>JAYESD010000009.1:116018313-116183920 GCA_036927565.1 Tuctoria greenei
GCACCGGCACCTGCGGCGACTCCGGCTGTGCCTACTACAGCCACGACACGGCGGTTCACTGACCCTGCTCTCGTCTACCAGCGACGAGTGCGGGTTGGTGCCCAGGCTCCGTCGACCCTGGGGACGAGTGCTGCAACACGCGTAGCACCGACGTCTCCTGCTGCGCCACGTGCAGCCCCGGTGTCTCCTACGGCTACACCACGCGAGGTCCCGGCACCTCTTACGGCTGTGCCACGTGTGGCCCCGGCGTCTCCAACCTCGACTCCTGCGCCACAGGAGGCCCCGACGTCTCCTACGGCTATGCCACGCGCGGCCCCGACATCTCCGACCTCGACACCTGTGCCACACGAGGCCTCGGCGTCTCCTACGGCTGCGCCACGCGCGGCCCCAACGTCTCTAGCCTCGACTCCTGCGCCACACGAGGCCCCGGCGTCCCCTATAGCTGCGCCACGCATGGCCCCGACGTCTCCGACCTCGACTCCCGCGCCGTGCGGGGACCCGACGTCTACTCCGACTCCCGCGTCACGCGCAGCTCCAGCGTCTCCGGCCTCGTCACGCGCTGCGCCACGCGCGGCCCCTGTTCCACGGTTCGCTGACCCTGCTCTTGTCTACCAGCGACGAGAGCGAGTTGGTGACTCTGTGCCTGCTCGTCCTGAGCCCTCGGTGTACCACCCACCGATGCTCCACCGGGACCCAGGACACGTTCACCCGATGGTGACTAGACGTGCTGCTGGGGGTTCTCCGGCCTCTTGAGAGGTTCTCCGGAGTGGTACTCTCTTCGACGACACCGACACCATCCACTTCCTCTTCGGTATCACCTATACCGACCTCCGTCCGTAGCGCTCTCGCGGACCCTCACTGGCGCCGCGCTATGGAGGAGGAGTATGCAGCCCTACTTGCCAACCGGACATGGGACCTTGTTCCTCGTCCTCCTCGTGGCAACGTTGTCACGGGCAAGTGGGTTTTCACGCATAAGAGGAAGGCGGATGGATCCATGGAGCGATATAAGGCTCGTTGGGTACTTTGGGGCTTCACTCACCGCCCTGGAGTGGACTACGACGAGACCTTCAGTCCGGTGGTTAAGCCAGCGACAGTACGGACTATTCTGTCGTTGGTTCTCTCGCGTTCTTGGCCAGTCCACCAGCTGGACGTCAAGAACGCCTTCCTCCACGGGACACTGACGGGGACGGTGTACTGCAGTCAGCCGACAGGGTTCGTTGATTCAGCCCGTCTATACGGGCTGAAGCAGGCGCCTCGGGCTTGGTACAGCCGGTTCGCCTCCTTCCTGGCCTCGCTTGGCTTCATCGAGGCCAAGTCGGATACCTCGCTCTTCGATTACAAGCATGAGGGTGACACTGTCTACCTCCTCCTGTACGTGGACGATATTGTCCTCACGGCGTTCTAGCCCGACTCTTCTTCAGCGCACGATCTCCGCCCTGCAGCGCGAGTTCGCGATGAAGGATCTCGGCCGGCTCCACCACTTTTTGGGCGTTGCGGTCGAGCACCGTCCGGGCGCTCTGTTACTCCACCAGCGCCAGTACTGCCTGGATATCCTCGAGCGAGCGGGCATGGCTGATTGCAAGCCGTGCTCCACTCCCGTGGACACCCAGGCGAAGCTGTCTTCGGCCGACGGCGCCCCGCTCGCCGACCCCACCTCTTACAGGAGTCTTGCAGGTGCCCTGCAGTACCTCACCTTCACCAGGCCGGACATCTCCTACACGGTTCAGCAGGTGTGTCTCCACATGCATGCTCCGCGGGAGACGCATCTCACGGCGATGAAGCGGATTCTTCGGTACCTGCACGGCTCCCTCGACTACGGACTTCTACTTCGACGTGACTCGCCTTCTGAGTTGGTGGTCTACACCGACGCTGACTGGGCGGGGTGCCCTGATACCTGCCGCTCCACCTCTGGCTACGCCGTCTTCCTGGGGGGAATCTTGTCTCCTGGTCCTCGAAGCGGCAGCCTGTGGTTTCTCTCTCCAGTGCTGAGGCGGAGTACCGCGCCGTGGCTAACGGCGTAGCAGAGGCGTCTTGACTCCAGCAGTTACTTCAGGAGCTCCACTCCCCTATCGCCCGGAGCACGTTGGTCTACTGTGATAATGTCAGCACCGTTTATCTCTCCACCAACCCCGTCCAGCACCAGCGCACGAAACATGTGGAGATTGATCTTCATTTTGTTCGTGAGCGGGTTGCACGCGGTGAGGTTCGAGTTCTCCATGTGCCGACGACGTCACAGTTTACCGACATCTTCACGAAGGGACTCCCGACGTATTTATTTTCTGAGTTTCGGTCCAGTCTCAACATCTGTTGTGGCTAGATGTTGGGACTGCGGGGGGTGTTGGACTGTGTTGAGTTATGTGTTTGGGCCTGGCCTGTGTACCGGCCCATCTATGTATCTATAAATATGTACCCTGTCCCTTGGTTAATTAAGCATTCATTCTAGCCTTCTAATACTTTTGACCAACTAGCTTATCATATTTGTTTATATGACCCTTCTCTGAATGAAATGATGCTAGTCTCTCAGTTTCTAAATGGACTTAAAGATGATATTCGTTCATTGTTTGAAATGCATCTGCCTGACAGTGTGTCTAAGGCTGCCACATTGGCAAATATTCAAGAGCAAATCCTGGGTAAGCAAAAGAGAATAAATCTCAAAGTACCTCCTCGGCAAAGTATTGCTTCATTCAGTAAAGAGAACAAGCAGAGTTTCAGTATAAATTTGGAAGGCCAAACAATTGAAGGAGTACAGGAGGATGAATGGGCTTTGCTTCAAGTGTGATGAGAAATACAATCCTTCTCATAAATGTACTGCACCTATTGAGGGTCAACTTAATGTTGTTTGGGCAAAAACTGTGGATGGAGGGGGTTTCTTAACTGAAGACATTTTAGATGCTGTGGACACCCCTCCTATTGGTGCTGATTCTGAATCCTTTTTATCCCTGAATGCTATATATGGTACATCTGGCTTTAAAACCTTAGAACTCCAAGCTTTGATTCAGAACCAAGTGCTCATTGTTCTAGTGGACTCTGGCAGCTCCTATACATTTATTAATGCTGCTCTTGCAGCTAAGCTTCAGGTTTCCAGTTTCTCAAACCAGTCCACTGTCAGTGAAGGTAGCTAATGTTGCACTGCTGCATTGTGACGGTGAGACAAAGAATTTAGAGTGGTTTTTGCAGGGCCACACCTTCTCTTGTAATGCCAAACTATTGGAGATGAGTGCCTTTGATTTAATTTTTGACATGGACTGGCTGGAACAGCACAGTCCAATGACTTGTGATTGGCACAATAAAACAATATCATTTTTGCTTAACAGCCAAAATATAACTCTGCAGGGCATCGTGGATACAGCTACTGCCTCATTAGCTGCAATTTCTATTGATCGGGTTATCAAGTCAGCTAAGTGCAATGATTTAGGGGCCTTGGTGTATTTAGAACCTGTTGCTGATAAATTTGTTTCTGACAAACTAAAACTGTCACCTATTCCTTCTTCAGTGCAGGATCTTATCAGAAAATATGATGCCATCTTTCAAGAGTCTACAACATTACCTCCCCACAGAGTTTATGACCATGCAATATCCTTACTACCTAATGCTTCTCCTATCAATTGCAAGCCATATCGGTACTAGAAAAACGAAATTGGAAGACAAGTAGCAAAGATGCTGAAAAATGGTACCATTGTTCCAAGCATCAGTCCCTTTGCATCACCTGTCCCGTTGGTTTAAAAAAAGATGGATCATAGCGATTTTGTGTTGATTATAGAAAGTTAAATGCAATTACTATTAAGAATAAATTTCCAATGCCCATAATTGATGAATTCTTAGATGAAATTGCAGGGTCCAAATTTTTTTCCACCATTGACCTCAAGTCTGGATTCCATCAAATAAGAATGGTGCCTAATGATGAAGCTAAAACTGCATTTTAAAACTCATCATGGATGTTGGATTGTATGTTTACCTTTAGGTGTTTTGGGCTAGTCCCATGTACCAGCCCACCCTAGGGATCTATATATATATATATATATATATATATATATATATATATATATATATATATATATATATATATATATATATATATATATATATAATTTCTCCTTTGGGGTTAATTAATCAAGTCATTATCCCCTCTATCATGGTATCATTAGTCAAATCCTAATCCTAATCCCCTCCACCCCCCAGCCAGCCGCCGGCCATGCCTGGCGCCCTACAGCCGCCGCCGCCCGCCGTCGGTGCAGCGCCCATCGCCGGCACGGCCCCCCTGGACGGCGTCCCTCTCCTGGCCACCGCCGCCCCCTCTTTGGGCGCCGGCGCGGCCCCCCTGGCCGGCGCCCCTCTCCTGCCCGTCGCCCCCTCTCTAAGTGCCGCCCCCCTAGCCGGCGCCGCTCCCTCCCTGGTCGCCGCCCCTCTAGTCGTCGCCCCCTAGCCGCAGCCCCCGTGGCCGGCGCCTCCATGGCCGGTGCCCCCCTAGCCGGCGACGCCCTGACCGGCGCCCCCTCCCTGGCCGGCGCTTCTGGACATGCATCCTCCCTGGTCGGCGCCGCCGGCGCTCAGATCGGCGCCCTGGCCGTTGTCCCTCCCCTGGCCGGCGCCCAGATTTGCACCCCGCCCCTGTCTCGTGTACAGCCGCCACTGGCTGGCGCGTCCCCCCTTGCCAGTGTGCCTGCCACTAGTCCAGCAGCAGGCGCGCCCCTTGTCATCGTGGGTCAGCACACCTACGGCGCCGCGACTGGTCTGGCAGCCGGCGTTTCACTTGCCGGCTCCACTGTCATCGCCTTCATGACAGGCTCCGGACTAGATGGATTTGTTGTTGGCGCTGCTGCGGCTCCTAGCGCGGCCACTGACCCACTCTACGGCGTTGACAGCACCACCACGACGGTTGCGGACACCTTTGGTGTCTTCGTGACTCTAGTTGCCTCTCGCGAGCGCGAGCAGGCACTTGCTCTCGCTCTGGAGCAGGAGCATGCTTCATTAGCCGCTCTCTCTCACCATATCCAGGAGAGTGCTCACCGACCGTTGAGTGTTCTGTACAAGCCTTCCTCAGACGTTGGTGCACACTTCGCGTACTCGACGTCTCTCACCGCCGCTCTACACGCCCAGGCTACTGAAGTTCAGAACATCCGGACGCTTGTGCCGACCGTCCTCAGTTCTAACTCCATCGCCTACGCCCGCTGGCATCACGTGTTCCTTCTCACACTGAGGCGGGTACTAGC
This sequence comes from Tuctoria greenei, assembly GCA_036927565.1. Taxonomy (NCBI): domain Eukaryota; kingdom Viridiplantae; phylum Streptophyta; class Magnoliopsida; order Poales; family Poaceae; genus Tuctoria; species Tuctoria greenei. The sequence continues at coordinate 116,023,524 of JAYESD010000009.1, forward strand.
TTGAGGACCACGTCCAACGGGATTGCTCCCCGTATGATAACTCTTGGACCAGCATGGACAACTTGGTCCTTTCTTGGATCCTTGGGTCCCTCTCTGACGAGCTACACGACCGTGTCGGGCAGCGCGGTGGTGGTACTGCATGCCGGGCGTGGCTAGTGCTTGAGCAGCACTTCTTAGGAATCGTGCGACTCGGGCTCTCAATATCAACGCACGGTTCCAGAACACAGTCCAGGGCGACCGCACCATCTTCGCCTACTGCGGGGAGATGAAGAGCATGGCTGATGATCTGCACGATCTTGGAGAGCCGATCGCCAACAACACACTCGTTCTTCGGGTTCTTCAGGTCCTGAACGAGCGCTACAACCACTTTGAGAAGGCGTGGTCTGATCTTGAGCTCGAGGAGATCACAAATAGTGGCCCTACTAGCTCAGAGCCAACCACAACCTTCAATGGTGCTGGGCAGTCCTCGCGGCCAGCTACTTCCGGCGGACCACCTCCGAGACCACCTGCTATGTCTATAGCCCCGGGTGCCCCTGCAGGCTCTGGGGGTGGTAATCGTCAACGCCGCGGGAAGCGCGACGGACGGGGTACTGATGCTGGTAGCACCTCTGCGTCTCTGCGTCTGCTCTTGACCTGCCCCTACTCCTGGAGGTGGTAGTGGTGGCACCGGTCGGGGAGGTGCACCCTGGCCCACACCCTACAACCTGTGGACTTGCCAGATCTCTATGTGGCATGGATTGTCCCTGGGTCTTCCTTCTCCACGCCAGCCACGTCCTCAACCGGCGTATGTGGCCAACTCGGGCTTTAGTGGACTCGCCTACCCTACAGGTGGATTGTCGACTCAGACCTATGGGGGCACTGCCTACCCCGTTGGGTACTTGGAGCCGCTAGCACCGCTCCAGGAGCCGCCCTGGGTGGGACCGCCAGGAACTGGCGTCTTCGTTCAGCACCATGCGCCTCACACCACCTGCTGCTGATTGGGTGGCTGATTCCAGAGCTTCGTACCATACCACTCCTGATGCTGGTATACTCTCTTCTACCCCCCCCCCCCCCCCCTCGTCCTTCGTTTCCTTCATCTATCATTATCGGGAATGAGTCTGTTCTTTCGGTCACCTCAGTAGGTGAATCGGGATCTCCGGGTTCTTTTCAGCTTAACAACATTCTTGTTGCTCCGGATATCATTCAGAACCTGCTTTGTATTCATTATTTTACCACAGATAATAGTGTTTCTATTGAATTTGATCCTTTTGGTTTGTCTATGAAGGATCTTTCCACCAAGCATCTTCTTCTTCGATGTGATAGCCCGAGACCCCTGTACACGCTTCAACTTCCTACTTCCGCTGCATCTCCGTATTTTGCTCTGGCTACGACAGCTTCGTCTACAACTTGGCACCGTCGGCTTGGCCATCTTGGCATTGATGCTATGTCCAAGTTGTCCAATAGTTCAGTTATCTCGTGTACTAGGGGCACACATGAGTCTTTATGTCATGCTTGTCAGCTTGGTCGCCATTTTAGGCTTCCATTTCCTACGTTTGTGACTCATGTTAAGCATATTTTTGATCTCATTCACTATGATTTGTGGACATCTCCTATTATCAGTGTTTTTGGTTTTAAATATTACTTGGTGGTCATTGATGATTGCTCGTATTTTTCCTGAACTTTTCCCTTACGTTTGAAGTCTGAGACCTATGTCACTATCTCTCACTTATTCGTTTGGGTTTCCACTCAGTTTGGATGCACTGTCCGTGCTCTACAGTGTGATAACGGACGGGAGTTTGACAACTCAGCGCTCCATGATTTTTTACTCGCACATGGCATCCAGTTGCGTATGTCTTGTCCATATACCTCTCTCCAAAATGGCAGGGCAGAGCCTATGATTCGCACCACTAATGATGTCATGCGCTCTCTGATGTTTCATCAGGCTTCTGTTCCTGCTCGGTATTGGGTAGAGGCACTCCACACTTCCACCTTTCTCATTAATCACCTTCCCACCAAGACGATTCGAGCACCTACCCCGTATTTTGCCTTGTATGGCACCACCCCTCTTTATGACCACCTTCGAGTTTTCGGGTGCGCTTGCTACCCTAATCTTTCCGCCACGGCTCCACATAAGTTTGCGACCCGCCCTACTCGATGTGTCTTTCTTGGGTACTCTCTCGATCATAAGGGGTACCAGTGTCTTGACCTCACCAATCACCGTATATTGATCTCTCGACACATTGTCTCTGACGGGTCCTCCTTTCCTTTCTCCACTTCCTCCTCCGCTTCGGCTACAGAGTTGGACTCCATGTTTTCTACTGACACCGAAGCTACTACAGTACAGCTGCCTTGGCCTTTTTCTATAGGTACAACACCCGTTGCGCCACGTGTGGCCCTGATGTCACCTGTTGGGCCACGTGTGACTCCGGCATCCACGACGTCGACTACTGCACCGCGTGTCGTACCGGAACCACAGGCGCACCAGCTGTACCTCTCGCGGCCCCGACGTCTCGGTTCACTCACCCTGTACTCGTCTACCAGCGACAAGTGCGGGTTGGTGCTCAGGCTCCAGCAGCTCCAGCGTTCCGGGGGTCCCCGGTCGCGCCTCTCGCGGACCCGGCGTCTCCGACCTCTACTGTCGCGCCATAAGCGGCCTCGGCGTCTCCAACCTCCACTACCGCGCCAAGCGCGGCCCTGGCATCTCCGACCTCCTCTGCCGCACCACACGCGGCCCCGACGTCTTCGACCTCCACTGCTGCGCCACACGCGGCCCCGGCGTGTCCGGCCCCTTCAGCTGCACCACACGCGGCCCTGGTGTCACGATGTCACGAGCTGCGCCACGCGCGGCCATGACACCACGGTTTGCTGACCCTTCTCTTGTCTACCACTGACGAGAGTGGGTTGGTGACCCAACTCTTTCTCGTTTCGCGCCCCCGGTGTACCACCCGCCTTTGCTCCACCGGGACCTGGAGCACGTTCACCTGATGGTTACTCGACATGCAGCTGGGGTCCTCCGGCCTGTTGAGCATTTCTCCAGGGTGTGAGACCTATCTGTGCTGAATACATTGGCTATGGCGATAAAGTTTTGAATACTACCAAAACACCTTTATCATCAAGGTCCGACTCTAGGTCCAAGCTCCAGCAAGGTCCGACGATAGGTTCAACTTCTTTTGGGTAGCTCCGGTAAGGTCCGACGTAAGGTCGACTTGCTTTGGCTAGTTCCGACTTCTTTGTCTAGGTTCGGCTAGCTTTTGTAAGCTCTGGCGCTAGGTTGTACTAGCTTTGGTAAGCTCCAGCGCTAGGTTGTATTAGCTTTGGTAACTTCTGGCGCTATGTTGTACTAGCTTTGGTAAGCTCCGGCTCAAGCTCTGGTTAGTTTTGGCAAGATTCGGAACTTGATCGCAATGTTCCTGCTTTTACTGTGAAATGTTTCGAACTTGCTTTACATTTTTGTAAAGATTTCTTAGTTTTCATTTGATAAGTTTTTTGTGTGTTTTGGTTATATGGATGATATCATTTTGCCATGGTTTACAACATGCTTATGTGAGGTGCTCACGTAAGATGTTATAGTTTCAGAACTAACGTGAGTCAAGTCGAGGACTTGTGCTCAGAAGTATTGGTTGTTTATTCATGTGCAGGTGTTGCTTGAGTTTAGGACATGGATGGTGACGAGATCTATTGAACTAGTCTTAGGGAGAAGATGAGGTTCAACAACCAAATTTGGGAGGAATTGTGGTTGAGTTGATCGGGAGGTTGCGCAACATGTTTGAATCAAGAACAATGCATATGAAGGTATCATGGACGTTGTTGGAAGATGTTTGGTCATATGCAAGAGTGCATGGATGTGTCTACATGGTTCTGAGGCATGATGAAGAGATGTGGACGTAAACAAATTGGTCGGGAAGGTCCAACCGACTAGGTTATGGACTCAGGCTGCGACCGAGTCGTGTTTGACTCAAATATCGAAAGTTTTGAGTTGGTTATGATAGGATGTTGTGTGGGTCACGAATTTGAGTTGTTTTAGGAATGTGGGATATGTTCCTAAGGTGTTTGGAAGTCTTAATATTGCTTCTATCTGCGTATAGAAGAGTCTTGAGCAGTTATGGAAAGTTTCAATTCGTGACTGAGTAGGATTAGAGTCCTAGTTAGGTTTGGGTTGGCATAAGGGCTGGTTATATAAGCAAGGGAGGCCAGAGCATGTGGTATACGACTTTGGGGCTATTCCTCTTGTGTTATATTGAATAAAGATGGTATTTTAAAGCAACTTTTGTGCCTTATTCGCCCGACTTGTTTTCTTCAAGTTTTTCTCATTGAGTTTCTGCACAACACTACCTTTCGTAGGTGGTTTTACATAACTCAAGTTTTACATATGAAATTGACATTATTCTTTTTGGTTTGTCTTGACAACTTGATTATCTATCATCTGTCAAAATTTTACGGTCATTGGATTTGTGGTTTTTGATCTACACGAGTTTCTTTGTAGTGTTCCAGAACTGTTTTTCTCGGGTAGGACAGATTGACCTTTGTTCGATCTTTCAATCGTAACTTGAATTTCTCTCGATGGATTTTCGTGATTCTCGTTGTGATATCTTCCTGACTTGATTATCTACAATATATATTAGTTTTGTCACAGTTGAACATGTTTAGATCAGTCTCACATACGGTTTCTTTAACAGATCGGTTTTCTGCCGAGGGGTGTTTCGTTGCTTCCGCTGAAAAGTTTTAATCTACCATTCACCCCCCTCTGGTAGCTTTACACGTGCTCTTCGATCCTACAATTGGTATCAGAGCCACGATGCTCTAATCTTTGTGATCTGCACGTGTTTTGACTAATCATCATGGAGAAATACTCCGTAAAACCTTGTGTCTTTAGTGGTATTGATTTTTAGGTTTGTAAGGCACGTATGGAAACCTTCATCCAGGCTCAAGGCTTCGCAATATGGGAGAAGGTGTACAAGACATACGAAGTGCCATCAAACAATCAAGTTACAGCTACAAATATGAGAGATGTCAACAACAACAACAAGGGTCGGAACTTGATCATACAAGGATTAACTCAAAGCGACTTCGACTGTGTTGCACACCTACGATCTGCATACGATGTGCGGAAAGCACTTTGCGACTACCACGAAAGACCTAACATGATCAAGGAGGTAAAACAAGATATGCTCAAAAAGGAATACATGCGTTTTGAGATGCAACCCGGTGAGTCAATTGACGATCTCTTTGCTCGTTTTAACAAAATTCTCATCAACTTGTGTAGTGTCAATATTAATTTTTCAGATTTTGAAAATGCTAGACAATTACTAAATGCATTAGACATGTCAATTTGGGAGATGAAAGTCACATCCATTCATGAATCTACTGTCATGAGTACACTTACATTAGATGTTCTTTATTCTAAATTGAAAACTCATGAAATTGACATAATTTCACGTAAGAACTCCAACAAGTCTCTTGCATTTGTTTCTCAACGTGATATGTCTAGCTCCAGTCAATCTTCATCTTGTGGCACACTTGCTTTGTTGTCCTCTCTAACCCTTGAACAGATTGAGGAGTTTCCAGAGGAGGAGATAGTACTTCTCTACTAGGTTCTCGAAAGCATTGCAAAATGTGAGAACTAGAAGGAGAGGAAGTTCCGGACCTCAACGATGTTTTGAATGTGGTAAGACAGGACAGTTTCATTCAGATTGCCCTAACCTTTTAGGTCCTACTTCCCGGGATGAAAAGCAAACAAGGACGAAACACTCCTCTGCAAAAGATACGAATAAAAAGAAGTTTTACAAGACATCAATCGGTGAGCAATTTTATCTCCGCACTTCAAGAGCTTGGCTCAACTGATGTGGACATTGGAAGTGATGAAGATGAAGATGATTTGGCAAACTTGTGCTTCATGGCGGGCAAGTCAAGATCAAGTATGGAGGAGGCTGAACACAACAACGACAATGAAGAGGTATGTCCTACTTGCGAAGAAATGTGTGATGCTATTTCTCGTGCCACTATTATAGTTAAGAAAAAGGACAAAAAACTTAGGGATAATGCTGCTAAAATTGAGTCACTAGAATATGAAATTAATCGTTTGAAATCCTTGATTCCTAGTGATGATTCTTGTTCCTCATGTGATTTAATATATGAATAATTGTCCTCATTAAGAAGTGCGCACACCTCCACACTTGATAAACTTGAGTTAGAAATTGAAAAGAACAGAGAGCTTGCTACACTTAATGATAAAAACTTGAAAGATTCTATCTGTTCTACAATTGATTTGCATTGTTCTACTTGTGATGATCTTGATAAGAAACTACAAGATGCTATGAATGAAATTTCTATATTGAACAATGCTTTACGTTCTAATGAAGTTAAATATTGTTCCAATTGCAAATTAAAAGGAAAATCTTTATGTGAAAATTGCCTTGATCTGTCTAATAAACTTGATGACATGAATAGGACACTAGAGAAGTTTTTTATTGGGAACAAAAATCTAAACTTGCCAAAAATCTAAACTTGCTGCTGAATTTTTCCAAGTCTTGCAATGATAAAACTGGTTTAGGTTTTGATTCTCATGCTCATGCTAAGGCACATCCACCTAAAATTGTAAAGTCATTAGGAAGTGGTTTGATTAAAACAGTTCTTAAACCAAAAGAGGTGGCTTTTAAATCTGCAGGAGTCTTGACACATTCGGGTTCAAATAAACATATTGCATGCTCATCTAGACATGAACACAAAGTTAAATTTCACTGTACCTATTATAGTAGAGATGTTCATGTCATAGATTTTTGTTATAGACTAGCTAAACAACATAAAAAAGGAAAGAATGCAAGCTAGATCTTATAACTCTCATGCAAAATTTGCTGCACATATTAAACTGAATGTCAGGAACATGCAATTTGCTGTTATGAGTAAAAACATTCAAAGTTTATCTCCGGACATTCTGTTTTTGCCTCCGAATCTATTGTTTTTCATGATACACATGTAACATCTCGTAGGACAGTAGTTGGGTACAAAAATCCTGCTGTTTTATCTCAGCTTTCGCGTGTTATTCCTGCTGGACGTCGTGTGACTCAGTACTGGATTCCTAAATGCCTTTTGACTAACCCCAGTATTGAGTCATCGATGTATTGTGCTTCTATGTAGGTTACACGCTTGACGAAGGAGAACATTTGGATTATGGATTCAGGTTGCTCATGCCACATGACCGGTAACAAAGAATGGTTCTCCTCCCTCTCTTTCGTGTCACGTGTAGAGAATGTTACTTTTGCCGATAATTCTTCAACTCCTATAATTGCTAAGGGCTCGGTTAGAGTAAATGATCACTACACTTTGAAGGATGTGGCACATGTCAAAAATTTGAAATACAACTTGCTTTCTGTTTCACAATTGCTAGATCAAAATCTAGAAATTACTTTAAATAAAAACTGCTGCAAAATTGTAGGTTCAAATAGTGAGCTTATTTTCAACATGTCTCGGTTTGGAAGAGTTTTTAAAGCAAATTTTGATATGACTTCGTCTAAGCATAGGTGTCTAGTTGCTAATGATTCAAATGACTTATATTTTTGGCTTCGTAGACTTGGTCACGTAGGCTTTGATCATCTAACACATGTTAGTGCTCTTGATCGCATACGTGGGCTGCCTAATCTAAAAGTGGACAAAGAAATTGTGTGATCTTCTTGTAGACATGCTAAGATGGTTGGAGGTTCACATACTCCTCTCACAATGATCATGACAACTGAAGCGGGTCAACTTTTGCACCTTAACACTGTAGGACCTTCACGTGTTCAATCATTCGAAGGTAAATGATATGTTCTTATGATTGTTGATGAATATTTTAGATACTCTTGGGTTTACTTTATGGAATCTAAGAATGAAGCTTTTAGTCACTTTATAACTTTATTTCTTAGATTATCAATTGATCACCTAGGATCTTTAATAGCAATTAGAAGTGATAATGGAACCGAATTTAAAAATCAATCTTTTGATCACTTTTGTGCTGAAAATGGAATAGATCATCGATTCTCTTCACCATATGTACCTCAATAAAACGGTGTAGTAGAAAGAAAGAACAGAACCTTAGTTGAGATGGCTAGGACTATGCTTGATGAATATCAAACTCCTAGGAAATTTTGGACTGATGCGTTTGCAACCGCTTGTTATGTCTCAATTCGTGTTTTCTTGCACGCTAAGCTATGTAAAACACCATATGAGCTCTGATTTGTACATAGGCCTAATATTACACACTTTCGGGTCTTCGGTTGCTAATGCTTTGTTAAGAAACATGGTAATCTTGATAAATTTGAACCTAGATCTATTGATGGCATGTTTCTTGGTTATCCATCTCATACTAGAGGCTACCGTGTGCTTTTACTTGACACTAACAAATTTGTGGAGACTTATGAGGTGTCTTTTGATGAAGCTAGCTCATGTACTAGCTCAAACATTGCAGGTCAAGATCCATATCCGCAGGTGGAGAGCATTTTCGTTAAACATGAGGAAGAGGTGAAGCTACTGCTCGAAAATTTAGCAGCTAATGACATTGTTCCAGCTCCTGATTTTGATTCACAGTCAGCACTGACAACCATTATTGCTGATCCATATCCTCCTCAAGTCACAAGCCCATCAATTTGTGATGAACATGAAGAAGAAGAAGAAGATTGTGAAGTGTCCACCCCCCTTCGGGTTCTCAAAAGTCATCCTCCACAACAAATTATTGGAAGCTTGCACGAACGAGTCACATGGTCCAGGTTTTGCGATCCAAACTCTCATGTTCATTCTGCTTTTGTTGCTTCTTTTGAACCCAAAGATATATCACACGCACTCACTAATGAATCTTGGATTATTGCCATGCAAGAAGAGTTAGAAAATTTTGAATGAAATAATGTTTGGAAACTTGTACCTACATCTCAAGGTCACACTTTAATTGGAACTAAATGAGTGTTTAAAAATAAACAAAATGAGGATGGGGTTGTGGTTAGGAATAAGGCTAGGTTGGTTGCTCAAGGTTTCACTCAAATTGAAGGCCTAGATTTTGATGAAACTTTTGCTCCTATTGCTAGATTAGAAGCCATAAGAATTTTGTTAGCTTTTGCTGCATCTAAAGGTTTTAAGCTATATCAAATGGATGTTAAAAGTGCTTTTCTTAATGGCTACATAGATGAGGAGTTTTATGTCAAACAACCATCGGGTTTTGAAAATCCAGATTTTCCTAATCATGTTTACAAACTGTCCAAAGCCTTGTACGGTCTCAAACAAGCCCCTATAGCATGGTATGATAGGTTAAAAACATTCTTACTTGAAAAGGGGTTTACCGTGAGCAAGGTTGATAAAACTCTTTTTGTGCTTAAGCATGGCAATGACTCATTATTCGTTCAAGTGTATGTGGATGATATTATCTTTGGTTGTGCTTCCCATGATCTTGTGTCCAAGTTTTTAGCTATGATGAGTTCATAATTTGATATGAGTATGATGGGAGAACTCACGTACTTTTTGGGGCTGCAAATTAAGCAAACCAAGAAGGGTACCTTTGTGCATCAAACGAAGTATACAAAAGACCTCCTAAGGCATTCCAACATGGACAAAAGCATGCCTCATTGGACACCAATGGGAACAGCAACAACACTTGAACTTGATGAAGATGGTGAACCCGTGGATCAAAAAGAATATAGAAGCATGATCGGATCACTTTTGTACCTCACGACATCAAGACTGGATATACAATTCAGCGTATGTCTTTGTGCACGGTTTCAAGCCTCTCCACGTGTTTCACATCGTCAAGCCCTCAAAAGGATTCTCAGGTACTTACATGGAACTCAAGAATTTGACATTTTTCTTCCTTCTTCCTCAACCCTTACTTTGAAAGCTTTTTCAGATGCTGATTTTGGAGGTTGTAGGATTGATAGGAAAAGTACTTTCGGAGCTTTTCATTTTCTTGGTAATTCACATGTTGCTTGGTCCTCTAGAAAACAAAACTTAGTTGCACAATCCACAACCGAATCTAAATATGTAGCTGCTGCTAGTGCTTGCTCACAAATTCTTTGGATTGTTCAAACACTTAAAGACTATGGGGTTGATCTAAATAGTGTTCCACTGTTTTGTGATAATACTAGTGCCATTTGCATTGCTAAAGACCCCGTGCAACATTATAGAACTAAGAACATTGACATTAGGTATCACTTTCTCCGTGATAATGTTGAAAAAAGAAACATTGTGCTTCACCATGTTGATACCGAACAACAGTGGGCTGACATTTTTACAAAACCTTTGGATTTCACTCGTTTTTGTTTCATTTGTAGTAATAGGGGTTATGCATCCTCATGGCTTACATTGAGGGGGAGTTTTGAAACTTGAGAAGTCTATGTGTGAATCTGAAATTAAAAAATATGAGAATAGTATTTCATACATATATGACTTTGTGATTCCTTTTACATGCTGAAAGTTCTTACTACATTACTCGTGTTATACATTTTATAGTTTTTGCCATGTCTAGTAATTGGAATAATTACTTACACTAAATCTGGTCATGGTCAAACTTTCTTGCTGTTTTGAACTTGTTGCATGCTCACAAGTGCTTTTAATCATAAAGAATTAACCAAGTAATCAACTCACATGTTGAGTTTTTATGAACAAATATAAGTTGAGAAAAGATCAAGAGAATATGCATGCATCGCACTTCTTCTTTTGAGATGCTTTATCATTGCACTTAGATATGAACTTGGAAGAAGTTGTGTATGACTAAAATCATGTCCTTAAGCTTCTGATTGTCAAATGACATAGGCTTGGCTTGGTTGGTTAGAATAAGGCAGATGCGCATATAATCTCTTGCAAATATCATATGATCTAAATTTGTGCTTTGAAAAATAATAATAAAATGCAGCAACAAGTGTCATGCTTTTTAGGTTTTGAAAGAGTTAAGTTTGTGAGATCATGACATGCTAAAATTGAAAATTACATTTGATCTCTAGCATGGCTTACACTACTTTATGTATCTCCTTGTTGTAATAGTGTAAGTTACTTGATAGTATGACTTGGATGAGCTTTGTTTTATATGTATATGTTATAATATGATCATAACAATTAAAATTTCTCTTTTGTACCTTGTTGAATACATTGTCAAAGGGCACAAATTATGAGTGTTTTTGGCATGATTGCACGATTCTTATTAGGGGGGAGGGGGATATGTATAAAGGAGAGAAATTTATTTCTATCTCATTTGATTTTTAAAAAGGGGGAGAAATTGTTTTCAAAACTTTTAATGTAAATAAGCCAATGTTCGGATTTTAAGTGGTGTTGCCAATTCATTCATCAAGGGCGAGATTGTGAGACATATGTGTGCTGAATACATCGGCTATGGCGATAAATTTTTGAATACTACCAAAACACCTTTATCATCAAGGTCCGACTCTAGGTCCGAGCTCTAGCAAGGTCCGACGATAGGTTCAACTTCTTTTGGGTAGCTCAGGCAAGGTCCGACTTGCTTTGGCTAGGTCTGACTTCTTTGTCTAAGTTCGACTAGCTTTGGTAAGCTCCGGTGCTAGGTTGTACTAGCTTTGGTAAGCTCCAGCGCTAGGTTGTACTAGCTTTGGTAAGCTCCGGCTCAAGCTCCTGTTAGTTTTGGTAAGATTCGGAGCTTGATCGCAATGTTCCTGCTTTTACTGTGAAATGTTTCGAACTTGCTTTACATTGTTGAAAAGATTGCTTATTATTCATTTGCTAAGTTTTTGGTACGTTTTGGTTGATATGGCTGATATCATTTTGCTATGGTTTACAACATGCTTATGTGAGGTGCTCACGTAAGATGTTGTAGTTTTAGAGCTAATGTAACTCAAGTAGAGGACTTGTGCTCGGAAGTATTGGTTGTTTATTCATATGCAGGTGTTGCTTGAGTTCAAGACATGGCTGGTGACGGGATCCATTGAACTAGTCTTAGGGAGAAGATGAGGTTCAACAACCAAGTTCGGGAGGAATTGTGGTTGAGTTGATTGGGAGGTTGCGCAACATGTTTGAATCAAGAACAATGCATATGAAGGTATCGTGGACGTCGTTGGAAGATGTTTGCACATATGAAAGAGTGCATGGACGTGTCTACATGGTTCCGAGGCGTGATGAAGAGATGTGGACGTAAAAAAATTGGTCGGAAAGGTCTAACCGACTAGGTTATGGACTCAGGCTGCGGCTGAGTCGTGTTTGACTTAAATATGGAAATTTTTGAGTTGGTTATGATAGGATTTCATGTGGGTCACGAATTTGAGTTGTTTTAGGAATGTGGGATACGTTCCTAAGGTGTTTGAAAGTCTTAAGATTGCATCTATCTGCGTATAGAACAGTCTTGAGCAGTTATGGAAAGTTTCGATTCGTGAACTGAGTAGGATTAGAGTCCTAGTTAGGTTTGGGTTGGCTTAAGGGCTGATTATATAAGCAAGGGAGGCCAGAGCTTGTGGTAGATGACTTTTGGGTTGTTCCTCTTGTGTTCTAATGAATAAATATGGTAGTTTAAAGGAATTGTTATGCCTTGTTCGTCCGACTTGTTTTCTTCAAGTTTTTCTCGTCGAGTTTCTGCACAACACTATCTTTCTTCGGTGGTTTTATCATAACTCGAGTTTTACAGATCCAATTGACATTATTCTTTTCGGGTTGTCTTCAAAACTTGATTATCTATCATATATATAAATTTCACGGTCATTGGATTTGTGGTTTTTGATCTACACGAGTTTCTTTGCACTGTTCTAGAACTGTTTTTCTCGGGTAGGACAGATTGACATTTGTTCGATCTTTCGATCGTAACTTGAGTTTCTCTTGATGGATTTTCGTGATTTTTGTTGTTACATATTCATGACTTGATTATCTACAATCTACACTAGTTTTGTCACAGTTGAACACGTTTAGATTAGTCTCACACACGGTTTATTTAACAGATCGGTTTTCCACCGAGGGGTGTTTTGTTGTTTCCACTGAAAAGTTTTAATCTACCATTCACCCCCCTCTAGTAGCTTTACACGTGCTCTTTGATCCTACATGGGGTCATCCTCTCGTCGACGATGCCTCCACCATCTACCTCCTCTTCGGTATTTCCTATACGGTCTTCCGTCCATAGCGCTCTCGCCGACCCTCACTGGCGCCGTGCTATGGAGGAAGATTATGCGGCCCTACTTGCCAACCGGACGTGGGAACTTGTTCCTTGTCCCACTCGTGGCAATATTGTCACAGGAAAGTGGGTGTTCACGCATAGGCAGATGGCTCCCTGAAGAGATATAAGGCTCGATGGGTACTTCAAGGCTTTACTCAGCGACCTTGAGTGGACTACGACGAGACCTTCAGTCATGTGGTGAAGCTAGCAATGGTTCACACCGTTGTTGGTGGCTCTCTCGCGTTCTTGTCCTGTCCACCAGCTGGATTTCAAGAACACCTTCCTCCATGGTACTTTGACAGAGACAGTATAGTGCAATCAGTCGACAGGGTTTGTTGATTCAGCTCATCCAGACATGGTCTATAAGCTGAACAAATCCTTTTACGGTCTGAAGCAGGCACCCCGAGACTGGTACAATCGGTTTGCCTCCTTCCTGATCTCGTTGGGCTTTGTTGAGGCCAAGTCGGACACGTCATTGTTTGTCTATCAACGGGAGGGTGACACTGCCTACCTTCTCCTATACGTCGATGACATTGTACTTCTCAGTACCTCACCTTCACCAGGCCGAACATCTCCTATGCGGTTCAGCAGGTGTGCTTTCACATGCATGACCCGCGGGAGCCACACCTCACTGCTGTGAAGCAGATTCTCCGGTACCTGCATGGCACCCTCAACTATGGCCTCTTTCTTCGATGTGACTCGCCCTCAGAGTTGGTCGTCTACACTGAGGCTGACTGAGCGGGTTGCCTAGACACCCGTCAATCCACCTCTGGCTACGCCGTCTTTCTAGGGGGAATCTTGTCTCCTGGTCCTTGTAACAGCAGCCTGTGGTGTCACGATCGAGTGCTAAGGCGGAGTACCGTGTTGTGGCTACCGGCGTAGCTGAGGCTTCTTGGCTTCAGCAGCTTCTTCAGGAGCTCCACTCCCCCGTTGCTCGGAGCACGTTGGTCTACTGCGACAACGTCAGTGCCATCTACCTCTCCACCAACCCCGTCCAACATCAGCGCACGAAGCATGTTGAGATTGATCTTCATTTTGTTCGTGAGCGGGTTGCTCGTGGTGAGGTACGGGTTCTCCACGTCCCGACGACATCGCAGTTCGCTGATATCTTCATGAAGGGTCTCCCGTCGTCATTGTTTTCAGAGTTTCGGTCCAGTCTCAACACCTGTTGTGGCTAGATGCTGAGACTGCGGGGGGGGGGGGGGGGGGGTGGATTGTATGGTACCTTTAGGTGTTTTGGGCTAGGCCCATGTACCAGCCCACCCTAGGGGTCTATATATATGTACTCTCCTCCATTGGGGTTAATTAATCAAGTCATTATTCCCTCTATCAATGGACATTCAATTTTGAGTTATGCCTTTTGGAGTAACAAATGCTCCTGCAACTTTTCAGTGTGTTATGAATTCCATATTCTCTGACTATATGAGAAAATTTGTGTTAATCTTTATGGAAGATATTCTGGTTTTTAGTAAATCCCTGTCTGAGCATGTATATCATTTGGAGCTGGTATTTCAGACCCTGAGTGGGCACAAACTCTTTGTTAAGTTCAACAAATGCACATTTGCTCAGAAAACTATATCTTATCTGGGGCACATTATTTCTTACAAAGGAGTCTCTACTGACTCTTCTAAGACTGATGCAATTTTGAATTGGCCCACACCTCAGAATTTCACAGAGTTAAGAGGGTTTATTGGCTTAACTGGGTATTATAGAAAATTTGTGCAGCACTATGGCATCATAGCCAAGCCTCTTACCAAGATTCTGCAGCACAAAATTTTTTTGTGGACTGATGAAGCTCAGGAAGCTTTCTGTAAACTGAAAACAGCTATGAGTAACACACCTGTGTTGGCTTTCCCAAATTCTTCAGAGCAATTTGAGGTTGAAACTGATGCCTGTGATCTAGGCATAGGGGCTGTATTATCTCAAAAAGGGCATCCCATTGCTTATTTTAGTAAAGCTCTTAGTGTGCAGAATCAAAAAATTTCTACTTATGAGAAAGAGTTTTTGGCAGTCCTCATGGCAGTGGATAAATGGAGTTATTTACATCATAGTCCTTTCATTATTCGTACTGGTCACAAAAGTTTATGCCACTTGCAAAATCAGTCATTGTCTACTGAACTTCAACGCAAAGAAATGCACAAACTGGCTGGTCTTCAGTTTCAGTTTCAATATAAAGAGGGCAAATCTAATCTAGTGGCAGATGCCTTATCAAGAGTTGGACAATATTTCCACATTAATGCTGTTACAGCTGCAGTACCTGTGTGGGTGCGAGAAGTGACAAACTCCTACTCTACTGATCCAAAGGCTCATGAACTCTTGACTAAATTGGCAATTTCTAGTCCCAATGCTCAGGGATATTCTCTGTCCAATGGAGTTATAAGGCGCAAACAAAAGCTCTGGGTGGTTGATAATTCAGCTTTGCAGACAAAGCTTATTACTGCATTCCATTTCTCAGCCATGGGGGTCACTCAGGGGCCCAAGCAACATACAAGAGACTGAAAAACTGTTTTTCTTAGAGTGGAATGAAGCAGGACGTTAAAAACTTTGTGAAACAATGTTTAATCTGTCAGCAAGCTAAACATGAGCATATTAAATCTCCAGGGCTGTTGCAGCCCCTTCCTGTCCCAGTAAACTCTTGGCAAGACCTCTCCATGGACTTTATAGAAGGTCTACCTAAATCTGATGGGTACACTGTTATTCTTGTGGTTGTGGACAGATTTACTAAATATGCACACTTTCTTCCATTGAAACATCCTTTTACTGCTCAAACTATTGCTCATCGGTTTTTCCACAATATAGTGAGACTTCATGGCATACCCAGGACCATCATCTCTGATAGAGACAAGATTTTCGCCAGTTGCTTTTGGCAAGAATTGTTCAAAATGCTTGACACCAGACTGCAGTTTAGTCATCATATCACCCACAGCTCGATGGCCAAACTGAATGTGTAAACGAATGTCTTGAAATGTATTTGAGGTGTGCAGTACATGATGCCCCAAAACAGTGGTCCAAGTATTTATCTTTGGCTGAGCTTCCTTACAATGCTCACCATTTAAGGCTCTATATGGTAATGACCCCTCCCCTGGCTTGCTCCCTCACCTGGAAATTTCTGACAATACTGAAGCTGTGGATACTTTGAAGGAGTGTCAGTTGTTTTTGGAAGTTCTGAAAAACAACCTGGCTAAAGCTGAATCTGGTATCAAGCTTTATGCTGACCCAAACCGCTCCGACCGACAATTTGCAGTTGGTGATTCAGTACTTTTTTTTGACCAATAACACAGCAGGGGAAACCCCTCCTGTTTAAATTAAATTAACTCATCGTGAACGTACATAGTGTACCCCAATGAGTCCCTCCTGAGCTGGGAAGGACCCAGCTAGGGTAATTACAACGTGGAAGCCCAAAATAAAAGGAAATCTTTACAAGGAGATCTAAATCTACAGCTTTTTTTAATCAGTGAATAATGAAACCCTTGTTTCCATGTTATCAATGAGGGTGAGGTGCCTCTAAAGATCTTACCGTTTCTATTTATCCAAACTTCCCAGACCGCAATTGCAAATACCTCCATGAAACCTGGTCGACCCCAATGAGCCCTCGCTTCTTCCAATGTCGTGAAGAATGACAAGTTATGATTCCAATTTATTCCCAATATTTGCCAACACGCTTCACTGAATGGGCACTGGAAGAATAAGTGATATGTGAGCTCCTCACTTCCTTGGTTGCATAGAACACAAGAATAATCCTCATCCTCGATCTGGAAATTTTTCTGCTTGAGTACTTTCCTGGTGTTTAGACGATCCATACATAGAAGCCAGGTGAATATTTTTAGCTTCTTTGTGATCTTGGACTTCCAGATCCAGCTGATGGGTCGGGGTGGGACAATCTGCCTGCAGAAATAATTGTAGATTTTTGATGTTTTGAAACCGAGGGATCCACCCGATTGAGACCAGCAGTCTTTGGGTAACTCCCTTACTTGATATTGATTGATGATGTTATGCAGAGCCTCCAACTCATGTTCGGATTCATGAGATAGTGGCATGTGATATAGTTGGGATATCTGAGTTTCTGAACGGTACTGAGCTACCGTTATGTCCTGGTTTTTTGCGAATGAGAATAGTCGACCAAATTTGCTAGACATAATATTAGAATTGTCCCATTTGTCCTGCCAGAGGAGGGTGGTGTTACCCGGTCCCAACTTAATCTGAGTATTATCGGTGAAGATGCGCCAATTTGCCAAAACATCTTGCCACCAGAAAGAGCCCTTGCAAGAGATATGTGGAAGTAGATTCAGACGTTCATTTATATTCCATATCAGCTGCACCCATGGTATGTCCTCTCTGTTATAGGCCTTGAATAGGAACTTTTGCAGTAAGGCTGAGTTTAATCTAGCAATGTTAGTGATGCCTAAACCCTCTTTTATTATAGGTGCAGTTACTCTATCCCAAGCTACTAAAGGTTGACCCCGCCCTGCCACATCGGAGCCTCTCCATATGAAGGTCCTTCTGATCTGATCTAATTTGAGGATTACTGTTGGCCTCAGTTTGATAGAGCACATAGTATATATTGGTGTTGAGGATAAAATAGTGTTGGCCAAGGTACATCTACCTGCCATTGTAAGCCAGATGGCGCATACCGAGATTTTCCTTTCCATATTCAGTATCAATCTGTCAAAGTCTCCCACCTTGGGTCTCGAAGGGCTCATTGGTAATCCAAGATAGGTGAATGGGAAGGAGCCCAACTGACATCCTAGAGTGCTTGCAAGTACCGTTGCTTCCTCTGCGGAAATATTGATAGGTACCAGAAAAGATATGTTGTAATTAACTCGTAGCCCCGTGGCCTCGCCGATGGAGTATAGCAAGGATTTGATAAAGAAGAGTTCTTTTTTAGACGCTTGGAGGATGAGTAATGTGTCATCTGCATATTGAACACAAGGAAAGTCAGTGGATCCAGTGCCACTTAGAGGTAGTGTTAACAGTCTGATCATTGAGGCCCAATTGCACATAAACTGCACGATTTCAGCCGCCAACACAAATAACAGGGGTGACAAAGGGTCGCCTTGCCTCACTCCCCGTCTGCAGTGAAAGGGTTTGCCCGGGGTACCATTGAGTAGGACCGAGGAAGAGGCTGAATAGAGTATGTCAGGCACCAACTTATCCATTGTTTGGGGAATTTTAGTCTCTGCATTGTGAGCAAAATCACTTCATGTTCCATAGTGTCAAAAGCTTTTTCAAAATCCAATTTGAGTATTACTAGTCCTTGTTTTGATATTTTGCATTGGTGGATGTACTCGTATGACCATGCAAGGCAATCTTGTATGGATCTTGTTCTGATGAAGCCATATTGGTTCCGATGTATGAGTTGGGTGATCCCTTCCTGAAGTCTTTTCAACATAAGTTTTGTGATCAACTTTACCACTGTGTTCAATAAGGAAATAGGTCTGTAATCCTTTATGGTCGAAGGGGTGGGAGATTTTGGAACCAATGTGATGTGAGAACTGTTAGCTGGTCCTAAGCTGACCCACCCCTGAAAGAAATCATCGCATACTGTAAGTATGTCATCTTTAATGATCGGCCAACATTGCTTGAAGTAATTGTTGTTAAAGCCATCCGGGCCCGGGGCTTTGTCGTTAGGCATCTGTTTAACAGTCTATTCAATTTCAGTTACGGAGAAAGGATCTGCTAGATGTCTAAGGTCAACCGTAACATTCGGAAGATCATTGAGCATTGTCCATGTGTGGATCGGATTCGAAGTACCCAGATGTTATTTAAAACAGGTCCATATGTATGCCTCTTTCTCAGCGTGTTTCGCTAATTATCTGCCATCCTCCGTTGTTAACATGGTGATATAATTTTTTCTGAATCGATCTGTTGCGGCGGAATGAAAGAACCTTGTGGCTTCATCCCCAAGTTTTGTCCACCTGACTGTATAGTGTTGCCTCCAGTAGTCATTCTACTCAAGAAGAATATTGGCTATATGGTTTTTTAGCAATATTCTTAGCGATCTCTCCTGTGGAAACAAGGGTCTTCCCTCCTCCAGTTTGTCCAGGATTGCAAGAGCTTTGTTGGATTGGGGAATCATGGAGGACCATCTGTTTTTTCCTTTGCTCTATTTCTTGAGTGTATGACGCAACATTTTACATTTGGCATTTAGCTTTTTGACACTGTCCATTCCCCGGTAGGCTTTGTGGTCCTGTTGCCAAACTGAATGTGTCATCTCCATAAAATATTTATGTCTTAACCAATGGTTCTCAAACATGAAAATACCGGCTTTAGGGATCATGGTACCTATTTGTACCACACAAGGCACATGGTCGGAAGTAGTTTTTGCCAGAGGGATTAGCATAGTATTAGGAAAGGCTTCTGACTATTGGAGAGAAGTGAAACACCAATCTAATTTCTCCAGAAGAGGGTCCTCCTGCATATTACTCCATGTGAATTTACGCCCTTTAAGAGGTATCTCCACTAAGCTCATAGAATTGATCCAATTGTTAAAGAACATCATATCGGCGAGATTAGCTCCCTGTCCGTTTCTGTCCTCATGAGATCTGTAAAAATTGAAGTCCCAAATGAGTAACCATAGCTCATCATCCGGTATTGTTAATTGGTTCATCCAGGATATGAAATCTAATCTAGCCAGTCCGGAACACGGACCATATACTTTGGTCAGCTTCCACTTTCTGCCGTCTAATGACGAACAAAATTGTATCGTGATCGCAAAAGGTAGCATCTGCAGGATCGTGCCGTCAAGGAGGTTACCGTTCGCTGGCTATGCAGAGCGAGATTGGCAATGGCGCTGCTACTCTTTTTTGGTCAGATCGTTGGATTCATGGCCACAGAGTTGCTGATATTGCCCCCAACCTGATAGCAACAATTCCTGCAAGAACGGCAAACAAACGGATAGCCTTTGAGGCGCTCACAGATTACTCCTAGTCAAGGGATATTCAAGGAGCTCTCTCGGTTAGGGCCATCGTTCAATACTTGGAACTCTGGGACTTGCTTGCTAATTTTGAAATGCGTCCCAAAGTTGATGACAAACACTAGTTTCATTTCTCTACCTCCGGCAAGTATACGACTAAGGAGGCTTATGAGGGGCTGTTCTTGGGATCAACTCAATTCAAACATTCGGAGGAATTTGGCATTCTTGGGCACCTTCCAGTGTTCTTTTTCCTGTGGCTGGTTGCCTTGGATAGGTGCTGGACTTCGGATAGGTTAGCCCGACGGGGTCTTGACCATTGTGAATGTTGCCCCTTGTGTGAGCAGGAGGAGGAAACCATTAATCATTTGATGGTCAACTGTGTTTTCTCTCGACAGTTCTGGTTCCATTGGCTGCGACAAGTGGGGCTTCACATTCTGGCCCCGCAACTCGATGATCTCAACTTCATGACCTGGTGGAAAAGGGTTGAGGCGTCAATTCATGGGTTGGCTCGGCAGGGACTGAATTCTCTAATCATTGTCAGAGCTTGGACTCTTTAAAAACATAGGAACCGGTGTGTTTTTGATGGGATCTCCCCTAGTTTAGCTGGTATTCTCACTCAAGGTGCGGAGGAGTGTCAGGTTTGGATGATGGCTGGTGCTAAGGGGATTTCTTACCTCTTACCACCCCTTGAAACCACTTAAGCCATCTTCCCTGTTGGTCATTTTTTTTCTTTTACAGGTGATTATCAGCTTGTTCTGTAACAATGTGGTGAGTGTGTAAGAGCGGGTGCGTGTGGGGTGATTTGTACTGGACTCTCATCTTTTTCTTCTTAATTAAAAGATACGCAGCTCTCCTGCGTGTTCGAGAAAAAAAAGGAGGTTACTGTTCCATCCTACCAGAATGCCACTGGAAGCACCACAGGAGGGCACGAAGGCAACCTTTCCATATCTTCTGGGGGCTATTTTCTTGATACAGGAGGAGTCAAATGTTCTTTTTTCGTCTTTTGAAGGCAGTATACGAGACAGGCACTTTCTTCCAGTTTGGCTCGGACTGCCTGCTGTTTTAGGGGATCATTGATTCCACGAATGTTCCAATTCAAAATGTTGTATTGACGGTTATGGTTCGACATGATTTCAAATGAAGTAGGGGATTAATAGAAATAGTCTTTCTGATAACAGGGGCACAGCTGAGCATAACCGCGAATATAATTAAATAGGATAGCATAAACCCACACCATTGTCCATTACCAAAATCCCGATCTGTTCGATCTTCATGAGTTCTAACCTCTCCAACAACTGACCAGACAACCACATAACAAAACAAAGGCTTAACAACAAGATGGAGCCACCCTAGGGCCCCACAAAATTGTCCTATCTCCCATGCTAAGGACGTGCGCAACAGCTGCGCCTCTTGCCAGTTGCTTCTTGGGTTTGTCCTCATGGATGAGAGTCCTCCAGCTTCGAACCGCTCCCACCAGTCTTGGCAGCCAGCAGTTCCTGGTGCACCACCGTAGGTGGCACTCCACACGATTTCGCCAGATCTGCAAGTTCTTCTACTGGGATCTCCGGGTAAGGGGTGTCTCGATCCTGCAGGTCCTCCATGGAGGGGAACTTGACTGGCCCCGTAAACATCTTGTCATGAGTTGAAACTTCCAACTGGGTTGGATCGGTAAATCTAACTTTCTTTTTCCTCTTTTGTTCTAGGATACTCTTGCAACCCCCTGAGATCTGTTTGTGACCTGACCACTTGCTATCGATACAGGGACTACGACGTGGCTTCCCTTGAGTCAAGTCCTGGAATCTTGGTAGGTTCACCTTGGTCTTTTTAAATTTTCTGCAGTAAACAACTTCGTACCTCTTATCCGACTTGATACGGGGACGCTTGAGGGGGGACATGTCCTCTTACGCCTTTTGCGCCATCGGGGATTCCATGGGGTTAGCCACTGAGTCCTCCAGCTCCTCTAATGTAAGATTGTGTTGGGTCTGCTTTGACTTTGAACTGGGGCCTGATTCACTTCCAGTGAATATGACAGACAATGTTGAGCTCTTGTCAGGCTTAAGCGGTGTAAAGTTGCACCATGCACCCGGTAGTTGCGAGAAGGTTGTAGCCAGTAGCTGTCTGAATGACTCCGTATCAAACGGAGTGATCCACTCTGGTTTCCTGGACATGTCATCAGAATCAAAGAAGTTAAGAGGACTGGTACAATAGACGTACCTTCTATCCATCACCGCGTCAGATACCGTCGTGGTAGATCCAGAGGGGGGACCATTAGAACTAAGATCCCAATCTGACAAGACCTATTGTTCTTGTTGTACCATAGGTTGTACAACCTATTGAGGCAATGGCCCCAGATTAAGGTTTTCCATCTATTGTTGTTCTTGGACTACAGCCTCCCAAGCAGGGTCTCCCTCCTGTTCTTCTAGAGCCACTGGTGCCACTGATTCTCCAGGGCTGGGTCTTCTTGTCCAGGCAAGGGGTGAGGGTTGCATTATTGGGAATTTGTTCCTCCAGGTTGGCCACCACATCCAGATGCTGAAAGTCCAAGACCACTACTGGGCAGGACCAAGAAATGGTGCGACCGTCTCCGGAACCATGCCTGAAAACAAGGCTTCTAGGCACTGAGCTGGCCCCATGGTGCAGACACTTGATTAGCACATAACCTAATGTTGTCGAGTTAGTATGCCAACTGATCAGCTTCCCAAATGAAGAAATTGCAATGTCGATGTTATCCATGGTTTGATAATCCAATGGGAAATCAAGTATAAGGATCAAACCAATAGCCGAAAAATCTTGTTCCCGCCTGTTGATGCCAAAATCATGTTGCACAAAGTGTACATGGATGTCAGCTATAGCGATAGGGTTGTTATGAAGAAGAATATCCCTCTGCAAGCTGCAATCTAGACCAATAAGGGTGATACCAAGCAAGGTCAGGCTCGTGGAGCATACTGTGAGATGGAGGACTTCCTCTAGATGTTGCATGATGTGCGGAATGAAGCCAACAAAAGCATTTTCATCAAGAACATGGTCCAAGTCCTCTGCGATGACGAACTGTTCATGGTTCACCATTGGTTCACCTGGCAGGTGTACCAGAGCTCTGGAGATCCTATCCTCCCCTCCATCAACAACCTGGAAGGCATCGTCGGGGATGAAGCGGCTAGATCCACTGGGAAGTTCGCCATTTGGATGGCTTGCACAGAGTGGTGGAGGACGAGGGCTTTGTTTTGGGGAGCTGTGGGACGGAAGCACGGTGGAGGAGAAGCCGATGCGGGGGGTGGGGGGGGGGGTTGGGGGGGAGTATTTAAGGGTCTCACTTAGGAGGCTGGAAGCCTCCGCACGACCACTATCTGGTGTAGATTTCTCTCTCCCTTGGCTTAACGCCGAGTGACCGATGGGGCCCGAGTCAGCACCTTGTCGTTTGACCTTCCAAACGCGACGATTCCTATTACGAATCCTATGGAAGCAGGTCTTTTCTATATGTCCATATCTATGACATGCATGACAGCGGACCTGGGAATGACTATCCTTTATGCAGTGAAGAGGGCTTAAGTAGCGGAAACAACCAGGATTTCCCCCCCTCCTTTGGATAGTTTAGATGTCATTGAATACTGAATCTTTCCTCAGATGACTATTAAACCGTTCTCCATCATGCCATTTCTTGGGAACCCGCGTCATCTTATGAGCCTCTACGCGGGAGGATTTTCTTGATATATCATCACCTCTCACAACATTAAGTATTTGTATCTTAGTGGAATCAGACGGCTTCATTTTTTCTGACAACTTCTCTTCTTCCGATGAGGTGTTATTGCTGGGTTGCTTAGGAATGGCCCAATTTGAATTCTGAAACAGAGAGGCAGACGACCCATCTTTTGAATTTGGAGCAATGGGAGTACGGAGATTCTGAGAGGCAATGGCTTGCTGACAATTTGAATTCCAGGAATTCCAGATGGAAGCGAAAGCATGGGAGACCTTGATCAACCTCCCTGCAGAACAGTGAGTTGGGCAGGCAGAGGAAGGCAAATGTGAGTTGTACTTACCTGAAGGAAGTGGGTGTCTTTTTCCGGAGAGTCGCAATGGATTATGTTTGCTTGATTGACGAATGATGGGAACTTCAGCTTGGCCAAGCGAACGGCGACGAGAAACAACTTGCCATGATCTATTTTCCTCCATTTACCAGCGTTTCTTCTCTGTGTAGGATCGAAGAGCACGTGAAAAGCTACCAGAGGGGGGTGAATATTAAAACTTTTTCAGCAGAAGCAATGAAAAACCCCTCGGTAGAAAAATGATCTGTTAAAGAAATCATGTGTGAGACTAATCTGAACATGTTTCACTGTGACAAAAGTGATATGTATCAGAGAGAATCATGTCACGAAGACAACAGAACAAGAATCACTCAAATCCGTCAAGAGAAACACAAGTTACGATCGAAAGATCGAACAAAGATCAATCTGTTCTACCGAGTAAAAAGCATATCTGCAAATACTGCAACGAAACTCGTCTAGATAAAAAACCACAAATCCAATGACCGTGAAAATTTTAAAGATGATATAAAATCAAGTTGTGAAGACAACCCAAAAATAATCACGTCAATTGGATCTGTAAAACTTGAGTTATGATAAAACCACCGAAGAAAGGTAGTGCTGTGCAGAAAACTCGATGAGAAAAACTTTTCTTTAACAAGTCGGACGAACAAGGCACAAAAGTTCCTTTAAACTATGATCTTTATTTAATAGAACAAAAGAGGAACAGCCCCAAAGTTGTCTACACTGAGCTCTGGCCTCCCTTGCTTATATAACCAGCCCTTAGGCCAACCCAAGCCTAATTAGGACTCTAATCCTACTCAATTCACGAACCGAAACTTTCCATAACTTCTTAGGACTCTTCTATACGCAGATAAAAGCAATCTTAAGATTTCCAAACACCTTAGAAACGTATCCCACATTCCTAAAACAGTTCAAATTCGTGACCCACACGAAATCCTAACATAACCAACTCAAATCTTTCCATATTTGAGTCAAACCCGACTCAGCCGTAGCCTGAGTCCATAACCTAGTCGGTTGGACCTTTCTGACCAATTCTCTACGTCCACATCTCTTCATCACGTCTCGGAACCATGTAGCCACATCCATGCACTCCTTGCACACGTGCAATCATCTTGCAACAATGTCCACGATACCTTCATATGCATTGTTCTTGATTCAAACATGCTGCGCAGCCTCCTGATCAACTCAACCACAATTCCTTCCGAACTTGGTTGTTGAACTTCATCTTCTCCCTAAGACTAGTTCAATGGATCCGGTCACCAGCTATGTATTGAAATCAAGAAACACCTGCACATGAATAAACAACCAATACTTCGGAGCACAAGTTCTCAACTTGACTCTCGTTAGTTCTGAAACTACAACATCTTACATGATTACCTCACATAAGCATTTTAACAAACATAGCAAGATGATATCAACCATAACCACTAAAACACTCCAAAAACTTAGTAAAAGAATACTAAACAAACTTTTCATAAGTGTAAAGCAAGTTGAAACATTGCCAGATAAAAGCAGAAACGCTACGATCAGGCTTCGAACCTTGCCAAAGCTAACCAAAACATGTCGGACCTATCGTCGAATCTTGATAAAAAGATGTTTTGGTAGTATTCAAACTTTTATCGTCAAAGCAAATGTATTCAACACACATAGGTCTCACAATCTCCCCCTTGATGAATGCATTGGCAACACCACTTAAAATCCGAACATTGGCTTATTTACATGAAAAGTTTTGAAAACAATTTCTCCCTCTTTTCCAAAATCAAATGAGATGGAAATAAATTTCTCCCCCTATACATACTTCTCCCCCGGAGAAGAATCATGCCAAAACACTTGTGGAAATGTGCAAGGTGTGATCAATATCTCTCCTTTATACATATTTCTCCCCCTTGCATACTTTCCCCCCTGAGAAGAATCGTGCAATCGTGCCAAAAACACTTATGAATATGTGCAACGTGTGATCAATTTCTCCCCCTTTGACAATGTATCAACAAGGTACTAAAGAGAAATCTTGATTGTTATGAGCATATTATAACATATACATATAAAACAAAGCTCATCCAAGTCATACTATCAGTAATTTACACTATCACAACAACGAGATACATAAAGTAGTGTAAGCTATGCTAGAGATCAAATGTAATTTTCAATTTAAGCAAGTCCTGATCTCACAAACTTAACTATTTCAAAACCTGAAAGTATGACACTTGTTGCTGCAATTTTTTTCTTTAAAGCAAAATTTAGATCATATGATATTTGCAAGAGATTATATATGCATCTGTCTTATTCTAACCAACCAAGTCAAGCCTATGTCATTTGACAATAAGAAGCTTAAGGACATGGTTTTAGCCATACACAACTTCTTCCAAGTTCATATCTAAGTGCAATGATAAGCCATCTCGAAAGAAGAAGTGCGATGCATGCATATTCTCTTGATCTTTTCTCCTTTTTTATTTGAACATAAAAACTAAACATGTGAGTTGCTTACTTGATTAATTCATTATAATTCAAAGCACTTGTGAGAATGCAACAAGTTCAAAACAGCAAGAATGTTCAATCATGACCAGATTTAGTGTAAGTAATTATTCCAATTACTAGAAATGGCAAAATCTATAAAATGTATAACACGAGTAATGTAGTAAGAACTTTCAGCATGTAAAAGGAATCACAAAGTCATACATGTATTAAATACTATGCTCATATTATTTTAATTTCAGATTCACACATAGACTTTCCAAGTTTCAAAACTCCCTCTCAATGTAATCCATGAGGATGCATAACCCTTATTTCACTACGAATGTAACAAAAACGAGTGAAATCTAAAGGTTTTGTAAAAATGTCAGCCAACTGTTGTTCAGTATCTACATGGTGAAGCACAATGTTTCTTTTTTCAACATTATCACGGAGAAGGTGATACCTAATGTCAATGTGCTTGTTGCACAGGGTTTGTAGCAATGAAAATAGCACTAGTGTTGTCACAAAACAGTGGAACACTATCTAGATCAACCCCATAGTCCTTAATTGTTTGAACAATCCAAAGAATTTGTGAACAAGAGGTAGCAACAACTACATATTCAAATTCGGTTGTGGATTGTGCAACTGAACTTTATTTTCTAGAGGACCAAGCAACAAGTGAATTACCAAGAAAATGACAAGCACCCGAAATACTTTTCCTATCAATCCTACAACCTCCAAAATCAGCATCGGAAAAAGTTTTCAAAGTAACGGTTGAGGAAGAATGAAGAAAAATGCTAAATTCTTGAGTTCCATATAAGTACCTGAGAATCCTTTTGACTACTTGACGATGTGAAGCACGTGAGGAGGCTTGAAACCGTGCACAAAGACATATGCTGAATTGTATGTACGATCTTGATGCTGTGAGGTACAAAAGTGATCCGATCATGCTCCTATATTCTTATTGATCCACGGGTTCACCATCTTCATAAAGTTCAAGTGTTGATGTTGTTCCCATTGGTGTTAGAAGAGGCTTGCTTTTGTGCATCTTGAAGCACTTGAGAAGGTCCCTTGTAAACTTTGTTTGATGCACAAAGGTACCTTCCTTGGTTTGCTTGATTTGCAGCCCCAAAAAGTAAGTGAGTTCACCCATCATACTCATTTCGAATTCTGAACTCATCATAGCTGAAGACTTGGACACAAGATCATGAGAAGCACAACCAAAGATAATATCATCCACATACACTTGAACAAATAATGAGTCATTGCCATGCTTAAGAACAAAAAGAGTTTTATCAACCTTGCCCATGGTAAACCCCTTTTCAAGTAAGATTGTTTTTAACCTATCATCCATACTCTAGGGGCTGGTTTGAGACCGTACAAGGCTTTTGATAGTTTGTAAACATGAGTAGTAAAATCTGGATTTTCAAAACTCGATGGTTTTTTGACATAAACCTCCTCATCTATGTAGCCATTAAGAAAATCACTTTTAACATACATGTGATATAGCTTAAAACCTTTAGATGCAGCAAAGGCCAACAAAATTCTTATAGCTTCTAATCTAACAACAGAAACAAATGTTTCATAAAAATCTAGACCTTGAGCAACCAACCTAACCTTATTCCTAACCACAACCCCATCCTCACTTTGTTTATTTTTAAACACCCATTTAGTTCTAATTAAAGTGTGACCTTGAGGTGGAGGTACAAGTTTCCAAACATTATTTCTTTCAAAATTTTCTAACTCTTCTTGGATGGAAATAATCCAGGATTCATTAGTGAGTGTGTGTGATATATCTTTGGGTTCAAAAGAAGCAACAAAAGCAGAATGAGCATGAGAGTTTGGATCGCAAAACCTAGACTGTGTGACTCATTCGTGCAAGCTTCCAATAATTTGTTGTGGAGGATGACTTTTGAGAACCCGGAGGGGAGTGGATACTTCACAAGCTTCTTGTTCTTCATGTTCATCACAAATTGATAATCTTGTGACTTGAGGAGGATATAGACCAGAAATGGTGGTCGTCAGTGCTGGCTGCGAATCAAAATCAAGAGCTAGAACAATGTCATTAGCTGCTGAATTTTTGGGCAGCAGCACCACTTCTTCCTCTTCTTCAACGAAAATACTCCCCCCTGCGGATATGGATCTGGACCTGCAATGTTTGAGCTAGTACATGGGCTAGCTTCATCAAAATACACTTCACAAGTCTCCACAATTTTGTTAGTGTCGAGTAAAAGCACATGGTAGCCTCTAGTATGAGATGGATAACCAAGAAACATGCCATCAATGGATCTAGGTTCAAATTTATCAAGATTATCATATCTCTTAACAAAGCATTTGCAACCAAAGATCCGAAAATGTGTAACACTAGGCCTATGTCCAAACCGGAGCTCATATGGTGTTTTACCTAGCTTAGTGCGCAAGAAAACACGATTTGAGACATAACAAGCGGTTGTAATCGCATCAGCCCAAAATTTCCTAGGAGTTTGATATTCATCATGCATAGTCCTAGCCATTTCAACTAAGGTTCTGTTCTTTCTTTCTACAACACCGTTTTGTTGAGGTACATATGGTGAAGAAAATTGATGATCTATTCCATTTTCAGCACAAAAGTGATCAAAAGATTGATTTTTAAATTTGGTTCTGTTATCACTTCTAATTGCTTTTAAAGATCCTGGGTGATCAATTGATAATCTAAGAAATAAAGTTCTAAAGTGACTAAAATCTTCATTCTTAGATGCCATAAAGTAAAGCCAATAGTATCTAGAATAATCATCAACAATCACAAGAACATACCATTTACCTCCGAAGGATTGAATACGTGAAGGTCTTATGGTGTCAAGATGCAAAATTTGACCCGGTTCAGTTGTCATGGTCATTGTGAGAAGAGCATGTGAACCTGCAACCATCTTAGCATGTCTATAAGAAGAACACACAATTTCTTTGTCCCCTTTAAGCTTAGGCAGCCCACGTATGCGATCAAGAGCTCTAACACGTGTGAGATGATCAAAGCCTACGTGACCAAGTCTACGATGCCAAAAATATAAATCTTTGGAATCATTAGCAACTAGACACCTATGCTTAGAAGAAAACATATCAAAATCAGCTTTGAAAATTCTTCCAAACCGAGACATGTTAAAAATAAGCTCACTATTTGAACCTACAACTTTGCAGCTTTTTTTATTGAAAATAAGTTCCAGATTTTCATCTAGCAGTTGTGAAACAGAAAGCAAGTTGTATTTCAAATTTTTGACAAGTGCCACATCCTTCAAAGTGTAGTAATCATTTACTCTAACCGAACCCTTAGCAATTATAAGAGTTGAAGAATTACCGGCAAAAGTAACATTCTCTACACGTGACACAAGAGAGGGAGAAGAACCATTCTTTGTTACCGGTCATGTGGTGTGAGCAACCTGGATCCACAATCCAAATGTTCTCCTTCCTCAGGCGTGTAACCTACATAGAAGCACAATACGTCGATGACTCAATACTGGGGTTAGTCAAACGGCATTTAGGAATCCAATACTAACGACGTCCAGCAAGAATAACACGTGAAAGCTGAGATAAAACAATAGGTTTATGAGCTAAAGCTTGAGGATTTTTGTACCCAACTACTGTCCTACGAGATATTACATGTGTAGCACGAAAAACAGTAGGTTTGGGAGCAAACTTTGCATGTTTTTGACTCATTACAGTAGGTTGCATGTTCCTATCATTCAGTTTAGCATGAGCAGCAAATTTTTCATGTAAGTTATGGGATCTAGCAATCATTTTTTCCTTTTTCTGTTGTTTAGCTAGTCTATAACAAAAATCTATGACATGACCATATCTACTACAGTAGGTACAATAAAATTTATCTTTGTGTTCATGTCTAGATGGATAAGCAACATGTTTATTTGAAATCGAATGAGACAACACTCCTGCAGATTTGAAAACCAATTCTTTTTATTTAGGAACTGTTTGAACCAAACCGCTTCCTAATGACTTTACAATTTTAGGTGGATGTGCCTTAGCATGAGCATGATATTCAAAACCTAAACCAGTTTTATCATTGCAAGACATGGAAGAATTCAGCAGCAAGTTTAGGTTCTTATTCCCATTACAAAACCAATCTAATATCCTATGCATGTCATCAAGTTTATTGGACAAATCAAGGCAATTTTCACATGAAGTTTTTCCTTTTAATTTGCAATTGGAATAATATTTAACTTCATGAGAACGTAAAGCATTGTTCAATATAGAAATTTCATTCATAGCATCTTATAGTTTCTTATCAAGATCATCACAAGTAGAACAATGCAAATCAATTGTTGAACAGCTAGCATCTTTTAAGTTTTTATCATTAGGTGCAGCAAGCTCTCTGTTCTTTTCAATTTCTAACTCAAGTTTATCAAGTGTGGATGTGTGCGCACTTCTTAATGAGGACAATTTTTCATACATTAAATCACATGAGGAACAAGAATCATCACTAGAAATCAAGGATTTCAAATGATTAATTTCATATTCTAGTGACTCAATTTTAACAGCATTGTCCCTAATCTTTTTTTCCTTTTTCTTAACTATAACAGTGGCACGAGAAATAGCATCACATATTTATTCGCAAGTAGGACATACCTTTTCATTGTCGTTGTTGTGTTCATCCTCCTCCATGCTTGATCTTGACTTGCCCCCATGAAGCACAAGTTTGCCAAATCATCTTCATCTTCGTCACTTCCAATGTCCACATCGCTTGAGCCAAGTTCTTGAAGTGCAGGGACAAAATTGGTCACCAATTGACGTCCTGTAAAACCTTTTTTTTCTTCTTATCATTTGCAGAGGAGTGGTTCATCCTTGTTTGCTTTTCATACTAGGAAGTAGGACCTAAAAGGTTAGGGCAATCAGAACGAAAATGTCTTGTCTTACCACATTCGAAACATCGTTGAGGTCCGGAGCTTCCTCTCCTTCTAGTTCTCACATTTTGCAATGCTTTCGAGAACCTAGTAGAGAGAAGTACTAGCTCCTCCTCTAGAAACTCCTCAATCTGTTCAAGGGTTGGAGAGGACAACAAAACAAGTGTACCACATAATGAAGATTGGCCGGAGCTAGGCATATCACGTTGAGAAACAAATGCAAGAGACTTGTTGGGATTCTTACGTGAGATTATGTCAATTTCATGAGTTTTCAATTTGGAATATAAAACATCTAAAGTAAGTGTACTCATGATACTAGATTCACGAATAGATGTAACTTTCATCTCCCAAATTGACGTGTCTAATGCTCTTAGTAATTGCCTAGCATTTTCAGCATCTGAAAAATTAACATTGACACTACACAAGTTGCTGAGAATTTTGTTAAAACGAGCAAAGAGATCATTAATTGACTCACCGGTTTGTATCTCAAAACGCATGTATTCCTTTTTAAACATATCTTGTTTTGCCTCCTTGATCGTGTTAGATCCTTCGTGGTAGTGCAAAGTGATTTCCACACATCGTATGCATATTGTAGGTGTGCAACACGGTTGAAGTCGCTTTGAGTTAATCCTTGTATGTTCAAGTTTCGAGCCTTGTTGTTGTTGTCGACATCTCTCAGATTTGTAGCTGTAACTTGATCGTTTGATGGCACTACGTAAGGTTTGTACACCTTCTCCCATATTGCGAAGCCTTGAGCGTGGATAAAGGCTTCCATACGTGCCTTCCAAACCTAAAAATCAATACCACTAAAGACACAAGGTTTTACGGAGTATTTCTCCATGATGATTAGTCAAAACACGTGCAGATCACAAAGATTAGAGCATCGTGGCTCTGATACCAATTGTAGGATCGAAGAGCACGTGAAAAGCTACCATAGGGGGTGTGAATGGTAGATTTAAAACTTTTTCAGCGGAAGCAATGAAAACCCCTCGACATAAAAAATGATTTGTTAAATAAATCGTGTGTGAGACTAATATAAACATGTTTCACCGTGACAAAAGTGATAGATATCAGATAGAATGAAGTCACGAAGATGACACAACAAGAATCACTCAAATCCGTCAAGATAAACTCAAGATACGATCAAAAGATGGAACAAAGGTCAATTTGTTCTACCGAATAAAAAAACAGATCTGCAATACTGCAAAGAAACTCGTTTAGATCAAAAATCACAAATCCAATAACCGTGAAATTTTGAAAGATGATAGATAATCAAGTTGTGAATACAAACCAAAAAGAATCACGTCAATTGGATCTGTAAAACTTGAGTTATGATAAAACCACCAAATAAAGGTAGTGTTGTGCAGAAAACTCGACGAGAAAAACTTGTTTGGAACATGTCGGACGAACAAGGCACAAAAGTTCCTTTAAACAACAATCTTTTTTCAATAAAGCACAAGAGGAACAGCCCCAAAGTCATCTACATCAAGCTCTGGCCTCCCTTGCTTATATAACTAGCCCTTAGGCCAACCCAAACCTAACTAGGAATCTAATCCTACTCAATTCATGAATCGAAACTTTCCATAACTGCTTAGGACTCTTCTATACGCAGATAGAAGTTGTCGGTGTCTGGTTCCGGCAATTCTCCCGGTACTGCCGTTGGCAGCCCGCGGAATTTCTTAGTTCGGTTGGGGCACGCGGAGAATCAGAACAAGATGGTGACTTGACACGAGGATTTACGTGGTTCGGGCCGTCAGATCGTAATACCCTACTCCACGGGTGTGTTGCTGTTGTTGTATTGAGTGTATGAGAGCGTGAGCCAGAGAGAGGCCAAAAAGTCCTCTTGTGTATCGCTCGGCCAGTTCTTTTATAATACAAGGGTTGAACGTTACATCGTTAGCCTGACCCGACATGTGGCCCTGGCGGTTACTGATGCCAAATACACAGTTTAATGTGCTTAATTCTCCTTAATAGTGTGGTAACGCGCCTTAATAGTGGCATTACTAGTATTAAAGGTCCTCTTATCGTGTGTCATTAAGATAGCATTAATGACACATAATTAGGTCTTGAAGCCTTTAATGTCCCTTGAAGGTCCGAGCCGTTGGAGGTCCACCAATCTGCCTGTTGAGGTTGAAGGTTCAGCGGTTGGATGTGTGGCGGCTTCGGAGCTTACTGTCTTTGACAAGTAGATTCGGTGCCGTGGTACACGTGTCGGTACCGGAGCTTCCCTCTGTCGGGGGTTAGGTCCGGGGGTGCCACACAGGTATCCAGTACGGAGCATTCCCATGTAGGGATTGTAGCTCCAGTTTTGTGATACATGTGGCGGCACTGGGACTAACCATATGAGGGAGGCAGGTCCGGTTACGAGTAACACGTGGGGCCTCCGGAGGTCTTCAACTCAGATAGCTAGAGTTCCTTTGCACTCTTTGCAGTTCTAAGAGGTATCCAGTACGCAGGGTACCGACAGAAGCAATCTTAAGACTTGCAAACACCTTAGGAATGTATCCCATATTCTAAAACAACTCAAATTCGTGACCCACATGAAATCCTAACATAAAAACTCAAATCTTTCCATATTTGAGTCAAACCCAACTCAGACGCAGCCTGAGTCCATAACCTAGTTGGTTGGACCTTTCCGACCATTTCTCTACGTCCACATCTCTTCATCACGCCTCGGAACCATGTAGCCACGTCCATGCACTCCTTACATACGTGCAAACATCTTCCAACAACGTCCACGATACCTTCATATGCATTGTTCTTGATTCAAACATGTTGCGCAACCTCCCGATCAACTCAACCACAATTCCTCTCGAACTTGGTTGTTGAACCTCATCTTCTCTCTAAGACTAGTTCAATGGATCCCATCACCAGCCATGTCTTGAAATCAAGCAACACCTGCTCATGAATAAACAACCAATACTTTCGAGCACAAGTCCTCGACTTGACTCTCGTTAGTTCTGAAACTACAATATCTTACGTGAGCACCTCACATAAGCATGTTGCAAACCATGGAAAAATGATATCAACCATAACCACCAAAACACACCAAAAACTTAGTAAAAGAATACTAAGCAAACTTTCCATAAGTGTAAAGCAAGTTTGAAACATTGCAAGATAAAAGCAGAACCACTACAATCAAGCTTTGAACCTTGCCAAAGCTAACCAAAACATGCCAGACATATCGTCGAATCTTGATAAAAAGATGTTTTGGTAGTATTCAAAACTTTTATTGTCAAAGCCAATGTATTCAGCACACATAGGCCTCACACTCTATACGCCAATTTGGACCTCCGCCTCTCCATAGATGGAAGGAGACATCAAAATGTGTCGTGGCGATCATCCCCAAGGCGCACACTCGAAAGCCAATGTCTTTGGATGCAACAGAGAATCGATGATGACGATCACACTCCGAACGGACATGAAACCCCAAAGGGTATCCTTCCAATATGGAATGAAGCACCCAACCCACTGACCAATCAGTGAGTTTGAAGGTGAAGCATTGAAACACAACCAGTAGGAAGAAGGATCCAACGGAGGATTGGGAAGGGTGGCAAATTGGCGACTTGAAATGGGAGATGATCTCAGTTTTGAATGCCTACCCAGAGAGGAAATACCAGCTGTGGAGACTTGTCGCAAGATCCTCCATAACCCCCCCCCCCCCCCCCCACTACAGGAATATTGATCACTTACGTCGGCCAGAGCAACTTACGTCGGCCAGCCGACGTAAGTAAGTAACTTACGTCGGCTACTAGTAGCCGACGTAAGTTAAATAAATTACGTCGGTCGACCGACGTAAGTAAAGGGACCGACAGTAATAAAAATTACCCACGTCGGCCTCGGCCCAGAGCCGACGTAATTAAGGAGACCGACGTAATTTAGCCCTAACTTACGTCGGCCGCGAAGTGGGCCGACGTAAGTTAAATAAGCCGACGTAAGTTATTGTTTAACCTAAACGCACGAGCGGTGCGCGCCTTCATTTCACGCGCCTTCCCCCTGAGCCGCCTGCCCTGCCGCCTGCCCCCCGAGCCACCGCCCCGCCGCCGCTCCCCGTCGCCGCCCCGCCGCCGGCACGCCGCCCGGCCGTCGCCGCCCGGCCGCCCCCCCCCCCCCCCCCCCCGCCTCCCGGCCGCGGCCCCGCCCCTCCGGCGCCGCCCCGACCCGCCGGCACCCGACCCCGAGCCGCCGCCCCGCCTCTTGCTCCCCCTCGCCGCCCCACCATCGCCGCCCGGCCGCCACCCGCCTCCCGGCCGCGGCCCCGCCCCTCCGGCGCCGCCCCGACCCGCCGGCACCCGACCCCGAGCCGCCGCCCCGCCGCCTGCTCCCCCTCGCTGCCCCGCCGTCGCCGCCCGGCCGCCACCCGCCTCCCGCCCGCTGCCCTGCCCCCACGGCGCCGCCCCGACCCGCGCTGCCCTGACCCCGAGCCCAAGCCGCCGCCGCCCCGACCCCGAGCCACCGCTGCCCCGACTGCCCCCGCGCCGTCGCCCCGACCCCGAGCCGCTCCGACCACCCCGCTGCTGGCTCGCCGTCGCCGCCCCTGCACCCCCGACTCCACCGCCGATCTTCGCTGCAAGTATTTCCTCGCCTCATGCATTTACTTTAATTAAATTGCTGTCATTTGAATTAAATTTCTCTCATTTGAATTATGGTTATGTTTAGGTTTATTGAATTGCTCTTATGGTTATGTTTAGGTTTATTGAATTGCTCTCATTTGAATTATGGTTATGTTTAGGTTTTGAATTGCTCTCATTTGAATTATGGTTATGTTTAGGTTTATTGAATTGCTCTCATTTGAATTATGGTTATGTTTAGGTTTATTGAATTGCTCTCATTTGAATTGAATTGCTTATGTTAGAAATGAGTTGATAAATTGATGAATTACAATGGATAATTGTTATGTTTAGGTTTATTTGAATTGCTTAGTTTTTTGAATTATGGTTACAATTTTAATTTTGATTGCTTGAGTGTTCAAGTACTATATATACATAAATGGGCTTTGGACAGGCTTGACAAGGCCCGACAAGGCCCATTTAGTGGTAAGGTAAAGTATGCGTGTAGACGGGCACGAAGGCGAACAACGACGGTGAGGATGGCAAGCACCTGCGCCAGTGTTGTCCAGGCATCGCCTAGGCGACGCCTAGTCATCGCCTAGGCGTCAAGTCGCTCCGGACCGGACGCCATGGCCAGTCGACTCGCCTGGAACAGGCTGCCGCCGCCTGGTTGCCGCCGACACTCTCCATTGCCTCTGTTCGCCCCTCGAGGCCTCGTCGCTGCTAGGTTGCCACCATCGTAGCCGAATCTCCACCGCCATCGTTGGATCGCCGCGGCCGCCGTCGCTGGAGTAGGGGTATCGACGAGAGGAGAAGGGGATCTTCGCGGCCGCCGTATCTGGACTCTGGAGCGATGGAATCATGGAGAAGAGAAAGGAAAATGAGTAGGGTTAGGTCAGGGAGGACTTTTATGTGGCCGATCTGAAGTGTGGACCGTCAGATATGATCCGACGGCTCACAATAACTGGGCCGATTTTACTCCTCAGGCCCACTCGCCGAAGCTTTTACTCTTAAGGAAGTGGGATACTTCTCAAGTGTTTACTTTGCAGAGGAAACAATGTTAATACTTCGGTAATGCGATACAATATAGATGAGCAACCTCCTTATAGCGATCTCTCCATTTTTGCAACAAGAGGCACTACTGTTGGTAGTTACACTTCGTATGATGTTAGCGAAAAAGAAAGGCGTGCTGCATTCTTCTACATGTACGCTAATATGGAAGAAATGAATGAATATTTCAAGTAAGTGTTTCTCCTACACTTATGCTTTTCACCATCTTTTCCGACACATGTATTCTAAGAGGTTCTCTTTGTCGTGTAGTATGTTCGACAAGAAAAATTGGAGACATAGACATCAACCCACGAGCAAGCAAATAGAACATATTCGACGGGAAGGAATAAACGGGGGATCTAATTTTCTCTTCTGGTTTCGAGATCATGTAACGTTTTCTTGATAACAAATCAATGTTAACAATGTTTTCTTATAACTTAAGAATGCTTACGTTTTCTAATAACTCCATATCTTGGACAGTGCCAAAAAGATGCCAACGTCCATGAAGATTTGCGACAACTATCCCGTGGAGTGGTTAATGTTAGAAGCTATGGTCGATATGATGTCAACGGCTTTCGATTCCATACAACTCAATTTGAATCTCTTCGTCCTCTCGCGGCAACATGTAATACTGGAGTTGTGATGAGGGCAATCGATTCGCAAGATCATGAAACGCAGTACTACGGGATTATTAAAAAAATCCTTGAATTCACCTTTGTCGCAAACAAGCCAATTCAAGCGGTATTCTTTGATTGCGAATGGTTTGATTCCATTCGTGGAATTCGAGTAAACGAATTTGGCATGGTCGAAGTAAAACACAAGGAACGGTTGAAAGGATTCGATTTATTAGTTCTTGCACACCAAGTAGAGCAAGTGTACTATCTACCTTATCCATGCAATAAATTCAAAGCTTGGTGGGTGGTACATAAGGTGAATCCTCATGAGCGGTTATACGCTCCAGGAGATGATGATTATCACGACGAAGCTGAGGTTGATTGTGTCTACCAAGAGGAAGAGTTGCCAGACTCCTTCTTAGTCGAGCCCCGTGTAGGACTCGATAACTTAGTTGGAGACGCTCAAGATATCGAGGCTGGCACGGAAGCGGAAACTGAATCAGAATCAGAAACTGAACATATTGATGACATAGTCGAACCTGCTGATTTGCGCAAACGAAAACGATATGCGCAAGAAGAAGATCGATGGGCTGGTTTAAGGAGTAGGGTGCATGATCGTGATGTTGATGAATTTTGAAGTAACATTTTATTCACTAATTTAACATTAATTTTGTATATTATCTTTGCATATTAATCATTTATTCCTTGCAATAGGATGTCGTCAAAGGGGAAGGGGAAGGGGAAGCCGGTGAGAGGGTTTGAGCCGCCAGCAGACCCTTGCTCAGGGAGCTCGTTCCTTTCTAGCCGACGTGAGCTCTTTCTGGCACACGCTCCACCCTCAGCTGTCGTGTGCTTTCAGCGGACAGAGGTAAACTTTAGTTACAATAAATTTATTTTTGAAATTGCAATTGTTATTAATTATTAATAAAGTCATTCCTTTTGTGCAGTCTGACTCAGAGACTTCTGAGTCAGAGTCAGAGTCAGAGGCTAGGGGGCCGCTACAGGAGCCCGACTTAGAGGCTAGGGGGCCCTCTAGCGCTAGCCTCCCTTCGGAGCCGGCTAGCGCTAGCCTCCCTGGGCAGCCCTCTACCACTAGCCTTCCTGGAGGCTCCGGGGGGTCCGCAGAGCCTTCAGGGTCACAGGACGTGGCAGCGTCGCAGCAGAGGCGACGGACGAGGAGGACCCACTTTGCGGCTCCTCCTCCGGTTACTACTCAGCGGACCACGATCCGTTCCGTTGGAGACAGGTATAAATACTGAATATAGTATATTAAATATTAGATGTTGTTTTCCTTTACTTAATGATTTAATATATTTTGTAGATGTTGGTACGACTTCTCGTTCACGAGGGCCGAGAAGCACCACAGGCAGGTTAACAGTATCCTCGGTGCTATCGTCAAGTTGCACTACCCCGGTGTAATTGACGGTTTTCCTGCCCTGTCGTGGGATGACTACGCTCGGGTCTCTCACCCGGTGCACAGCACGGTTCAGGGAGCCGTGTGGCACGATTTTATGGTAAGTTTAACTGTTTCATTTTTTTAACTCGTTTGAATTCTTAATTGCATATCACTTAAATATTTGTTTGCTTAAAGCTGAGGTACCAAGTAGAGGAACCGGGCATGGAGGACCACGCGAGACGCGTGTTCCATTACAACGCTCAGAAGCTCACGACGGCGGCGTTGTCGTACGCCCGAATTCAGGCCGTCAACGCGTACTACAAGCGGCACCCCCGGGAGCAGGAGCAGGAGCAGCAAAGGGGTGTCTTTAGGAAGGACTCGGACTCCTACTTGACAGAGGAACAGTACGCGGAGGTAAGTTTTTAATATTGTTAAATATTTACAATATCTACGTATGTTAACCGCGTTGATGAAAATGAAATATGTGCAGGTTAGTATTTCCTGGTTACAGGGTAACATCGAGGCGTACTTAGCTCTCTGTCGGTAATGGGCTAGCGACGCTTTTATCAACAAGTCCACGAAGGCTAGACAGTGCCGCATGGGGTCCGAGGGCAAGCACAACTATGGCGGCGACGGCTACTTGCGTTTGGCTAAACACATGGTAAGTACCTTTTTATTTTATTTATGTGTTCCTAATATATTATTTATCTTACTAACACGGATGTACAGGAGCGAGAGATGGGTCATGAGCCGACCCCGACCCAGGTTTGGAAGAGAGGTCACAAGGGAAGTGACCCTTCTCAGCCAGGACAGTGTAGTCAGGTCGCAGCCGACCGACTGGTAAGTTTTCGAAATTCATCAATTTTATTGTAACTAATACTATTATTGATATGCTTACAAGATTTATTTGTTTTGTAGACAAAGTACGCGCAGGAGGTCGCGAAGATACACGGTGCGGATTACGATTGGGAAAACGCGCTGATCGACCCCCAAGCCGCGTGCACAAGCGGAGGCGGGAAGGCCCACAGATGGTGAGTTCTTCGTGTTTCATTTCTTTTTCAATTAATCTTCTACTTAGTGTTTTCATTCTTTTGCAGGTTTGCCATTTTCGATGGAGCTGTCTACTCAAGGTCGACGCGACCTTTGAGAGACGCTTCATCGTCGCAGGCTTCGACCGTTGGGACCAGTGGTCGTCTCTCGCAGACCCAGCTGGAGCTCCAGGCCATGAGGGAGTCGCTGACGCAAACTCAGGCAGAGCTGGAGAGGACGAGGGAGGAGCAGCAGAGGACGGCCTTAATGATGGCCCAGATGCAAGCAACGATGGCGGTAAGTAATTTAAAGTACCGTAGTTAAATTTCACAGCACTTAATAACATATATCTGCTAATATCTTGCAATGGCAGGCTCTTGCTCGACAAAGCGGTCAGGACATCGAGATTCCTACGCTTCCGCCGCAGCAGACACCGGAGCAGGTAATATTATCTATACCTAGGAGTTTTATTCCCTTTTCATTATGTTAAAGAAGTTACTTGCATCACATTTAATTTAGCAAATGTGTTACTCACACTATTGACTAGTTGTTTTATGGACTTCTAATTTATCCTAATTATGATTCTTTTGCAGGGTTCCGGAACGCGTCGAGATCCCGGAGGCAGTGGAGGGGCTAGCGTGTAGACACCGGAGCAGGTGATAAACTCTCTTTAATATTGTTGTATCCATTTTAGTATTTTACATAGAGAGATAAGGAGGTACAACATAGAGGTAGATCTTGCTGACTTGTCAGATATTGATTCCTATAGTGGTGAGGAAGTTAAGTGTATCTAATCAAGCTTTAGTAGTTTTTGACCATGGTAGAAATGATTAGTATATAGTGAATAAGTTGTCAGTGCTTCCATTTAACAAAAGGGCTAGTGATTATCACTGATGTTTCCTTCTTATGTCGAAACTGATGTTCACTGAGTTAACAAAGGGCTAGTGCTTCCATTTAACTAGTGATATAGTACATTACTTCATTTGAAACTACATCATGCTTCCTTCTTTTGTCACTGATGTTCTTGGCCTCTTATGTTATCACTGAGTTGACATTGATGCTTACTAGTGATTATGTTTCTTTTGCAGGGATTCGGAACGCGCCGAGAAGATCCCGGAGGTAATGGAGGGGCTAGCGTGTAGCCCGGTGGAATTTATTTTGCAAATTGTGTTGTTGTTGATGTTTTGAACTATATATTGAAACTGTTATGCTGTGTAGTCAGTTATTTGTTTGTTCTGTGTTCTCGCCATCGAGCGAGGTAGTCAGTTTCTGTTTTTAAAAAAAAATTCGAAAACTTAACTTACGTCGGCTATGGGCAGACCGACGTAAGTTAGCCCAGGTTAACTTACGTCGGTCAGGCCATACCGACGTAAGTTAAACCACTTAACTTACGTCGGTTT
The DNA here is from genome assembly GCA_036927565.1 of Tuctoria greenei. NCBI lineage: Eukaryota > Viridiplantae > Streptophyta > Magnoliopsida > Poales > Poaceae > Tuctoria > Tuctoria greenei. The sequence goes on from JAYESD010000009.1 coordinate 116,064,949, forward strand.
GCCTTGGCCGACGTAAGTTACAGCACTTTACTTACGTCGGCTTGCTCAAGCCGACGTAAGTTCTCAGGCCCAGCCCAAGGCCCACCTCGACACTTAACTTACGTTGGCTTCCGCAAACCGACATAATTAAGTTAACTTACGTCGGTGGCTGACGTAAGTCACCTTAATTACGTCCAAATGCCTACGTCGGCTGAAAGCCGACGTAATTAAGGGAAAACCGACATAATTAAGTTACTTACGTCGGTTTAAGCCTTACTTACGTCGGCTTTGGCCGACGTAAGTGACCGTTATTCCTGTAGTGCCCCCCCCAGTCCGACTTAGACACCGGGATGGAACCGGAGCTGATAAGGAATCTCGTCGGGTGCGTCGTAGAACCGAGGCAAAAGCGCTCGTCGGGGCCCGAGTGTGAATCGTAGAAGCGGAAGGGTAATCATTGTTGGGGCCGCAGTGGTCACCGATGCTGAGCAGGGGGGAGGGGGTGGCCGCCGGGACCGGAGTGGTCACCGGCGGGGGCGGGGTAAGTGTTGTGGCCGCCGGGACTGGAGTGGTCACCGGCGCTAGAGACACTTCTCTCGCTCTCTGGTGATTCAGTATTGTTGAAGCTGCAACCTTATGCACATGGATCAGTGGTTAATAGACCTTATCCTAAGATGGCATTCAAATTTTTTGGTCCGTTTCAAGTCCTACAAAAAAATGGTTCAGTTGCTTATAAACTGGAGATAAAACCATCCGAGACGAGTGAGATTGCGATCAGAGAAACCATGATCAACTCACACCTAGAATGTCCCGAGGAGAGAAACCACGATCCAGAAGAAGCAACGAAACCCAGCCTGATACCACTGTAAGCCCAGGCTTCTCCGATAGAAATCGCACAACAGCCGAATGGCGGAACACATGAAATCACACCGAGCAACACCAGATAGGATCCGGAAGTGGGGATCACTTCACCTCTTTCTCCAATTTCATATAAAGATCAACATCTAGGGTTTAACTTGGAAAAGCGAAAAGTGGAAGAGGAGAGTAGAGTTTGAGGAGTAGCAGGAGGATAACAGAAAGTGGTTACAAGTCCAGCCTGGACTACACACGCACACCGCACCTCATTTTATATTGCATGTCAAGCCGTCGTACTGGAGTCGCTCGCTGGGCTGCCAATCGTCACGCCGAATCGTTATCTGACCCACCAGATTCATTTGAACTCTCGTCATTGCCGCGCGCGGGGTCTGCAGCAGGAGCGGCAATGACAGTATGTTAGTCCGAAGAATTACAGTAATTCGTATTGTCGTTCATGGAGGAAAATCAGGATTTTGAAAGGAAAATGGATTTTGTTTTTTGCATAAACGGATAAATACTACTGGAGCTTTGGTTTTCCAATCTTGGACATCTGGATGTGCTTGGGGTGCTGCATGCTTGATCATGAGCTCACAAGCCTTTCTTTTCTGGGCAACTGTGTGTGAGGTTGGATGCAAATGTTATATTTTTCTTAAGCGGCGTTGATGTTTCTTCGCTCAAATTTGAGATGTTTTGATATAAAGATTTGCCCTCTTTAGATGTAAGTACAAAAACATCTTTTTGTTAGCATTGGTTGGCTCAAGCATTTTTGTTGTGTATAACTTATTTCTGTTGATACCTTCTGGCATTGACTAAAACTTGGAAGACAATAAAGCTGTGAACTTTTAGATGTTAAAATAATTGTCTCCATGGAAGGCAAATAATTATGCACGCCATTCAAGTCAACAATTTTCAAACATTGAATCCTTTCATGACAAGATAGAAGATACTCCCTAGAAACGTTGGATACTTCAGAAACAAAAGCGGGTCTGGATACTTCTCGATTTAACTAAACATGCAGCAGTAAATTGGATACTTCTCAGTTTCTCAGCTCGGAGTCTGAGGTAGCTACGGATTCTGCAGCCATGCACGGTAATTCGACCAGATGCTACGGATTCTGTATCATGGATGATGACAGCCATGCAGTATAGTTTTTCAATTGTACTTTAATATCAACAAACTTGCACATTTCAACAAGCAGATGTGTAGCTCTGGGTCAAACTTTACAATGTAATTCCAGTTGAATTACACTCAACATGTTCAACAAAAGCACATTCACATTAATTAAAACACACAAAAGCACATTCACATTCATTAAAACGCACAATAGCAAAATGTTTGCACGTGTTGTATTCATTGTTACCGAAATGCAAATTTCCATCTCAGAATTCTAAAACATCCTGAGACTGATTCCAATGATGTTACCCATATCCGAGTACCGATATCCCCTTTTGCGTCACCATCCAGCCCGTCTCTGACTCCCCAAAAGAAAGCAACTCCAACGAGGACGCAGTACACGGTACCAAAAAATTTTCCGCTCCTGCGCGCCGGCGCCAACGCGAAATCGCCCCTTGCGCGCCAAAACTGCCTGTGCATCCACGCGCGAAATCAGTCAGCGCGTCAAAACGCCGAACACGGCACGCGCTCGCTCACTACGCACAGTGTTCGGTAACGAGCTGAGAAGGACCGATATATCGGGAATGGGCGAGGCAGTACGCAAATACGGTCACCATCTTCGGTATCCCGTTAGAGACAGAAATAACGGGTCTCGTGACTCATATCGCACTTGGGTCTCCGGATGAGGTATCCGTTGGAGTCAGCCCGAGAAATCTGAGCGAACTTTCCTTTTTTCCTTCCTATCAATGGCGTTGCCGCAGGCAAAAATATCCTAGGAGCTGTCCATCATGCTATCACCCCCAGACGAGGGGACCACACCCAAATTATTGCTATCTGGGAGTTTCACTTCATTAGTTCTTTCAGCTCCAAATGTGAAATCAGTAGGGGAGTTGTTCGGGGTGACCCGCTCGAATATGGATGCTGGGGCCTGCTGGTTAAAGGTAGGAACTTGGATGTCTCCTACCAGCTTTGGAAAACCAAATCCAAGAGAAGGGAACGAATCTGCTGGAGTAAATGATTGAGCTGGCATATCAACATTGGCACCAAAAAGCTTCTTCTCATACTCAATCAGCTGCTGCTGTGCCGCTGCAGAAAGCAAAGTTTATCATTCAAATTAGCTCAAAGATAGGCACTCTGATACTGCGAGGTATGTATAAGATCAGTATCTTTAAAGGCAAGAATTACTATCATCTGAGCCACTGGTTGCATTAAGATTAGTAGTTCAACACGCTCAATGTATTGTCTCTTTCGTTCGCTAGAAAACTGATGAGAGATCATAACTATATTTACTTGATGCACAAAAGAACATCTAAAATATCAAGAATCACTTATCTTGCTTTACCATGAATTTTTCTTCATGCTACGTACTACAGTTCCTGTGAAAATTTGATATTTCCAAACAGGTTCCACTTATCATCAAGTGGGATTGATATGTGAACAGGTTATTACAGTTAAATCTATCTAAGTTGACAGAAATGGTGATGTATAACACGCCTTCTATATGCATAAATGTATGCACAAGGGGTGTCCTATCTAAAGTATAATTCAACCAAGTGCTGTTGTGCATGTATGTTGCATATCAGTCTTTCTAAATTGTCTTTCTGCATGTTCCTTAGAACAATAATACCAGAAATGATTTGCACATGTTATGAAGTTACCATCAGATAATTGGACTTGTGGCCTCCGCTCTTTCACCCACTGAAAACATTGTGCCAGTCTCCACCCTCTGGACTTCATCAAGAAAGCTATTACAAATGCTGCTGACCTGATAAATGTTTTTTATAGCTTCAGTCAAATAAGAGCCAGCAATGTTAAAGATAATAACTGTATCTGTAACTCCCAATGAGAACAAATATATGTATACACACCTACTTTTCCCTGACATGCAATGGACAAGACACGTGCATTCGCCCTCTCGCATTGTTCTGAAGTACCAAAGAACATATTAGGTAGGTATAGGATGGTCTTGCTTAGTAATAGATAAGGTTGAGAGTCGCATTACACTACTACAAAAAGCATTTTCACAGACGTCTCGATTTTTCATACACGGGCGGTCTGTAAAAAAATACGACTGTGATGACGAATGATACAATAACCGTCTGTGATGATAGAACATCACAGACGGATTTTAAGAAACAACCGCCTAGGTATTTTTTTAAACGGTTATTAATTAAGAACTGCATGTGATGTAGCTAACATCACAGACGAGTCTTAATTAACCAACGTCTGAGAAAATACATAATTTTTACGGGCGGTCATTGTTTAAGAACCGCATGTGATGCTGCTAAGCTTCTGTCAAGCTAATCCCTGCACAGCAAGCTCTTATAGATGCAAGTAATACCCGTGGCTCATCATTTGGATTGTTGAAAGCATCAATTTGAAGCCTGACGATCCTTGGAAGGATTTTTCCATCCATTTGAAGGATTTCTTTCCCTCCTGTCCATTTGAAAACTTAGGAAGATGCTCCTTTCTCAGTTTTAATGCCTAAATATATTGACTAAAAATCAGTACCTACTTCCCATTCCATAGGAAAAAAACAGACTAGTCCGCATAAAAACGGACAAGTCCGATCGAGGTCAGAGAGAAATCGGACTAGTCCGCACCAAAAACGGACTAGTCCGCACATCCGAGAATTCTTAAGTGTGGTTTTGTTTCTAATTGATTTTAAACATGTTTCTTTTTATGTGGATTAATGTTAAACATGTATTACAATGTATGCAATGCATGATGGGTGAAAATGAGGGTGTTACATCGTTGGAAGATGTTTGCACGTGTGCAAGGAGTGCATGAACATGCCTACATAGTTCCGAGGCGTGATGAAGAGATGTGGATGTAAAAAATTGGTCAGAAAGGTCAGATGGCCACAGAAGTTCCGACCTCATTTACTGGAGAAATTCGACAGGACTGTCAACCCAATGAATTTCTTCAAATTTACTCCACTGCTATACTTGCAGCGGGGGGCGATGGGGCCGTGATGGCCAACTACTTCCCAGTGGCCTTAACTGGATCCGCTAGGTCCTGGTTTATGAGCCTCCCGTCTGACTCCATCAGCAGTTGGGCAGAGCTATGCCAACAGTTCACTGCTAATTTTGGGAGTTCATACACTCGACCTGGCACTGAACTGGACCTTTTTGCTATCCAGCAAAAAATGGGAGAGTCGCTGCGATCCTTCATCCAGCGATTCTCTCAGGTACGCAATACTATCCCATCCATCTCGAGCGCCTCTGTTATTGTTGCATTCAGATAGGGCGTTCGGGACAAAAATATGTTGGAGAAGCTAGCAATCAAAGAAGTCACCATCGTCTTGGAACTCTTCAGCCTAGCAGACAAATGTGCTAAAGCTGCGGAGGGCCGTGAGATGCACTCTAAGCCAGCTCCGGAGGCCAACAAGAAGTCCTCCAAAGCTGAAGCTACTACATCGAGGTGGCAAAAAGAAAAAGAAGTCCAACGGCAAGAAGAAGCTGTCGGCCGGCGCACCTACTGCTGCGGCTGCTGCGACTCCGGGTAGCCGAGGGCCACACACAGAAAAGCGACCTTGTCCTTCGTCAGAAGACGACAACTGCTCCAAGATGTGGTGTCCAATCCACAGGACAGACAAACACAGTCTGGAAGAATGTTGAGAGGTCCAGAACCTTGTCGAGCATTATAACAAGCCCGGGAAGAAGCTCCTTTCCGCCAGCGGGAAGGGAAACAAAAAGTCGACGAAGCTCCGGCTGAAGAGGAGCTAGGTTTTTAAGACCCCAAGAAGGTCCTGAAAGCTTTCTACAACACCGTCAACAACGACTTCGATGTCTCTGACAACGAGCGTTGGAAGACCCTGAACACCATTTATGGTGGTTCTTGGGACACCACCTCTCGCCGCATCCTCAAGACAATGCAGCGGGACATGGCCGTTGCACCTCCCACCGCTAGGGCGGAGCCTCATCGGAAGTGGATGGACACTCTCATCATTTTTGATGCTTCGAATTGCCCCCGCAACATGATCAAAGCTGGCCAACTCCCGTTGATGGTGTCTCCGACCATTAACAATATCCAACTCCACCATGTAATGGTGGACGGATGTGCAGGACTGAACCTCATAAGCTTCGAAGCCTTCGTCAAGCTCTAGCTCCGACCTTTGGACCTTCGCCCATCTCGACCTTTCTCTGGGGTAGGTCCGGGGGCCATTACCCCTCTCGGCTCCATCACACTCCCTGTGACCTTCGAGACTCGGGAGAACTATAGAATCAAGAAGTTGGTCTTCGATGTCATGCAGATCAGTCTGCCGTTCAACGCCATTTTGCGCAGGCCTGCCTTGTACATGTTCATGGCCGCCACCCATTATGGTTACTTAGTCTTGAAGATGCCAACACCTGCGGGCGTTCTCCGGATCCGTGGAGATCGCACTACAGGAATTAGTGCATTGGAAGAACTCTATGCGCTTGCTACAGCGCAAGAGGAAGCACCCGGTAAGGAGCGAGCTCCAAACCCTCCGAGCATTCGTCATCGAGGCTCTACCTCCGCACCTCGTGTGCAACCAAGCGCCGACATCGATGTTCCCGTCAAAGTTGTACAAATTGGTTCTGATGCTGCTCAGACAACCCGTATATCGGGAGGTATGAACAACAAATAGGAACTCGCGCTCATCACTTTCCTTTGGGCTAATGTCAACATGTTTGCCTGGCAACCGTCGCAAATGCTTGGGATCTCTAGGGTGGTGATTGAGCACAACCTAAAGATTTATCCCGATGCACGGCCTGTACACCAGAAGCCCCGGAAGCAATCAATCAAGCGACAAAACTTCATCTGACAGGCGATCAAGAAGTTGCTCAAAGCTGGTTTCATCCGGGAGGTGTTTCACCCAAAATGGTTGGCAAACCTAGTTGTGGTGCCCAGGGCTGGTGGGAAGCTTCGGATGTGTATCGACTACACCACCTTAAATAAGGCATGTCCAAAGGATCCATTTCTACTACCTAGGATAGATCAGATAGTGGACTCCACCTCCGGGTGTGAGCTATTGTGTTTCTTAGATGCATATTCTGGATATCATCAAATCCAAATGTCTAAGGAATATGAAAAGCATACAACCTTCATAACAGTAGATTGATTGTACTATTATACTGCCATGCCCTTTGGTCTTAAAAATGTTGCTTCAACATTTGTGCGAGCTATGTACAAAACATTTGGAGAGCTAATTAGAGACTTGGTGGAGGTGTACGTCGATGACATCGTCGTGAAGATCAAGAACAAGGAGTCACTCCTTGACAATTTACAAGCTGTCTTCGACAAGCTGCGCATCACACGCACCAAGCTGAACCTGGACAAATGTGTCTTCGGGGTTAGCTCCGGGAAGCTTCTACGTTTCTTGGTGACTCACCGAGGAATGGAAGCAAATCCAACGAAGATCAAGGCTATAGAAGATATGCAGCCCCCAACCCGCATCCAGGATGTCCAGAAGTTAACTGGGTGTTTAGCTGCGCTCAGCCGGTTCATCTCAAGACTGGCAGAGCGGGCACTTCCCTTCTTCAAACTCTTGAGGAAGTCAGGACCATTTCATTGGTCCGAAGAAGCAGAAAAGGCGTTTCAAGAGCTAAAACAGCTCCTCACCACACTACCGATCCTGGTAGCTCCGAATCCTGGTGAGCCTTTGCTGCTTTATATTTCTGCAACAATCGAAGTTGTTAGCATTGTCCTGGTCGCGGAAAGACCGGAACCACATCCAGTCCAGGAGCTTAGACCCCCCAGGAGGGTCCAGAGTTACCTGAAGGCGTGTCTAGGTCCCAGCCCCCAGACACGGAACCTCAAGGCGAAATTCTAGGAGATCAACCTCACTCACCTGAGGGGGTTCACCTGGTCGCCCAAGATGATTCGGACCCTTCTAACAAGGTCCGGGTCGAACAAGAAGAAGTTCTAGACCCTTCCGGGAGGGTCCAAGAAGCTCAAGAAAAAGGTTCGGACCCCTCCAGGAAGGTCCGGATCGATGGAGAAGAAGCTCTGGGCCCCTCCGAGAGGGTCCGGACCGTCCAGCGCCCAGTGTACTTCATCAGCAAAGTACTCCATGATGCCAAGACAAGATACATTGAGGTGCATAAGTTGCTTTATGCAGTTCTTATCGCCTCAAGGAAGTTTCGTCACTACTTCCAAGCCCACATAATATCATTGGTAACTTTTTTTCCACTGCGTGCTATTTTGCATAACCCTAACTCTACTGGGAACATTACAAAGTGGGCAGCGGAGTTGGCCGAGTTCGATCTAGAATTCGTGTCACGACAAGCAATCAAAAGCCAAGCTTTGGCTGACTTCGTGGCGGAATGGACTCCCTCTCCATCAAACCCTGGGGGCCCCAGTGAGCAGAAACCGGAACCCAAGGTTCTAGTATTCACCGAGCCTCACTGGACTCTCTACTTCGACGGCTCTGTGCAGAAGCAGGGGGGCGGAGCTGGAATCCTTCTCCTTGCTCCGACTGGGGAAAATGTCAAGTACATGGTTCACCTTGATTTCAAGGCAACCAACAATATGACGGAATATGAAGCTCTCATCTACGGACTCAAGGTGTCATTATCTTATGGTGTCAAATAGCTGTTGGTGAAGGGTGATTCACAACTAATCATCGAACAAGTCAAAGGTGAATGTTGTTGTAACAATCCCCAACTAGATGCTTATCTCCTTGAAGTCCAGAGGCTCCAGAAGGACTTCGAAGTTCTGGATCTCCACCATGTGCAGCGTCTTCATAACGCTGAAGCTGACGAACTCTCGACGAAGGCTTAAACCAGAGCTCCGGCTCCCAACAAAATCTTTATCCGGAGATTGTCAAGACCAACAGCTCAGCCTGCCGAACTAAGCGAAGGGGGCGACACCAGTACCTCAAAGCTGGCAGTACCGGTGGTCCTGTTACCATGGCGTCCATCAAAGTGGTCGTAGGTGCTGTCGGAAGCTCTGAGCAACCCAGCACGCAAGACTCAGAAGCTCAAGTTAGCCCCGATGCATGGATCTCGGAGATCCGGAGCTACTTGAAAGACAATATCCTTCCTAAAGACAGTGTATCCGCTGACCAGATTGTCAGATTGGCTAAAAGATATACGTTGGTAGAAGGAGATCTCTATCAGCGCGGTGCCAATGGCATCCTAATGCGGTGCATTGCAAGGGAAGAAGATCGCGAGATCCTCGCGGAAATCCATGGAGTCGAGTGTGGGAATCATGCTTCTTCTCGCACGCTGGTTGGTGTTGACGGTTCTTTAGTACCATATTTTGACCGTCAATTCACCTCATAATGTGCATAAAAGAAACACAAAACATAGTGGTAGGGCTATACACTAACCCAATTCCACAAGTGTTGGTGTTTATTTGTATGCAGGTGAATTATTACCCAAAATACCAAAACATGCAGGGATGAATCCATGAAAATGGATTTCAACAAATCAGGCGATGACACGTGGCAACACATGGATCAAATGGCCCACAAACAGAAGAATACGAGGAGATCCAATGGTGTTGCACCCATATACATCAAGGGGGCCCACCTGGAAGCCACCTGGAGGAAGCACTCCCTGAGGGGAGGCTTGACCAGGTCGTCCGAACCAGGGGTTCGGCCGACCCCTTCCTGGCGCCAAACCCGTTCAAATGACACGTGTTGGCTCCTCCCGGCTCCCTGGAGTCAATGGTGACTGATTCGCGCGTTAATTGTGGCGAGAACCGACCCTTCTCCACCTATAAATAGACCCTCTGACCTCAGTTATCACACACACCAAAAGTTGAGAATAGTGCTACACTCCAAAGGTTTAGAGTAGTCCTAGAGGCTACCAAAGTAGAAGGAGAGTGTGGTGAAGAGTCTAGGAGAAGGAGGCTTGGGCTTGTCAAGTCCCTCTTCTACACTTGTACCCCTACAAAGGTTTTACTCAATCAAGTAAGCCTTTGTGAATTCAATACAAGTTTGATCTTTTATTCTTTGTAGTTTGCACAAGTAGTTACTTGTGGGTTCACTGCTTTAATTCATTAGAGGCTCTAGTTGTAGCTTTGTGTTTGAAACAACTAGAGTAGTGATTTAGAACGTAAGCGTGGTGCTTAGGTTATAAATCATCAGTGGATATCTCGTAGACCCACGGATTGAAGAGGTAGGCAGTAGGTGGTGACAGCCCTATCTGTCCTTCATAATCCTCCACGTTCGGCTATGCCATAGGCTCTTGGCAGGAGTCGTCTTAGTATTGCTAGGAGTAAGCCCGTGCCCTAAGCAAGCATCTACTGCAAACTACCTTGAATTAGGATCAATACTTTGAATTCCTCTCTGTTCCTTGCCTACCAAACAACTTTGTGTCCTTGGGTGAGCTAGTTCGAAAGATTAGCACACATGTTCTTTGGATTCGATACCCTTGGGAATACTCCTTAAAGGGAAGTGCTACAACGGTATTTCCGTGCGCTTGCGGATAACTCTGTGGTGTTAAGAAATACCAACAAGCATTTCTAGCGCCGTTGCCAGGGAACGGTTGCTGTTAATCTTCGAACCAAGATCACCCTCGTATCATATCCCCTTTATCTATCATCTTACCTTTCTTATTCTTAACTTACCACCACCATATAAATGGAGCAACCCACCATTCTTTCTTACTCTGCTCCGAAGGGCAAGTTCTATGAGCCACCACCTTCGGCGGAATCTATTTGTTCAACCAGCTATGAACCTCGCCCTAGCTTTGTAGTCATGGTTCGGGAACACTCCTTCTCAGAAACGGATTATGAAAACCCTTACCACCATCTACGAGAGTTTGAACAACTGTGTTCATGCCTTCTCGACACAGGAAACTCTCAAATGGAAGTTGTTTTCTTTTTCCCTCAAAGAAAAAGCCAAACAATTGTACAACCACTACATTTGGAAGACAAACGGTGATTGGAGTGAATTACGAGACAAATTTTGTCTTGCTTTCTTTCCCATTGCCCAAATTGTTTCCTTACGAAAGGAAGTACTATGCTTCCAGCAGATGGAGAAGGAATCCATAGGTGCAGCTTGGGACAAATTTTCTCTTTTGAAAAATTCTGGCCCAGATTTGTTAATCCCTGATCCAATGTTTTGCAACATTTCTTCATGGGATTGAACAAAGAGTCTGCCCTATATCTTGACACTACGACTGGAGGATCTTTCCTCCGTAAGACTCCAGAAGAAGGCAAGGATCTTCTGGACAGAATTCTAGAAAATTCTTCCTTCATTATGGGTCTTAATAAGCCTCCCCAAGAGGAAGTCATGTCAAGAATGGAGGATACACTCTTGGACAAGGATAAACCCATTTCTCATTTACCCCAAGCCTTGCCAGAGGAATCCTCTCCCGAACCTAAGACTACGAAGGTAGAAGAAATTCAACCCTCGCAGTTTCCATTTTACTTCGAGGAAGATCTTTTTGAAGATTTTGGAAATACCTCGAAGTATTTTTGCTATAGGAAACCTTCATTGCCACCAACTCCACCTGAACCACCTGACGGGGTGTTCGTTCGTCAGACGGTCAAGGAGTTGACCTCTATCCTAAGCAGAGAGTGGACAGGTGAAGTCGAGAATTCACTCTAAATTCTTCGGATGACCTCAGCTTTGGCTACCATTTTATGTTCTATTAGAGGGACAACAATGAGAATCCTATACAACCCTACTGTTGGAGCAAATCTCATTTCTGATTCTTGTGCTCTCGCCATTCTTGGCGATGTGCCATTGGCACCAACACGCAAATACTTCCAAGATTCATTCGGAACCATTCTTGAAGGATGTGGGGTTCTGCAACAAGTGTCTGTTAGACACAAAGATGTTGAGGCTCTCCTAGATTTTCACATGTTCGAAATCCAAGATTTCGACATCATGATAGGGATTCCCATAGAGAAATTTCTCATGGAAGTTCCTTTGGAAGGAAGCCTCAATATCAATCTTGGAGGGAGAAATTTCTCCATGCCTATTCTGCGTTCAAAGAACACATATGCAGAATCTCCCATCCAAGATGAGCCAATGGAGGAGGTTAGGACTCTTCAATTTTTAGAACCCCCTGAAATTAAAGGAGAAGAAGACTTCATCCAAGAGGAGGATGAATTTCAGGAGGAAATTGAATTGCCAAAAGAAGAGACCTCCCCAAAACCTCCTGTTGAGCTCAAGATTCTACCTCTAGGCCTACGTTATGCCTTTGTAAATGGCGATTTGGAAGCTCCTGTTATCATAAGTGACAAGCTTTCATATGACGAAACGCTCAAACTCGTAGCCATGTTAGAAAGGCATAGAGCTGTTTTTGGATATTCACTTCAGGATCTCAAGGGAATTAGTCTAGCGTTATGCACCCATCGTATTCCTATTGACCCTGAGAGTGTCCCCTCAAGGGAACCTCAAAGGCGATTGAATAATGCGATGCGGGAAGTTGTCAAGAAAGAAGTCTTGAAACTTCTGCATGTCGGGATTATTTACCCTGTTCCTCATAGTGAATGGGTAAGTCCAGTTCAAGTATTGCCTAAGAAGGGAGGCATGACGGTCGTTCAAAATGAGAGGAATGAATTAATTCCTCTACAGACCGTCACAGGATGGAGGATGTGCATTGACTACCGAAAACTTAACAAGGCAACAAGGAAATACCATTTTCCATTGCCCTTCATCGATGAGATGTTAGAGCGATTGGCAAAACACTCCTACTTCTGTTTCCTTGATGGGTATTTGGGATATCATCAAATTCCTATCCATCCCGATGATCAAAGTAAGACCACGTTCACATGTCCTTACAGGACCTATGCCTACCGACGTATGTCTGTGTAGCGCTATTGCCTCTTTCTAGAGATGCATGATGTCTATATTTTCAGACATGATCGAGGATATCATGGAAGTTTTCATGGACGATTTCTCCGTCTATGGAAAAACTTTTGATAATTGTTTAGAAAATTTAGACAGGGTCTTACAAAGATGCCAGGAGAAGGACCTTGTGCTTAATTGGGAAAAGTGTCATTTCATGGTCCGGGAAGGCATCGTTCTTGTACACTTGGTGTCCGAGAGAGGGATAGAGGTGGACAAAGCTAAAATTGAAGTTATTGAAAAACTTCCTCCTCCTATCAATGTTAAGGGAATCCGCAACTTTTTAGGTCATGTGAGGTTCTACCGACGATTTATCAAGGATTTCTCCAAAATCGCTAGACCCCTCACCAACCTATTAGCTAAAGAAGCTCCCTTTGATTTCGATGATGAATGCCTTAAATCATTTGATATACTCAAAAAGGCACTCATCTCAGCTCCAATTATCCAACCTCCTGATTGGACGCTACCATTCAAAATCATGTGTGATGCCAGTGACTTTGATGTTGGTGCGGTCTTAGGCCAAACCAAAGATACAAAGCATCACACAATAGCCTATGCTAGCAAAACTCTAACAGGAGCCCAACTCAATTACGCCACAACTGAGAAAGAGCTCCTAGCAGTAGTTTTTGCTATCGACAAGTTTAGATCCTATTTGGTTGGAGCAAAGGTCATAGTCTACACAGACCATGCTGCTTTGAAATATCTGCTTACCAAAAAGGATGCTAAACCCAGGCTAATTCGATGGATTCTTCTACTCCAAGAATTTTATTTGGAAATAAGAAGGAGTAGATAATTTAGTAGCAGATCATCTTTCACGCATGGAAGTCACACAAACCATGGGCATACCTATCAATGACTTCCTACGAGATGATATGCTCCTCAAGGTGACAGACTCTCACCCTTGGTATGCGGATATCATGAACTTTATGGTCACGGGATACGTACCACCAGAGGAGAACAAAAAGAAACTCATTTATGAGAGTCGTAGACACCTTTGGGATGACTCTTACCTCTATCGAGTATGCGCCGATGGCCTTCTTAGAAGGTGTGTACCATCAATCGAAGGCACCAAAATTATAGAGAAATGCCATGTTGGCCCCTATGTTGGTCATTACGGTGTTTACCGTACTCAGGCAAAGATCTGGCAGAGTGGATTCTATTGGCCTTCAATGTATGAAGATACCAAGGAATTCATTCGCAGATTTTGGAAATGCCAGAAGCATGGAGGAATCTCTACTCGTGATGCGATGCCCCTAACATACAATCTCCAAGTGGAATTATTTGATGTATGGGGTACTGATTTCATGGGACCTTTTCCTAGGTCTTATGATTGTGAGTATATTCTGGTTGCCGTCGATTATGTGTCAAAATGGGTAGAAGCATTGCCATGCAAAAATGCTGATTCCAAGCAAGCAAGGAAAATGTTCCATGAGATCATTTTCCCACGCTTTGGAACTCCCCGTATGGTCATAAGTGATGGAGGGTCTCATTTCATAGATAAGACCTTCTGGAACTTTTTTAGGGAATTTGGAGTCTAGCATAACATTGCTACCCCATACCACCCACAGACAAATGGTCAAGCAGAAACATCTAATAAGAAAATTAAGAATATTCTGCAAAAGACTATCTTGGAAATGGGAACGGGATGGAAGCAAAAGCTACCCGACGCATTGTGGGCATATCGTATTGCCTACAAGACACCTATCGGCATGTCTCCTTTCCAACTTGTCTATGGGAAGACTTGCCATCTTCCCGTAGAATTGGAACATAGAGCGTATTGGGCCATCAAGCGGTGGAACATGAATCTTAACGAAGCTGGAAATCACCGATTGAAGCAAATCTCTGAGTTGGAGGAATGGAGAGATAAGGCATACCACAGTGCCAGAATTTATAAAGAGAGAACCAAAAAATGGCACGATAAGAGGATTACGCCGAAAGAGTTCAAACCTGGAGATAAAGTTTTACTCTTTAACTCTAGGGTCAAACTCTTTGGACATGGGAAGCTTAGATGTAAATGGGAAGGACCCTTCACTGTATTAGAGACTTCATTCCATGGAGCAATCACACTCCAAGGTCATGACGGTCAACTATTCAAAGTGAATGGGCACCGACTCAAATTATATCTCGATTCCCAAAAGGATACAGAAAAAGAATTTGACGTGGTAAATCTAATAAATTTCCATGCCATTTCTTTCAATTCTGTTTAAATTCTCCACGTCCAACTAATGGGCCCATCCAATTCTTCATCCATGAGGCCCATTTAATCGACCCGAGAAAATGTGGCCCGAACGGAGCCAGAAGGGGGTCGACTGAACCCTAGGGTCGGCCGACTCTCCCTTCGCGCCGTTCGCGTTCTGTTTTCTCGTGTTGATCCTCCTCGATATCCTCCACAAAATCCTCGGTGAAACATGTCATTCCCCACCTACTTAAAGGACGGAAACAGAGAGGAAAGTTATATAGCTCATTGAATCATCATCTTCCTCCCATCCTCGTCATGGCCAACAAGAAGATTGTGCCTCATGCCTCCTCCAGCTCAACCTTCAACCTGAGCGGGGACATTACGCAGGCCAACGGCAAAACTTCCCTCGCCTTGGAGTCTGTCATGGCGATCGATGTCAAGCCCCTTGCCATGATCCCGCCTACGATGACTCCGCGCGGGCGCAGCCCTACTCCTCGTAGCGATGTCCGGTTGCTCTCCCCTCGGAGAACGCCGATGAAGTCGACGACGCCATGCCGTCCAACTTTGGCTGGACTGAGCCCAGTCAAGACATGTCTTTTCCACGAAAAAGACGAGTCTCTCCCATCGTTGCTGCCCAACGAGGAGTTCATGTACACACTGAAGACTAAGAAGGGCGATGTAGTGAGCCACCACTACAAGACGTCCACCTGTACCTCGCCGGAACGCATAGGAGATCGCTTTCTTATCCACGGGGTGTGCAAACCCGAAGGAGGCTACGCTAAGGGCCTATTCAAGCGTGTGGATAATCTTGCGATGGAGGAGTCGACGGGCTCGTCGCCCTCAAAGATTAGGCGACACGTCCCACCACCTGCAATCAACGGGCCACCCGGTCAGTTCGAGGGCAATGATGAGGACTCTCCTCGTGCCCCTAAAGTGGCACAACTGACCAACGTGTTCGCTTCTCTCCGCATGGAGAACAAGAAGCTGACTGACTTGGTGGCTGAAGGGCGCATCGAGAGGGCGGAACTGAAGCACGACATCATGGCCCTCAAGGAGGAGATTGACGGTGTTCGCCATGGCATGAGCGCCAAATTGCGGCGCTTGTGCGATGCCATTGGGGAGCCCGACATCTACAATGCACCAAAGTTTAGATGTCCCGACAACATAGGATGCTTACTACTTAGGATTTTATTTAAGAAAAACATTTGTTTTCTAAAGCTAGGTTAAATAATGTAGGCATCCCCATATTTTGATTTCAATAAAGTGAACTTATCAGTTCCTCTAACACCAGTAAAGTTCCCCCTTTAGTTTATTTTGTTGGTAAAGAATTTAGGAAACAAGTGTGGGGTAAACATGTCTCCAGGGCACGAAATCCCGACATGAAAAATCAACGTTGCATATCAAAACACGTCGCGACCGAATGAGAAAACCGACACGACGAAACAGAGCCATAGAAGAGCCAACAGGAGGTCGGCTGAACCCCCTAGTCGGCTGACTTGTTTTCTGCATCGTACGACTCTGTTTCGCTCCAGAAAATCAGTTTGGATTTCTTTCCTCAATTTTATGCGCTACCCTGCTATTTGAGTTGATTTCATATTATTCATTGCATATCTAAAATGAATCAACTCAACAAATTGAAAAAAATTGGTAGTCAAGAATTTGCTTAAGCTAAAAATTTGAATACTTTATATTTCAATTCATTACCTTGTTTATGATTCCCATAATTCAATAGGAAAAACACATCATCTAGGTATTTGACTAGTATGATATGGTAAATGAGTTCTTTAGAAATCATCCTTTTGCTTGAAATTGATATTGACATTTGTAACTATTTGAAGTCTTGAACTTTGCCTAAATCTCCCATTGGAAATTTATATACCCGCCAAGGCCATATGATACATTCATTGACAACCACAAGCATATGCCACTTTGTTTTTCATTGAACTTTGTCAAACCCGTGACCCAATTGAGTGACATGCATGAACTTTTTGAATTGAAAACTCTTGTGCACTCCATTCATGCAAAATTTCTCACATTGAGAGTTTGCATCCATCGATTACCCATCCGTCAAAAAGAAACTCCATACAATACAAACGAAAGCCTCTCTAAAAATAAAAAGGAGTAGAAGACATGGCTACAAGAAAAAGAAAAAGCATCCACTCTTGAAAAAGAGTAAGATTTCTCAAAAAAAAGTAGCCATGTTTCATCCTTAAAAAAAAGAGCAAATTCATGGGAGTTATCACCTCACACCTCCATTCCAGTCATGTGCACAAGAATTTTCCCTTCACTTTGTTCATTGCATAAGTCTCTCATAGGATCAAGTTTTTGACTTAGTAACATATGCATTGCAAATGTGTGCCACATTCATGCCTACCAACCTCCAGATATAGCCACTTTTAGTATAGGGACAAGAATTGGCAAAACATACCATGGTGAGGACTCAAATGCTTTGAGAGATTTGAGAGATTCCGATCGAGAAGGCAAGGGCAAATGTTCCTAGACATCCAGACATAGAAATTGCCAAATCATTTCAGCAGAGAGTGATCCAAGAGAACTTCGTTCTAACCGTTCCACTTTTCAAACATCCAAGATTGATGTGGTAGCCACATACACAAAGGGGATCCATGAATTCAGTTATAAGTGAAATATCTAGTATCCTTATTTTCTACCTTATAGCAAATTCATGACAACACTCTAGTTTTTCTTGCCTTCACTCGAGGACGAGCAAAGAACTAAGCGTGGGGAGTTTGTTGACGGTCCTTTAGTACCATATTTTGACCATCAATTCACCTCATAATGTGCATAAAAGAAACACAAAACATAGTGGTAGGGCTATACACTAACCCAATTCTACAAGTGTTGGTGTTTATTTGTATGCAGGTGAATTATTACCCAAAATACCAAAACATGCAGGGATGAATCCATGAAAATGGATTTCAACGAATCTGGCAATGAGACGTGGCAACACATGGATCAAATGGCCCATAAACAGAAGAATACGAGGAGATCCAACGATGTTGCACCCATATACATCAAGGGGGCCCACCTAGAAGCCACCTGGAGGAAGAACTCCCCGAGGGGAGGATTGATCAGGTCGGTCGAACCAGGGTTCGGTCGACCCCTTCCTGGCACCAAACCTGGTCAAATGACACGTGTTGGCTCCTCCCGGCTCCCTGGAGTCAATGGTGACTGATTCGCGCATTAATTGTGGCGGGAACCGACCCTTCTCCACCTATAAATAGACCCCCTCACCTCACTTCTCACACACACCGAAAGTTGAGAATAGTGCTACACTCCAAAGGTTTAGAGTAGTCCTAGAGGCTACCAAAGTAGAAGGAGAATGTGGTGAAGAGTCTAGGAGAAGGAGGCTTGGGCTTGTCAAGTCCCTCTTCTACACTTGTACCCCTACAAAGGTTTTACTCAACCAAGTAAGCCTTTGTGAATTCAATACAAGTTTGATCTTTTATTCTTTGTAGTTTGCACAAGTAGTTACTTGTGGGTTCACTGCTTTAATTTATTAGAGGCTCTAGTTGTAGTTTTGTGTTCGAAACAACTAGAGTAGTGATTTAGAATGTAAGCATGGTGCTTAGGTTATAAATCATCAGTGGATATCTCGTAGACCCACGGATTGAGGAGGTAGGCAGTAGGTGGCGACAGCCCTATCTGTCCTTCGTAATCCTCCACGTTCGGCTATGCCATAGGCTCTTGGCGGGAGTCGTCCTAGTATTGCTAGGAGTAAGCCCGTGCCCGAAGCAAGCATCTACTGCAAACTACCTTGAATTAGGATCAATACTTTGAATTCCTCTCTATTCCTTGCCTACCAAAAAACTTTGTGTCCTTGAGTGAGCTAGTTCGAAAGGTTAGCACACACGTTCTTTGGATTCGATACCCTTGGGAATACTCCTTAAGGGGAAGTGCTACAACGGTATTTTCGTGCGCTTGTGGATAACTCTGTGGTGTTAAGAAATACCAACAGTTGGTAAAGCCTTCCAGCATGGTTTTTACTGGACTACAGCACTCCAGGATGCGGTTGAGCTAGTGAAAAAAATGTGAAGCGTGCCAGTTCCACGCAAAACATATTCATACATTGGCTCAATCACTGCAATGATACCTCCTACATGGCCATTCGCTGTGTGGGACATGGACATCTTGGGACCATTCCCAAAAGCCGTCAGAGGTTACAAGTTCCTGTATGTTGCCATCGACAAGTTTAGCAAATGGCGCGAAGCAACTCCAGTTGTGACAATCAACAAGCAATCAGCAATCAAGTTCTTGAAGTCCATTATATGCAGATTTGGAGTTCCAAATAAAGTCATAACTTACAACGGAACTCAATTCACAAGTGCTGCATTTCAAGAATATTGCGAAGACCTCGATATACAGCTGAGCTACGCTTCAGTAGCTCACCCAGCAAGCAATGGTCAAGCCGAGAGAGTAAATGTGGAAATTTTAAAGGCGCTCAAGACGCGCACATATGAGCGCCTGTACAAGCATGGAGCCAACTTGATTGAGGAGCTTCCATCCACATTGTAGATGAACAGGACAACTCCAAACCGGTCAACTGTGGAAACTCCCTTCTTCCTGGTGTACAGAGCTGAAGCAGTTCTTCATCCGAAGATCACCTTGGGGTCCCTCCGGGTCTGGACCTTCGATGAAGCTGTGCAATACCAGCTCCAGCGTGAAGACATTGACCTCGTCGACTAGGGAAGGTGCCAAGCAGCTGTTCGGAATGCACATTATTTCCAAGCGCTCCGGTGCTATCATCAAAGACATGTGCAACCGACAGCTTGAAGAAGGTGATCTGGTGCTTCGGAAGATACTAACTCGTGAAGGAATGAATAAACTTTCCCCAAACTGGGAAGGTCCTTTCCGAGTGATCAAAGTATCCCGATCCGGATGCGTTCGCTTGGCAACTGAGGATGGGACTCCACTTCCTAATCCTTGGAACATCGAGCACCTTCGTAAGTTCTATGCTTAGAATCACGGAGGTGAGTCTGTAATAACGCGCAATGTATGTTATAGAGTCGCCACACAAAGATGGGTAGGTCCTTCGGGGGAACATCTAGACCCCTCCGGGAGGGTCCGGGAAGTTCAAATACACTTCATACAGTCATAGCACTGAAAGTGTAGCTACCTGCCCAGGGTCAGTACAAGATGTATGATGCACTTAGCTTGGTCATGTACCCTAAGTGTGTTCTTGTCTCCCTTGTAATCCGGACCTATAATGAAAGACATTGTTGTGTGAAAAAAGACTCCACGTGCATTTATTTCTGTACAAGGCTCAATATATCAAATTATTATTTTTACCCTGCTTGTCTATAATGAAGTTGTGCATTTCTTTTTAAGTTTTAGTTCAAGTAATTCATATGTATTACAAGTTTTATTGATGGTCTCTTTGGATCCTAACATTGCTGCATAGTCTACTTGCCTGAACGCCAAGCCAACATAGGTCCGGAGTGTGCTAGCGACTTAGCCTGGTCCTGCACCCTAAGTACGCCACTCTACCTATATCCCGGCAGGCCTCAGTAGGGTGAGTACTAAAAACGCATGCGGATCCAGAAAGTTTATACCAATATGCTTGTTATCATATCCTGTTTTTTCGGATCTAGAACTCAAATAAGAATGATAAGTCACAAATGATTTATAGACAAGAGGATGAATTTTACTATTTCCTTATCTCAAATGCGCAGGAAAAACAGAAACATATAGTGATGGTGGACTACGCCGGAGCTACTAAGTTCCGACATCCTCCAAGGGGGCCTGCAGTCGACGTGTCATATGTTGATGGAGGGTACCGTCGAAGCTACCAAGCTCCGAAAATCCCAGGGGGCCTGCTGTCGATGTGTCATATAATGATGGAGGGTAATGTTAGAGCTACCAAGCTCCGACAATCCCAGGGGGCCTGCTGTTGATGGCTCCTAAGATATACTAACAAATCATCCCCGGCAACGGCGCCAGAAATGCTTGTTGGTTTTTCTTATGCACCATTAACTAAACATCTCCAACTGATGTGTCAGAAATGCTTGTTAATGGTTCTATTGGATCACAGAGTGAATTCCGCAAGCCACGAAGATATCATTGTAACATTTCCCCTTAACAGTATTCCCAAGGGTGTCATTTATTTGATCCCAAAGGAAGGTAGGGAAGAGATATAACAATCATCAAGTGGAAAGGATAGAAAGGTCTAGGTAAGAATCTAGTAAGGATGGATAAAATAATAGTGGAGGTAGTGTGACACACACAAAACCTTTCAAGTCTAAGGGGGGTAAGAGGATCCTAGAGGTTAGTTAAGGTTGAGAGTTATGGAGGTACTCCTACTATGCTCTATTGTACATATACATAGTCTAAACTAATTATTCATAAGCTAGATCAATAGTGAATACTTATGCTATGTGGTTCAACACATCTGGCACGGGCTTACCCCTAGCAATACTAGGGTGACTCTCGCCAAGAGCCTGTGGCATAGCCGAACGTGGAGGATTACAAAGGACAGATAGGACTGTCACCACCTACTGCCTACCTCTTCAAGTCGTGGGTCTACGAGACATCCAATGCTACTTAGCTATCCTAGCACCACGCTAGCATATTAAGTAATTACCTTAGGATCCTAGGCACAATCCATCCTAAGGCAATGAATTGAATCATCATTGAACCAATGTTGATACACAACATAATTATCCATACTAACCTAGTTATGTTATAATTAACTAGACTATAGTGGGGGTCTATAGGTTCTATGATAATGAGATATGTTCATGATGAAACAGTCATAGAAGCTATACCTTCCACATACATGGACTCCACAATCAAACAAGAAACGCGTTGCCCAAGTATATATATAAGTAGAGACTAAAGATATTATCTTTATTATGCATAAAGTCACAAATACAAGAAAGAATACATGAGCCATACCTTTCCCAATGTAGGATTGGGAAGACAGAGACTCCTTACTCCTTTCCCAATTTGGACTTGGGACTAGAGACTCTCCTCTCTACAACCTAACTCCTCTAAGACTATGGATGATAGTGTATACAATAGAGATGAAGCTCAAGTGGTGTGCGTTGAAGTGAGGGGTAGGGGGTCCTATTTATACTAGTGTTGAGGTTGGTTCCTGCCACCAAAAGCGCACGAATCAGTCACCATTGACTCCTTCAAGCCAGGAGGAGCCAACACGCGCCGTTTGACCGCGTTTGGCGCCAAGAAGGGGTCGACCGAACCCCTGGTCAGCACTTCAAACGTGGAGTGCTTCCTCCAGTGATGTATATGGGTGATACACCGTTGGATCTCCTCGGATACTTCTGTTTGTGGGCCATTTGATCCATGGGATGCCACGTGTCGTCGCCTGATTGGCTGGGATGATATTTTATGGGATTGATCCCTCTACATTTCCTCATTTCTGGCATAAAATGTTGCATACACATATTTCTCCAAGTCCAAGTAGGATTGGGTTAGATAGAAAGGTGATGTGTGCAAGAAATGACAAATCCTTCACATAATTGAGTTAAATTGATGGATGAAATTGGTATATAACAGCCGTCAACACCTGCTGTCGACGTGTCATATGTTGATGGTGGGTACCGTCGGAGCTACCAAGCTCCGACAATCCCAAGGGGCCTACCATTGACGTGTCGGAAATAAAGACTTCGGGTCTAAAATCTACAAGTTTGAAGTGTTCAAGTCATCAACATACTGTCAATTCCTTTTGATACATGTACACACTTGAATTATGCACAAATACCAAGGGGCCAATAAGACAGAGCACAATATATTGAAGACAAGACAACAATAAAGTGAAATTCATGGTAAAGTGGATTTCATTAATTCGAAGCACTGGATTAGAAAATTGGGATTACAGCAGAAGGCAAAAGGAAAAAGTCCTAGCTACCAGAGGATCTAAGTCTTGCGGAAGAATGAGGCGACTTTCTTGGCAACTTCTTGGATGCTGGCCTTGGCAGCGTCCTCCTCTTCAGCAACGGGACCCTTGAGCATCGGGTCCAGGGAGAATCAGGGGTCTCGGCTCACATAACACGTCAGCACATATTCTGCGGCGTTCGTAGCTAAAGACTTCTCCTCTGTCTCCAGCTAGTCAACAATGACATCGCCCATCGCGTCGAGTTTGCCGCCAGCAGCATTGAGGGCCACTAGCGCTCGGTCTAAGTCCAACTCCAGACTGTCTGGACGTACAGGACTGAAGCCTAGTGGTATCAGCGCGTCGTTGGCTTGCCCCGAGAAGTCCCACACTTGAATGGACTCCTTCTCCCTCAAGCTTCGCAACTCCTCCAGTGACCTCTGGGCAGCCACAAGCTCTGAACCTTCCTGAACGAGGCGCTCGACCACTTTGGCATGCTGATGCATATTTTCAGCAACTTGCTTCTCGCGATCGGTCAGCTCCGTCTCCCGGATGTGGATGCGGTTCCGCCTTTCTGCCAGGTCTTTTTCCCTGCCTCTCACTTTCCCTTCCCTGGTGGCGACATAAGCTTCTCTTTTCGAGAGTTCCTACCCCAGTTTCCAGGACTTCTCCTTTTCTTCTTTACTCCACTGCTCAAACTTCTTTGAGCGATCCGCCATATTTTGCTCTCCTAGAGTTAGCTTCTGGGCGAGCTCCTCCTCCCTCTTCAAAAGATCCTCCTGCTGTTCCAGGAGCTTTGCTTCCCTTGCCTCAAGGTCCGCTCGGCACTTCAGGAGGACCTCATTTAACTCATTGAGGTTTTCGTGACGCTCATCGGCAGCATCACTCCTCTCCTTGGCTTGCTCAAGGATCTCCCTAGAGTTAGCGTCGAGCGCCCTGATGGCAGCTTCCTTCTCCTCCAGCAGCTTGTTCCAGTATTCCATCCGAGCCTTTTCCTCCTTGACCCACACCTTCTGGTCAGCAAGCCTTGTCTGAGAAAGTCTGGTCTCAAAATGGAGCTTATTACACCAACGCCTTAAGGTGTTGCGCTCCTCCTCCAGGGCTTTGCTCTCATGATCGAAGGTGAGCTGAACTTGTCAGAGGCTCGAGCAGGCGTTATCTATGGACAATGCGAGGGGAATATCCTGCGGGCCTACTGGGATCAACTCTGCTGGCTCCAGGGAGTTCTCCATTACAAAAATAGGGTCCCACTCAACAAGTGAGGACCTCTGAGTTTCTGCGGCGCTGGGACCTCTCTCTGGAAGCCCTTCAGCAGCAGTAGAGGAAGAACCCACTAGGGGAACTCCCACCTCCGAAGCAGAAGTTGAAGGTGCTGCTTCCGGGTCTTCAGTTACCAGCTCCGAGGGTGAAGGACCTGCCGCCACTTCTTCATGTTGCTCCGGCTCTGGCCCAGACACCTTCGGGGCAGCTATCTCCGGGGCAACGGTTGGAAATTCATTCGGTGCCTCTACCACCGCTGGCTCAGACGCCGGCGCGTTAGTCACTTCCGGTTCAGCAACCAGAGCTTCAAGCATTTCCAGCTCAGCCGCCGGACCTTCAACAACTTCTGGCCCAAGGGATGGAGCTTCAACCATCTCTGGCCCAATGGTCGAGGCTTCAATCGCCTCTGGCTCAGCGGCCAGAGCTTCTAACATCTTCGACTCCGGCACTAGAGCATCAACCTCCAACACTGTTGCCAGCGGTGCACCTCCAACTTCTCCCCTGTGGTCTGGCGCTACCATGGGAGCTTCCGGCGATGAATCTGAATCAAAATCCATGACAACTGGCGTCGGAGCTACCGTGACTTCTGCCACCACTTGAGGAGGAGGCTCGGTGGTCGAAGCCGGAGCTTTGGCATGCGCAGCCATAGTCGCTGCAACAGATGCCGAAGTCCCTGACTCCTTTCTTGACACTCTGAAAATAAAGGGATGAGAAGAATAAAGACACAACAAAAATAAGATTAGCATTTCAAGGCGAGCACACGATGCTTACCTAGGGATGCTAATGTCCTAGTCGCCGCGGAACCTCTTCTTCTGAGGCATGGAACAAGAGCCCACCAAGTCTGGTGAGACAACGACTTCAGACCTTAGCTGGGGACCACTTGCGGCAGTCAGAGTCCTCTCGGTCGGAACTTCTCTTGGTCAGGAAGAACTCCCAGGCCTGGATCTCTTAGACGGCATTGAGGTCGGTGTTGACTGTCCGGAACTAGCGCCTCTCGAAGATGCCTACGCCGGAGAAGGTGTAGCCACAGAAGACCACCCTCACCGGGGAGAAGGGGCTGTTGTAGAAGGAGCAGGCCTGACGGACCTCCCATCAGCGTGCTTCAACTTCCTCTTCCGACTGGAGGGTTTGGCTGGCTCTTTGCCCTTGCCCTTGCCGATGTCTTCAACCCTCTGCTCGAAGCAGGGGTGACCACCTCCTTGGAAGCTCTGAGGATTAGAGCCCTGGAGGTGCGACGTTGTTCTACCTCGCCAAGGTCGTCTAGCGCCAGCATCTTCCTCCAGAGCTCCCTGCTAATCTCTAGAATCATGTTCAAGGGCAGAAAAGCAGTCGGCGGAGCCAAGTCGTCGCCGTCGACTAGCCCATGCGAAATTTCTTGAGATGAAGCTTCAAAGCTTCATCATCCAAGTTGGACTTCAGACCGGTTTCAATCCGGTTGTCATCCATCACGCTGTTGAGAGGCCAGGTGAGCTTCTCCCCCTTCCTCAGCGGAGCCCACCTGTTGACAAGGAAATTTCTGAAGACAATCTGAGGGGTCACTCCACCCACATTCTCGAATCCTGGTCAGGACAGGATTAAATGCATCTGACAACTTCGGAACTATGTTCCAGGCCTCGATGTTGACGTTGGGGAGTCCCTAAGGTAGCTCCAACCTGTTGTGCTCATCCACTGCAATGACGATTCAATCTTTCTTCCAGTCGTCCCATTTGCCCAACGGGAACGACTTCAAGTACTTGAAGGGGCAGTTCTTGCGCTTCAGAAGTAATAGAAGCCCACCAACTATGTCCCCTTGTCGGTGGTATGAGCTGTGAAGAAGGTTTGGAACAATTCAATGCAGGGAGGCATGCCCACCCACATCTCGTAGAAGTGGACGAAGGTGGCAACAAGTAGAAGGGAGTGCGGGCCGAGGTGATGCAGTTGGAGACTGTAGAAGTCCAGCGGCATCAGGACAAAGCTCGAGAATGGTGGGATCAGTCCCACCATGGCGTACACCGAAAAATACACCATCTCCCCGCAAAGCTCCTTCTTGAAAGGGAGCTTACCAGCGCGGACTAGGTGGTTGAAGGAGTCACTAGACCATCCCATGAAGGTTCGGACCTTCATCATATTGTCTTTGCTCTAGATGCGGCTCTTGGGAAGACCTAACTCCATTGTGGCAAAGTGGAGCGAAAGAAGGAAATCTAGGCGGAGTTTGGGAGGCTCTGAGCGCAGGTTCAATTGAAAGCGTAAGGAGTCCTCAAACCGTGCATACTTTCCCTCTTAAGTAAGCCTCCGCGACACTTGGATGGAAACCGCAGCGAGAGTGAAGCCACATTTCAAAAAATCTCCCCATCTATGACAAATGGGCTCGGGGCCACCCCGACGAAGAGATC
Source organism: Tuctoria greenei (assembly GCA_036927565.1). Classification (NCBI taxonomy): domain Eukaryota; kingdom Viridiplantae; phylum Streptophyta; class Magnoliopsida; order Poales; family Poaceae; genus Tuctoria; species Tuctoria greenei. The sequence goes on from JAYESD010000009.1 coordinate 116,091,327, forward strand.
AAGGTTATTACCCCATGCGAACTGTTGTCATGATGGACGGCGGGAAACCCAAAGGCGGCACCCTGACAAGGCGCTCGGAACCAATACTGTTTTCGTATTGGGAATGGGCGACCTTCAATTGCGTGAGATCCGCCCTCAAAGATCTCATCTGCCACATTCATAACAAGCCACGCGTCGATGGTTTAATCTCATACCATCGCCTCAACGGCACATCAGAAGACTTTTAAAGTTGCGGCACGGGAATCGAGGAGGGCCCCACCTCTAGAATAACTTAATCCAAAGGGTTTCTCCTAGAGGTGGGCCCGGGGGCCACTGTCGATACCCTGCATACCGGGTACCCCACGGTACTACAAGAAGTGCAAGAGAGTTCCACCTGTCAAAGTTAAAGGTCTCCTCAGGCCCAACATGTCATACTACACCGGACCCGCAATCCCTCATATGGGTAGCTCCGGGGATTGATACGTGTAATGTAAGTCCGGAGCTAAACTCCCAACACAGGGAAGCTCTGCAACCAACACGTGTATAACGATCCTGGACCTAACCCCCAGCAGAGGGAAGCTCCGGTGCCGACACGTGTATAGCCATTCCGGAGCTACCTCCCCGCAAGGGGAAGCTCCGAAGCTGCCACGTGTGGAGCCCCCAGACCTACACCACCAACGAGTACACTGGCGGATCTCCAACAGCACGGACATTCAAGGGAAAGTTAAAGCAGCGGTTACCAAACCTGATTACGTGTCATTAATGTTGTATTAATGACATACGATCAGAGCACTGTTAATAGGGGTAACGCAGCCATTAAGGCACGTTATCACACTATTAACCATGTTTAATACTCATAGACAATGTATTAGGCTATTAAATATGTCAGGGCCACATGTCGGGTCAGGCAAGCATTGTAACAGTCAGTCCTTGGATTATAAAAGGATTGACCGCACGATACAGAGACAAGCTAAGCGAGGCACTACACATACTAGTGATACTTAATACAACAACACACACCCCGTGGAGTAGGGTACTATGCACAGGCGGCCCGAACCACGTAAATCTCCCGTGTCACCATCTTGTTCCTGATCTTTGCATGCCCAAACCAATACAAGAACCTCCGCGTGCTATAATTTAGTAGTACCTGGGGAAGTTTCATAGTTACACTTCGACATTTTGGCGCGTCAGGTAGGGGGTACCCTAGATCTCAAGATGGTGAACTCCACCGCAAGATCCTCCATCGGCAACCATGCTGAGCAACATGCTAGAGGCAATCCCTCTAACATGCAGCATCCAGCAGGCGCCGTTGTACCGGTGGGTGTTATGCCACCACCACCACCGTCTGTCCCAGCAAATAATGCTGGACAACAGAATGGAGTACTTGTGTCGGTCACAGCATCGGCAAACAACAACCCCAAGAACGCGCTAAATGATGCGCAAACCATGTTGGAGCGCCCACCAGCGCCCGGAGCACCTCAGGGTGCAATGGAGCAGTGGAGCGCTGATGTACAACATCTAGTTGCAGCTGCAACCGATGCCATCAGCAACCAAGGTCCTCCCCCTTTGGGGCAGGCAACAGCTCAACTTAGAACCTTGTCTGGAAGACTTGGTCCTCACGTGTCACAGCATCGACGTTGTGCTGTTTCTCAACAAGTGACCCCGTTGCCTTCCGGGGCACGACGCACACACACCATCACAAGGATTCCGACCCATGATCTATGGTCGAAACTTGATCGCCGTTACCAGCAGCAGGACGGTCGCGTCCATATCAAGTGTGCTCGCGAGAGGCAAGAGGCTCGGGACAAACCTGCTCCTCAGGGAGTAGGAGGAGGCTGTTCTGCCCTGGCCATGCACTTATGCATGGTCAGATGGTCACAGAAGTTCCAGCCTCATTTACCGGAGAAATTCGACGGGGCTGTCAACCTCAATGAATTTCTTCAAAGTTACTCTACTGCTATACTTGCAGCGGGAGGCGATGAGGCCGTGATGGCCAACTACTTCCCAGTGGTCTTAACCAAAACCCATAGGTCCTGGTTTATGAGCCTCCCCCCTAACTCCATCAATAGTTGGGCGGAGCTATGCCAACAGTTCACTACTAATTTCGGGAGTTCATACACTCGACTTGGCACTGAACTGGACCTTTTTGTTGTCCAGCAAAAAACGGGAGAGTCGCTGCGATCCTTCATCCAGCGATTCTCTCAGGTACGCAATATTATCCCATCCATCTCGAGCGCCTCTGTTATTGTTGCATTCAGACAGGGCGTTCGGGACAAAAAGATGTTGGAGAAGCTAGCAATCAAAGAAGTCACAGCGTCACAGAACTCTTCAGCCCAGCAGACAAATATGCTAAAGCTACAGAGGGCCGTGAGATGCACTCTAAGCCAGCTCCGGAGGCCAACAAGAAGTCCTCCAAAGCTGAAGCCACTACATACGGAGGTGGCAAAAAGAAAAAGAAGCCCAATGGCAAGAAGAAGTCGTCGACCGGTGCACCTACTGCCGCGACTGCTGCAACTCCGGGTAGCTGAGTGCCACGCCCAGAAAAGCGACCTTGTCCTTCATCAGAAGATGGCAACAGCTCCAAGATGTGGATTCCGATCCACAGGACAGACAAACACAGTCTGGAAGAATGCCGAGAGGTCCGAAACCTTACCGAGCGTTACAACAAGCGTCGGGAAGAAGCTCCTTTCCGCCAGCAGGAAGGGAAACAAAAAGTTGACGAAGCTCCGACTGTAGAGGAGCTAGGTTTTCAGGACCCCAAGAAGGTCCTGAAAGCTGCCTACAACACCGTCGACGACGACTCCAATGTCTTTGACAACGAGCGTCGGAAGACTCTGAACACCATTTATGGTGGTTTTTGGGACATCACCTCTCGCCGCATCCTCAAGACAATGCGGCGGGACATGGCTGTTGTAGCTCCCACCACTAGGGCGGTGCCTCATCGGAAGTGGATAGACACTTCCATCATTTTCGATGCTTCGGACTGCCCCCGCAACATGATCGAAGCTGTCGAACTCCCGTTCATGGTGTCTCCGACCATTAACAATATCCAACTTCACCATGTAATGGTGGGCGGAGGTGCAGAGCTGAACCTCATAAGCTTCGAAGCCTTCGTAAAGCTCCAGCTCCGACCTTCGGACCTTCTCCCATCTCGACCTTTATCTGGGATAGGTCAGGGGGCCATTACCCCTCTTGGCTCCATCACACTCCCAGTGTGACTCGGGAGAACTACAGAACCGAGAAGTCGGTCTTCGACGTCGCGCAGATCAGTCTGCCGTTCAACGCCATTTTGGGCAGTCCTGCCTTTTACAGGTTCATGGCCGTCGCCCATTATGGTTGTTTAGTCTTGAAGATGCCAACACCTGCGGGCGTTCTCCGGATCCGCGAAGATCGCACTGTAGGACTCACTGCATTGGAAGAACTCTATGCACTTGCTTCAACGCAGTAGGAAGCACCCGGTAAGGAGCCAGCTCCGAACCCTCCGAGCATTCGTCATCGAGGCTCTACCTCCGCACCTCGTGTGCAACCAAGCGGCGACACCGACGTTCCCGTCAAAGTCATCCAAATTGGTTCTGATGCTGCTCAGACTACCCTCATATTGGGAGATCTGAACAACAAATAGGAACTCACGCTTATCACTTTCCTCCAAGCTAATATCGACATGTTTGCCTGGAAATCGTCACAAATGTCTGGGATCCCTAGGGAGGTGATTGAGCACAACCTGAAGATTTATCCCGATGCACAGCCTGTACACCAGAAGTCCCGGAAGCCATCAATCGAGCGGCAAAACTTCATCCGACGGGAGATCAAGAAGTTGCTTGAAGCTGGTTTCATCCGGGAGGTGTTTCACCCAAAATAGTTGGCAAACCCAGTTGTGGTGCCCAAGGCTGGCGAGGAGCTTCGGATGTGTATCGACTACACCACCTTAAATAAGGCATATCCAAAGGATCCATTTCCACTACCTAGGATAGATCAGATAGTGGACTCCACCTCCTGGTGTGAGTTATTGTGTTTCTTAGATGCATATTCTGGATATCATTAAATCCAAATGTCTAAGGAAGATGAAAAGCATACTGCCTTCATAACAGTAGATTGATTTTACTGTTATACTGCTATACCCTTTGGTCTTAAAAATGTTGCTTCAACATTTGTGCGAGCTATGTACAAAACATTTGAAGAGCTAATTAGAGACTTGGTGGAGGTGTACGTCGATGACATCATTGTGAAGATCAAGAACAAGGAGTCACTCCTTGACAATTTACAAGCTGTCTTCGACAAGCTGCGCATCACGCGCACCAAGCTGAACCTGAACAAATGTATCTTCGGGGTTAGCTCTGAGAAGCTTCTAGGTTTCTTGGTGACTCACCGAGGAATCGAAGCAAATCCAGCGAAGATCAAGGCTATAGAAGATATGCGGCCTCCAGCCCGCATCAAGGATGTCCAGAAGTTAACTGGGTGTTTAGCTGCGCTCAGCCGGCTCATCTCAAGACTGGCAGAGCGGTCACTTCCCTTCTTCAAACTCTTGAGGAAGTTCGGACCATTTCATTGGTCTGAAGAAGCAGAAAAGGCGTTTCAAGAGCTGAAACCGCTCCTCACCACACTACCGATCTTGTTAGTTCCGAATCCTGGTGAGCCTTTGCTGCTTTATATTTCTGCAACTACCGAAGTTGTCAGCATGGTCCTGGTCGCGGAAAGACCGGAACCACCCAGGAGGGTCCGGACTTACCTGAAGGCGTGTCTGGGTCTCAGCCCCTAGACACGGAACCTCAAGGCGAAATGCTAGGAGATCAACCTCACTCACATGAGGTATGTGATTTGTTTGTAGCTCTAGCCATCTCTCTCACGCATATTCTACACATAGAAAATAGCTTCCCTTATAAATAAGAGCTACTCTCCTCAAATACACAATGTGGAATAAATGTCTCTTTTACACCTTTGAAATCTAATAGAGAATAATTGGGCTTAGGCCCAAATATTCCAACATTTGTTACCCTGCAAAGCAAACACACGGGCCAGACACCTCACGCTATTTGTCGTTCTGACTACTGCGATTTGGTAATTCTTGCATGAAGTAGTGGTACCAACTGAAGCCTTGGCAAAACTAAAACAGAATACGAACTCAAAATGGCACCAAAAGAAGATAATATTTGTTAACAGTCTCAATGGTCACGTTTACCTTCGCAAAGGGGACGGCAGGGGATCCTGGGCGGTGTGTGAAGGCTTGAAGGCAGACCCGGGGCGTAGTAGAGCGTTCTGTTCAGGTGCGGGCGGCGATCTCCTCTCGTGCGCTGCTGCCGGAAGCTGGAAGGCAATGTCCGGTGCAGAATGCAATCTCCAACAGTGCAGGAAGGGAATCTCGAGGGGAGAATTTCATCAGTACGTGACGTGTTCAATCTCACTCTAATCCCGGTCCACGTCAGCAAAGTGAGATTATCAAACCAATTAGAAGTTAAAATGAACTAGATTAGCAAATATTAAATGTAAAATGAATCGAAAACCAAGCGGCGCTCGGGTGGTTGTCGTGGCCGATTGGCAGGCAGCCGATGCAGGTTCGATTCGTTCGATTCTCAGAATCGTTCTCCGTCTCTCATTATGGTTTATCCCTAAATAATACTTTAGATATCTATTGCACGTGATAACACAAAAGGAGTAATGTTCCCATCACACATTAGACTCCAGAATCTCAGTAATCTTTTTGAACAACGTGATTGTTAAAGTCGTGTGTATTTGTAAGGCTAGATGTCTGTAGCCTATGTATGTGTGAGTGTGTACACAAATGAACAGATACTACAGCTATATCGTTAGAGGATTAAAAAAATGTAAAATGAACCAAACAATAGTTCAAAGGGTTATATGAACCTAGACTATAGTCGGAAGGAGTAAAATGAACTTTTTCAAGAAGTACGGAACTTCTGTTGCCGGTTATTGAAAGACAAGGTTTAATACTTTACTTGTAGAACAAGCAGTAGTTTAAAAAAAACAAAGAACTGGCAATAGCAAAACATTAATTTAATTGAGCCTACCTGCTTTAGTGATTATCATTAAAGCAAATCGAAGGCCAGTTACAATTACTCAATGCTGTATTCATCTGTTTTCCAAGGCACATTTACACTATCACCAGGAAGCTCATGCACCACTCAAATCCAAAGAAAATCCAGCATACGCTGCGTTCACAATAGGCAGAGAACTCAGAGCAGGTACACAACAGAGGCATTTGAAACTCAATACATCTAGCAAATCGGTTAAGAACAATACAACCCAGAGACTATACTACTAGTGTCTGATAAATAGAAATAGGTTGGCCGGGCGAACTAATCAGAACAAGAACGCTGCTTAGACCAGAAACGGGCAATCCTGGCCAAGCAACTCAAGGATGGACGTCAAAATTACTCTTCGCTACAAAGGCATTACACTATATTACCACAAAACAATGAATAACACCACAAAAAAGGGTTCCTTATATCTAAATATACCGGAAAAATTCTATTTACCCCCCACCCCCAAAGTATGACCTTAGACGAATTTACCCCCTCAACTACAAAACCAGTTTTTTAACACCCCAATATATGCAATACCATCTACTTAATCCCTGTTAGTGGTTTTACAAGGCTGTTTTGCCATATCATACGCCTATGTGTCATGATTGCATGTATCCTAGATGTGGGTCATACAGGGGATTCCAATAATCAACCTGGGAACGTGGAGAAAAGGGAAAGAAATCCTGTATACTACTAGCAGTGGTCAAAGTGCGATGCAAATCCAGCAGTGCTCCAGCCTCCTCACGTCACAAACAAAAACCAAGCTTTTGTGTCGAGATGAGTCCTGATCCATGAGAAAAAAAAACGTCAAATCGCAAACTAGTAAGGATTGCCAGGATCAGAAGGTCCGCACGTATAAACCAATTCTGCAGGCAAGTATGAATCAATTACTTGGCCAAAGCACCGATCTAAGACTGTAAGCTAGTAGGAAGCAACAACACAGGTGCGCGAGTGCTTACACAAGACCAAGGGACGCTGAGGAAGCCGAAGTTGCTGGCCGCGGTGGCATCTGGGAGGGAGAGAAATCGCGCAGCGTCAAGGCGCGCGGTGCTCAAGCAATGGACAGGAGGGTGCGGCCCGCGAGGAAGGCGGTGATGGCGAGGAGCAGCAGCAGGCAGGCGGCGGCGCGGTGGAAGGAGCGGAGGCGAGCGTCGGCAAGGTGCGCCTTCCGGGTCTTGGACCCGTCGCCCACGTCCACGGCGACGGTGTCCGAGGTGGTGATAGTCGACGACGCGCCGACTGCGCGGACGGAGAGGCAGGTAGCTGCAGATCCGGTGGGTGAAGCTGCAAATCCAGCGGAGAGACAGGAAGGCACTAAACTCAGCGAAGATGGCGGGAGGCCGGTGAGCGCGGCGAGGACAACCATGGCGAGCTCAACTTCGTTGCTCATCGATTTTGGAGGGGAGCGAACACACCGAAGCGACTCACCGATAGAGACGGGAGTGACAGGGCGAGCATTACCACTTATCACTTGTTCTATTTGTCCTCATCCATGACAGCTGGGACCCACATCTAGGATACATGCATTCAAGCCACATAGGCGTACAATGTGGCAAAACAGCCTTGGAAAACCATCAAGAGGGATTAAGTAGATGGTATTGCATACTTTAGGGTGTTAAAAAACTGGTTTTGTAGTTGAGGGGGTAAATTAGTCTAAGGTCATACTTTGAGGGGGTAAATAGACTTTTTCCAAATATACCACACTAGGTTAAAAATCATGGTGTACTCGGAGCCAGATCAGTGCTAGAGATGTGGGAGGTTGCATCTTCCTTAGCGGCCGCAACTGCATTTGCATTCACCGGAGATGCAGCTGCATTTCTATTCACGGGAGATGCTGTCTTTGATGCATCTTTCTTATCCTTCCCTCCAGATTTGACAGTGTGGCCCCCGTTCTGGATACCGCTGACTGATAGTCTCCTGTTCGGAGGAGTGCTGCCATTTGATATGCTTCCGTTGGACTTTGGGACTAATACCTTCTTTGAACTCACAGGTCTATTTGGGCTCACGGTCACTCGTGAGCCGAATGGCCCCTCATGATCAGTGTGGAATTGCTGCTCTATGTAGCGTTTTTGTTCCTGGTAAGTCAAGACACCAGTAACAGTTTTCAGTCAGTTCACAGTAGACGAAACCAAACTGAAACAGTATCAGTACTCAATCAGGTCATTCCCTAGCTATAATTAAGTGTAACAAGGCCACCAAAATGAAGGACGGCAAGCATGGCAAACTGGTGAAGACAAAATACAAGAGGTACTAGAATGCAGTTATATAGTACCAGGTGTTAACTTCAGAACATCGACATAATACTCTATAGTTCCAAGTGGACAATACATAAATGTGGAACCTATGGTCCCCAGATTTAACGAGCATGTCACACTTACCCGCATTCTTTTCTTCTCTTCCTCTCTTTCTTGCCTGAGCATCACATACTCATCCAGCATAGCTAGAAGTTGTACACCATCATACATAAAGGACTGACCACGGTTTTCCTCCCACACCCTAGTCTTCACCACCAGTGTGTCAACAAGCGCTACAAAAAAGGTCATTAACAGTAAAGAATAGAATGGAATGTATATACCGAACAGTACTGAAAATAAGCCCATGTACAAATTAAGATCTTGCAAGGCATCATTCCCTAGTCATGAAAGGGTACTCACTGCTGTGGTGTGAGGTTTGAACATGTACCTGGAATCTTGTTAACAAGAATACGAGCTTTTTCTGCGCGTTTGAGGTTCAGATGGGCACCTCGGGTTGAGTTGTACCTGTTGTCATCCTGCAGATAGATTTTTATTTTGTGGTGAAAATCTATTCCACAACCTAGCATACTTTGGTGTTATCACACAATCAATCATCAAACACGTGAAGGAGTAATGTTGATTTGCTAGAATCAATCATCAACACACCCGACTGTAATCTTCAAGCCAGCTTTCTTCTTCGCATGCAGACATCCATCTTTCAACTTTATCTAGTATATCTTTTCTGCTCAATGCTTCTTCCTTCGCTTTTGCTATCTGACCATCCATATCTGCAATTAGCTCTGATGGTTCTATGTTCCCAGCCTCGATCAGCGCCAATATTTTCTCATGTGCAGCAGCTGTGTCGATTACTATGTGAGCACCAGCATAGATGTCTTCCAACTCAGTTTGCTTCTTGAAAGCTATTTCTTTCATCTTGCTGTATTTTAGCTGGTCTAATCTTTGGACCTCAATCTCAGCCTGAATGTGGGAAAGGTAAATGTCAAATGGGGCAAAAGTAACAGTCCCTAACAGGAAGTAATCATACCAAACAATTCACTATTTAAACTCACTTGCTCAATTAAATCTAGAGCAAGGGCCCCAGGTGCAGTGACTTTATCCACCGATACTGATCTGTTGTAGATGACATGATCAAACATGCACCTTTCTTCCTTGGGGGCGTCCATGAGATCCCACAGATCATAAAGTTGACCAGCAAGCTCTTGAAGCTGAAAACATAAATGAGCCGATGGTGAGGTCGACAGTGCAAGAAGGGAGTATGATTCACATTATTGGACTAATATGTATGCATTTACCTTGCTTAATCTCAGCTTCTTATCTTCATTAAGTGTGGCGACCGTTTTGTCAAGTTTTGATAATGTATCGTTACTAATACTCTTATAGTTATCATCAATTGAATCATCCAAACTTGGATGAACTTCAGTCACTGTGCTGAGGAAATCCATCTCCAGGACAGTACAGAGATCATGTACCATGCTTACATACTCAAAAACCTTTTCCAACCTATTGCTCTGCAAACAAAAAATTTCAAGGTGTATATCATCAACCAGAAGGAACTAATAAGGAAGCAATAGTAAAGAAACTGAAGCATCATAACAAATATGGAGTGAGATTAAAAAAGTACCTTCTCTTTCTCAAGCTCCTGGAGTTGAGACCGAAACTCTTCAATCCTCTCAAGTGTCAAATCGTCCTCATTGACTCGGGGTGTTGCCACCTGCTCACCCACCTCTATGCTGCCAGCAATTTCACCACATATTTGATCAATTTGTGACTGTGCATTAATAAATTCCATTTTTCTTTCATTTTTCTTTTTAGTCAACTGCTCAAGTGTTGGTGCTATAGCAGCTAGCTGCTGCTTGATTGTTCCCGATGTCTTCTCCGGCTGCATGGGTTGAGCACACTCAATTGTACTTCCAGCAATAAGAATGCAGATAAAATCTAAACATTTCGAATGATAAATGGTATGACTTTCTGGGCGATAATATTAAATTTTCTATGAACCACACACTGCATGTTGAGACTTCCAATACATGTTATAAGCAGGCAGCAAAATTTCACAAATTTGGCTAACAGGTGCTGATAAACATTTTAAGTAGGTTTCTTTTCTAAAATATTAAGTTGATTCAAAGTTTCATTAAATAGGGGCAGCACATGATTAATAACACGTTTTGTCATGAATATAAATATACTAGTACTCACTCTTACGATTCTTGCAACAACATGCCTTGGAATAGAGTTACTCTAGGTAGAAAACAAGGTATGAACATATATTCGCTTACGGTTTTGGCAATCGCCTTTTCTCCCAGTGCAGAAAGAAGCCTTGCAAGCTCTATCTTTGAGTCATCCAGTGCCTGGATCAGGAGATCCCTGGAGTTAGTGGCTTGGTCAACTTTCCTCTTGTAAACATCCAGGCACTCCTGATCCAGCTCATACAGGGCCCTGTCACGGTCCTCCTCACTCTCACCAACTTCATCCCATACCAACTACAGTTGACATAGCAGAATCATCTGTTAGATAAAATGTATACCTCCAAATATGACGCAGAAGATCAGCGGAGAGTTGATATCTTCAGTTAGTATGTTGTTGTAGTTCTGTTACTAGAGATTGTATAGTTTCCTTGTATGCTAGGTAACTGAAAAGCAACCGAAACTGATCTTGTTGCAATCCTTTGTAATCCACGTGAGGGAATTTTCCTCACCTATATTAACATGTATCCTGAGCATAAGAAGGTATGGCATTCACTACAACTTCCATTGACCTCTAATTTTGTACACCATAATCAGTTAGCAAAGCAAAGTAGAAGTGCATACCTGCAGCTTTTGCAACAAGGATCCACATGTAATGTTGCCGGCCATCACTCCCGGCCCAGAGCAACCTGTACGTGAGGAAGCACCATCACTTGAGAAAATTGTAGCTTACCACCATGTACTACAACTAACTTCCTGGCACAATACCTAAATCAAATCAAACCTCCACAATAATGATGACAGTCTAACGTAGGCTAATCAGGCAGCCACGCATCACAAGCAAGGCATCAAGGCCTGGCATTCTTGCTCCCTCCAAATTAGGAGCACCTTATAATAACTGTACTCACATCTATGGCCCCACGCACACTAAGATCCCCAATCATTGCCACTATTAAGACAGTCAAGACACCTACCAGTAAACTGTAGGAGATTCTACATCTAGATTTATCTTAAAACCAGCAAACAACGATCTAAAACCCCTGAAATCCAACCGACAAGACGGTATCTCCGGCAGATGGAGGTGTTTGACCACATTTGACCAGACAAGAGAGAACCCAAAACATCGCGATCTGAAAGCTGCTCTCGCATTTCCTCGTTAGCAGATCAAACCCGCCGCACCTTAACCGAAACAGAAGCAGATCCTGGTGAAATCCGCCTCCCACCGGCCCTTAACCCCCAAAAAACCCCGGACAAACCCCGCCCGCGCCGCCGCATTACGCGCCACCTCGCCAGATCTCGTCCTCCAGCACCACCCCACGACCAATTCCAGCAAGGGGAAACAAAGCGAACAACCGCTCACCAGATCACGCGGAGCCGGCGGAAGGAGACTGAAAGAAACGGGGACGCGCAACTCGACGCAAAGGATCTGCGTGCCTCGGCGGTGGGCAGCGAGCTCCTCGGAACTCCGGCCCGGAGGATATCGCCGGTCGCCGGCCACCGGCCGCCGCCGAGGGAGCGAGGCAGCGAGCAGAGACGGGTGTGCTGTGAGCTGGGCGGAGCTGACAGCCTAACACACTAGAGTGGAGAGGCAGTGTTGCAGTTGCTGATGCCGCAAGAAAAACACGGGCAGCTAGAATTAATAGGGACTGGTCACGCACGGCCCCACCGCCGGATGCGCCCGGTCGGACAAGCGAACGGTCCAGATCGGCTGACGTTTTTTACCGCGAGTGTCGGTGAAAAAAGGTGAAGTACGGGCATTAGGATATACTTACTACATACACGGGCCCCACGAGAAGCCAGGGGATGTATGTATAGTACGTGGCGGAAGTAAATTCTTGCGCATAAAAAGTTGTTTGGTGGCTCATCCCTCGGGTCCCCCGTTAAACCACGGACGGACGGACGGATCACGGGTGTCGTTGACCAGTCAAACCCATCGCCTTGCGTTCTGGGTCTCCAATCCTGCGGTGTCGTGGTAGTTCGAATTTTTTTATTTGGACTTTCGAGATCCGTGAGCTCTAAAAAACATGGCGAATGGAAAATCTTTGAAAACTCGTCGACCGCAACTAGGAAAACGTGAAGTCCCTACGGAACGCTTGCTATGTTTCCAAGGGAGCAGGGTGCCAACTATTACCATCATTTCATCCAAATTCTATTTCTAGAATTGTCGAATTGACCTAACTTTAATCAAGTATATATTAAAAAATAAGTAGTTTATGCAACATAAAAAATATGATATGGAAATATAATTCATAGCGAATCTAATGGTACTAATATGATGTTAAAAAATTAATATTTTTTCTATAAACTTGGTCAATGATAAATTAATTTAACTTTGACCAATTTTAGAAATAGAGTTTGAATCAGACAGAGAGAGTACCTGAGAAACAACGACTTTTTCCATCCGCCAACGAATGAACTCCATAATTTTGTTTTGTTCCTACAAGCCTCTCGGGAAAATGATGGAGATCATTCATTCTGCGACTTCAATAACAAGACTCATATGCTGACCGCAACAGCACGTTCGTGGACATAGATGGCGTTAGTGTGACGGCTGAGAACGCAGTGGATGGCTCGGCATGTTGCCACTGTCGGCTTCCGAGGGTGAGGGCAAGGTGGATGGATGCAGCTTCGTCATGCCAGATGTGCCCCCTTTGACAGGTGAGGGTGGACCGCATCACTGCCCTGCTACCTTTGCCACTAGGTCCGCTCCCTTTGACGCCAACTCTTGACGAAACTCCCTCGGTGACAGCATCAATCTTAACTATGACCTGCTCCCCCACCACCGCCTTCACATCATCAACGTAGTGCAAGCTCACGCTCAACGCCATGGGCCTCAACGTCGCTCGCGAGGTGTTTTTGAATACATAACATTCATTTGCTCGGTGATCGAGTGCTCGAGTGGCTCGCTCACACTACGTAAGAAACGCAAATAGAAGACAAATATTGGAGATGAGCGCAAATGCGATCGTCACCGATATGGGTAAACGAGACGAGTCCGCCTCAGCGAGGATGCTGGTTCACCAAAGAAAGGCATGATTAAGCGTAATGGAAGACGAGGTACTATAAGGCGTGTCTCATTTAATGAAATATCCGAGACGCGCCCGATCATGTGACAAATAGGAGACGAGTGACTAATAGAGCGCGTCTCCTATTTGCGAAAGAAATGAGATGAACTTTACAGAAATCACGTCTCCTTTGGCTTCGATTACAGACAGAAATAAATACATCGTTGAACGAATATAGAGCACATTTACTTGATAACTAAATAATCATTCTAATGTAGAGTACCTTCACTGTAGTATTTTAAATCCAAAAAATAATCAAATACTTCCTTATGAATTGTCATTCCCGAGGAACACGATGAACACACTATTCATTCATTCACAGTTGAACACACAAGATAATATTCATTCACACAAATGAACACAAATAACACATTCATTCATTAACAATATATTATAAAACATAAGAAAAAAGTACAAGACACAAGAAAAAAACAATATCAACTAAAAAAACAAAAGAGAACTTAAATCCTACTCCTCCTCCTCCTCCTCCGGCGGCGACTCCGGTGTCGGTGCAACAGAAGTCCTGGCCGGCTGCTCCGACTACTCCGCCGGTGCAACCTCGCGACCGAGATTCCTTGCCATCTCCGCCACCAGGTACTGCGACCCTCGGCATCAAGCACCTCTGCCATCGTCTCGAACAGCCTCTCGAATAGCTTGTCAAACAGCCTCTCGAGCACCTGAGCTATCGTCTCGAGCAGCGCATTGTTGAGCCTCTCGGGAGAGACACAACATTGTTTCTTGCAGGATGGCTCCCTCGGCGGGCTTGGCGGCGCAACGTTTACCATGGTAGATTGTCTACGCGGAGAAGACGAACGAAGAAGAGGAGAGAATGATACAAAAGGAGATATGCGCTTGTGGAGAATTGATGGCACGCCTTATATAAGGTATGTGTGGAGTACACGATGCAAAAGGGAGACGAGCTTAATAACGAAGCGCATATCCTATTTTCGATGTCACCCTCTCCTCTACCAAAAAGGAGACGAGCTTAACGGCAAAGCGTGTCTCCTATTCTCCACGTCTCCTTTAGCTTCGTAGTTTTCTCTATTTTGCTTCAGTTCACTTTCAATATCACATAAACAACACATCACTGAACTTAGAGCATATTCACTTGATAACTAAATCATTCATTTGTCTAAAAAATAATCAAATTCTTCCTTATGATTCCTGAGGAACACGATGAACGCACCACACATTCATTCACACAATTGAACACACAAGATAATATTCATTCACACAAATGAACACAGATAAATTTCATTCATTAACACAATATATTAAAAAAACACAAGAAAGAGTACAACAAGATACAAGAAAAGAAAAACATCAACTGAAAACAAAAATGAAAAATTAAATCCTACTTCTCCTCCTCCTTCGGCGGCAACTCTGACGCCAGTGCAACAGGAGCCTGGGTCGGTTGCTCCAGCTGCACCAGTAGTGCAACCCTGTGACTGAGGTTCATCTGCGTCGCTGCCACTAGATTACTGCGGCTCTCGATGCCGAGCACCTGGGCCATCATCTCGAACAGAATGTCAAGACGATCGGCCACTCCCGTGAGAGCGTAGAGGTAGTGGCTGGTGGCACCCATTCCAGTAAACTCTGGAAGGGTAACTAGACCCAAGGAACTCATGGCGTGAGATGTACTATTGTACGCCTCACGCGTCATAACGAGGCGTTGCTCGTTTTTGAGCCTCTCGGGGGAGCCGCAACACTGTTTCTTGAAGGGTGGCTCCCCCGGCAGGCTTGGCGGCGGAACTTTGGCCATGGTGGTGGTGGGTCGTCGACGCAGAGAAGACGAAGAAGAAGAAGAAACGGATGCAAAAAGAGAGATGCGCTTTGTGGAGAACTGATGGGTGATGGCGTGTCTTATATAAGGTCTGTGCGGAGTCGATGATGGAGTGGTTGGTTTCGCACGCATTGATGGGACGATGGAATGCATCGAAACTGCCTCGGGGAAATGAAAGGTTGCACGCACCGGTCGAACATGTCTCTGCACCACCACCGCCTAAATTAAGTTCTCCGTAGTCCTCATGCCACACGTTTCTCTTTGTCAACAATGGAAGATGCGCTTTCATATCTCACTCGTCTCGCTTCAGTCTCGCACATCTCGCTTTTATCTCTCGCATCTCTTTGCCACCGCGCTACTCCTTTACTGATCGACCAACTCTAGTGCAACTGTCGCCTTTGTTCGACCAACTCAGTGCGATCGTTGCCTATATTTGCCATCGTCGTCGTCGTCGTCACAATTCATGGATGGGTTTGATATCGACTTGGTGCATAACCGACTGAAGGAGGAGCGCTTGGCGTGGCGTAAGAACCATCCCCAAGTATGTACATATGGCACATTGGTCGCATGGTTGTATGTAGCTCTGCAATGGACTGATGAACTTAACTGTAGTTTTGTTTATTCGTCTTGTTTGTTTTTGGTATTTGCAATTTCATGGCTCGCCGCTATTTGTGTCACTTGTTGTCCATTTATCTGTGTAGGATTTCTTTGCAAAGCCTGAGTAGGGAGATTTGTTGAAGTGGCAGTGCTTCGTCCCAAGTAAAAAAGGGATAAGTCATGAAGAACAAGAACAATCATATCTAGTATAACATCGTCCCTGTCGAAGTGTAGCAACGACACTTCTCCCGGTACTACTAAAGCGTAGTCCACGGAGGTTCGTATTCGGATGGGGCGCGCGTAAGATCACGAACAAGATGATGACACAAGAGTTTTTACGTGGTTCGGGCCGCTTGAGCGTAATACCCTACTCCACGGGATGGTTGTTGACTGAGTGTGTAGCGAGTGTCTAGGGTTGCTTGTATACATATCAGCTTAGATGATTTCTACCGTGCAACGCGACCCTTTTATATGCTAAGGGCTGGCCGTTACAGTGCATGCCTGGATCGACAGGTGGCCCCGACTATATTAATCACCCTATACATGATCTACTGGTATTATGAGTGATTAACAGTGTGATAACGTACATTAATGGTGATGTTACCGGTACTGACATCCTCTAATCATGTGTCATTAATACTAAATTAATGATGCTTTAACCAGGTCTTGTAATGGCTGTTTGATAGCCTCTTGAATGATCGCACCATTGGAGATTCCGTGGTCTTCCTATTGCTGACATAGGTCTGGAGGTCTTACACGTGGCAGCTCTGGAGCTTCCCTCTGCGGCGAGGCAGGTCTGGAGCTACTTGACACATGGTAGCACTGGAGCTTCCCTCTACCGAGGGTTAGATACAGAGCTACTGGACACGTGGCAGCACCGGAGCTTCCCTGTGAATGGAGGTAGGTCCGGCCCTACAGGACACGTGATAGCTCTAGAGCTACCCAACGAGGGAGGCAGGTCCAGTGCTGCGGGACACATGTTGCCTTTGGAAGTCTTCAACATTGGCACGTGGAACTCCATGACTTTGTCCACAGTATCAAGGGGTACCTGGTATCCAGGGTACTGACAGTGGCCCCTGGGCACACCTTTGGGAGATGACTCGATAACAGAGGTGGGACCATCATCGATTCTCATGTTGCCGCTTCAAAGGTCTTTCCCTGGGTAGTTGGGACGGCGACACACAGTTATGTCATCTCCACATGGCCCTTATTGATATGGCGAGTGAGATCCTGGCGTGCGGATTTCACACAATTGAAGGTTGCCAGTTCCTAGTACGAAATTCATATCGATTCCCAACATGATCTTTGTAGCCCTGTCAGGCAGCCGCCCTCAGGCTTCCAACTTCCCATCATGACAACGGTTCGTCTAGTGCGACTTTTTTTAACAAAGTAGACCCAGGCCCCCGTGTCATTTACAGGGTAATTTCTCTAAAAGTGATTTCGATCCCAGCGCGATTTCCATCCAAACGTTATGGAGGCTTACTAAAGGGAGAAAGCTTGCACGGGAAAAGAACTCTTTACGCTTTTGTTTGATCTTGCGCTTAGAGCTCTCCGCCTTTGCATTGCTTCTTCCACTTCTTCTCCACTTTGCCACAATGGAGTTGGGTCTTCCTCGTAGCCCGATCAAGAAAGATGAAGATTTGTCGAAGGTTCGCACCTACATGGGGTGGTCAAGTGACTCCGTCATCAACTCGATCCGAGTTGGCAAGCTCCCCTTGAAGAAGGAATGTGTCGGCGAGATCGTCTACTTTATGGTGTTCGCCATGGTGGGGCTCATCTCACCCTTCTCCAGCTTTTTGCTCATGCTGCTGTACTTCTACGGTCTGCAACTTCACCACCTCGGCCCCCACTCCTTCCTGCTAGTGGTGACCGTCGTCCACTTTTGTGAGATGTGGATGGATGTGCCGCCCTGCATCGAGCTCTTTCGGACCTTCTTCACGGTCCACTCCACCAGGAAGTCGAAATAGTTACTTGGCTTCTACTACTTCCTGAAGCACAAGAATTCTACCTTGAAGTACTTGAAGGCATTCCCCTCCAGGAAGTGGGACAGCTGGAAGAAGGATTGGGTGATTGTCAGCATGGATCAGCCTGACATGCTGGAGCTGCCTGAAAGCCTCCCCAACGTCGACACCGACGCTTGGGAAGTAGTCCCAGAGCTATCTGAGGCGTACAACCCCATTTTGATGAGGATCTGACAATGCGTGGAGGGAGGAGTGACTCCACAGATGGTGATCGCCAACTTCCTCACAAATTGGTGGGCTCCGCTGAAGAAGAGAGATTGGCCCGCATGGGCTTTCAGTGGAGTGATGGACACCAACCGGATTGAAACTGTCTCCGGTCTAATTTGGATATAAAGTCTTTGAAGCTTCATCTTCAAAATCTACATCATGGAGCTATCCATCTGGATGACCTGACCCCCCCCCCCCCCCAGCAAAGTTCCTCCCTCCCCCCAGCAAAGTTCCTCCCTCTGAACATGGTTTCATAGTTCAACAGGGAATTGCGGAGGGGGCTATTGGAGCTTGATGACCTGGGCTTGGTGGGGAAGCAAGAAAATGCATGGCTCTCCATTCCCGGAGCTTCAGATAGAAGAGCCCCTGCTGCTCCGAGTCAGAAGGAGGCTGATATTGGCAGGGTCAAGGGCAAGGAGCCTGCTGAACCTTCCAGTCGGAAGAGGAAGTTGAGGCATGCTGATGGGAGCTCCATCAGATCAATTCCGACAGCAGCAT
The DNA here is from genome assembly GCA_036927565.1 of Tuctoria greenei. Taxonomy (NCBI): domain Eukaryota; kingdom Viridiplantae; phylum Streptophyta; class Magnoliopsida; order Poales; family Poaceae; genus Tuctoria; species Tuctoria greenei. Next base: position 116,109,953 of record JAYESD010000009.1, read on the forward strand.
TGCCCCCACCTCGACCAAGTCCAACTTCAGTGGTGAAATCATCTTCGGATCTGATGTCCGCAAATGGTGCTGGCTCCGGCGAGTCGACCCTGACCCAATGCCAGCTGCGGGCTATAGGTCCAGGGGTCCTTCCCAGCCGAGGGAGGTCCCAACTGAGACGATGCCCACAGCGACAGAGAGCTTCAGGCCAAAATTCAGAGTCTTTGCCACACCAACTATGGTGGGCTCCGGCTCCGGTCGCCATAAGAAAAAGTTATGTGCTGATTGGAGTGTCAACGTCCCAAGGTAAGGGCCGTTTGCTTAACTTGAGTTGTAATATTTGATCTTTGCTATTTCTTGGATTTTGTTCACTCTGCTTCTAGAGTGTCGAAAAAGGAAGCTCCAGCTTCGGCACCCACTACAGCGATAGAGGTTGTTCAAGCTGAAGATCTCGCCTCTACTCCTGCTTCACCCCAAGTGGTGTTGGCGGACGACACGACAGCACCAGCGCCGGCTGTCGTGGAGACAAGTCCAGTGCTGGCAACCGAAGTTCTTGTGGTAGCGTCAAACCATGTGGAAGAAGTGCTTGAAGGAGCTTCGGCAGTTTCAGAGTCTGCTGAGGAAGATATGAGATCAGTGCGGAGGTGGATGAATCTCCAGCTAAAGCTTCTGTGCCAGCTCCGGAGGTGACAGTTCTGGAGGTGACTATGTCCGAGTCGTCGCAACCAGAGGATCAGACCGCAAATCCTCCTCCTTCTGGGCTGACAATTGAATATCCAGCTGAGGGACCCTCCTCATCAGCTTCGGAGGTAGAAGTTCCCGCTGCGGGACTTTCCTCAGTTGTGATGGGTATTGATGAGCTCCTGAAGATCGGCCCGGTGATGTGGAGCTGTTGGAGAACACGCTCACGTCATGGGTTTTGATAGTGATTCTAGAAGACCCCTTGGAGCCTGCAGATGCTCCTCAGGTAGGCCCGCAACCGATTCCCCTAGCGTTGTCTATTGATAATGCCTGCTCAAGTCTCTGCGAAGTCCATCTTGTCTTCGACTAGGAATGCAAGACTCTCGAAGAAGAGCGTGACATCATGAGGCGCTGGCGCAATAGGCTGTTCTTTGAGATCAAGAAGACACAATCTCGGTTGGCAGACCAGAAGGAGTGGGTGGCCAAGGAGAAAGCTTGGCTAGTGCGGTTAGACCGCGCGCTCAATGAGAGAGAGACCATGATCAAGGCCTTCAATGAGAAGACCAGGGAGGTCTATGAGCATGCTAAGGAGGCCAATGAAGCGGTCGATAGTCGCTTGGAGAGCTTTGATGAATTGAATGAGCAACTTCTCAAGTGCCAGGAAGCTCTCAATCAAAAGGAGGATAAGCTCCTTGAGAAAGAGGAAGACCTCATGAAGAGGGAGGAGTAGCTCGCCCAAAAGCTGTCCCTGGGGGAGCAAAGCTTGGCTGATCGCACGGAACAATTCAATCTGTGGTGTGAACAAGACAAGGATCGGATATGGTCGATGAGGGTAAATGTCTCCAAAAGAGAGACTGACATATCGATCAGGGAGGAGAAGGTTAAGGCCAAGGAGAAAGATTTGGCAGATCGGCGGAACCACATTTACCTCCGAGAGAGGGAGCTCAACGACCAAGAAAAGCAGGTGGCTGAAATGATCCAATGTCATGCTAAGGAAGTTGAGCGCTTCTCCAAGGAAGGTTCGACGAAACTCTCGGCTGCCAGGAGGTCACTGGAGGAGCTTAAGAGTTTGAGGGAAACTGAGTCCCAGCAAGTCTGGGGGGCAAGCCAATGAAGATCTGGTGCCATTTGGTTTTAGCCCGATACGTCCGGCTGATCCAGAGCCAAAGATGGACAAGGCACTGGTGGCATTGAAGTCCGTCGGCAAAAGCTGGAAGCTGTGGGAGACGTGGTCATCGATGAACTGGAGATAGAAGGAAGGTCCCTGGCCAAGAACGTTGCTGAGTATGTGTTGGCATGTTTCAAGAGCTGGGAACCCCAAATGTCTTTAGCTCCGGTTTTCGAAGGACCTGTTGCCGAGGAAGAAGAAGCCGCTAGGGCCAGCGTTCAAGAAGCCGCCCAAATAGTTGCCTCATTCTTCAATAGGAACTCCAGTAATTAGGACTTCTCCTTTTTTCCTTCATCTTGTACTCCTCTGATTTTGAATGAATGAAATCCTTCTGAAGTCCATTTTTGTGTCTTCAATGCATTGCCCTTTATATTGTTGGCCCCCTGGTAGATGTCTTCAATGAATTGAGGACATCTACTATGAGGATTTAGACAATGTCTTGAAAACTTGTAGCCAATATGATAGCTTCGAGTTCTGAGTCTTGCCTCCGATATATCCAGAGACCCTTTGTTACATCGACGATGGGCCCCCTGGGAGTTGTCGGAGCTTGGTAGATTCGACAACACCCACTATCCACGCATAGAACATCGACAGCCGGCCCTCTGGGGGTTGTCGGAGCTTGGTAGCTTCGACATCGCCCACTATCAACTCATCGAACGTCGACAGCGGGCCCCCTGGGGGTTGTTGGAGCTTGGTAGCTTCGAGGGAGCCCACTATCAACTCATAGAATGTCGACAGTGGCCCCCTGGGGGTTATCGAAGCTTGGTAGCTTCGACGGCGCCCACTGTCAACACATAAGACATCGATGACGAGCCCCTGAGAGTTGTCAGAGCTTGGTAGCTTCGACAGTGCCCACTGTCAACTCATAGAACATCGATGGCGGACCCCCTAGAGGTTATCGGAGCTTAGTAGCTTCGACAACGCCCACTGTAAACACATAAAACGTCAACAGCGAGCCCATTGGGAGTTGTCAGAGCTTGTGCTCCAGCAGCATCCACTATCACCGAGCAAATTGCCATCGAATATTCATTTTTCCTGCGCATAAGATACAAGAAAAACAGTAAATTTTGTCCTCTTATCTATAACTTGTTTGCGACTTATTATCCTTCTTTGAATTTTAGATCCTCAGGAATTTAACATGACAACATAAGTGTATTGACGAAATCTCTTTAGGTATGAATGCCTTCCGGACCCGCCCTACTGGGACTTGCTAGAACATAGGTAGAGTGGCATACTTAGGGTGCCTGACTAGTCTAAGTCGATAGCACACTCCAGACCTGTCATTGGCTTTAGTTTTTAGGCGAGTAGACCTTGCAGCAATGCTAAGACCCAAAAGAAGATTAACAATACAACTTATATATCACATGAATTCCCTGGACTAAAATTCAAGGGGATTGCACAACATTGTTATAGACAAGAAGGTAAAAAAGTACTGAGCTTGTACAAATGAAATGCACGTAGAGTCTGTCCGTATGAAATGTTTCTCATTAAGGTTTGAATTACAGGGGAAGACAAGGACACACTTAAAGTACAATGACCAAGTTAAGTGTGCTATTCATCTTGATCTAACCGAAGGAGGGTAAAAACACACCTAAAGTACAGGACCAAGTTAAGTGTGCTAGGACCCTTTCCGACTCTGTCTGTAGACTATAAGAGATACAATTTGTACAAATAGACTCTCCTTCATGTAGCTAAGCATAAAACTTACAAACGTGCTCGATGTTCCAAGTATTGGGAAGCTGGGTCCCATCCTCTGTTGTCAAGCGAACGCATCCAGAGCGAGAAACTTTGATAAACTAGAAGAGACCTTCCCAGCCTGGGGAGAGTTTGTTCATCCCTTCACGAGTCAGTATTCCCCGCAGCACCAGATCACCCTCTTCTAGCTGCCGGTTGCGCACAAACCTTTGATGATAGCGCTGGAGCACCTAGCAGTATCGTGCGTTCCTAATAGCTGCTTGGCACCTTGCCTCGTCAACAAGGTCTAGGTTTTCACGCCGGAGCTTGTCCTTCATGGCTTCATTGAAGGTCTAGACTCGGAGAGACCCCATGGTGATCTCCGGAGGGAGGACTGCTTCGGCTCTGTACATCAAGAAGAAAGGTGTCTTTCCAGTTGCCCGGCTAGGTGTTGTCCTGCTTGCCCACAGTGCATACGGAAGCTCTTCTATCCAGTTGGCACCATGTTTCTTTAGGCGCTCATATGTGCGAGTCTTAAGTACCTTGAGTATTTCTGCATTAGCTCTCTCAGCTTGGCCATTACTTGCAGGGTGAGCTACTGATGCATAGCTGACTTGTATGCCGAGATCTTCGCAGTACTCTTGGAATGATGCACTTGTGAATTGGGTTATGTTGTCGGTAATGACTCTATTCAGAACTCCAAATATGCAGACTATGGACTTCAAGAACTTGATAGATGATTGCTTGTTGATTGTCACAACTAATGTAGCTTCCGGTCACCTGGTGAACTTGTCGATGGCGACGTACAGGAACCTGTAACCTCCGAGGATTTTGGGAAAGGATCCAAAATGTCCATCCCCCACACAGCACATGGCCACGTGGGAGGTATCATGTAGTGACTGAGCTGGTGTGTGAATCTGCTTCGTGTGAAACTGGCACACTTCACACTTCTTTACTAGCTCGACTGCATCCTGGAGTGCTGTAGGCTAGTAAAAGCCATGCCATAAGGCTTTACCGACCAACGTGTAGGAAGATGCGTGGTTCCCACACTCGCATCCATGGACCTCCACGAGAAGCTCGTAGCCTTTTTCCCGGGAAATGCACCTTATTAGAACGTTGTTGGCACCACGTCGGTAGAGATCCCCTTCTACCAACGTGTATCTTTTAGCCAATCTGACAATTCGATCAGCGGAAGCACCGTGTTCAGGAAGGATATCGTCCTTCAAGTAGCTTTGGATCTCCAAGATCCATGCATTGGAGCTAACTTGAGCTTTTGGATCTTGCGCGCTGGGTTGCTCGAAGCTTCTGGCAGTGCCTACAATCCTTGGTGGGGCACCATGGTAACAGGGCCATCGGGACCGCCAAATTTGAGGTGCTGGTCTCGCCCCCATCACCCAGTTCAGTGGGCTGAGCGGCAGGTCTTGACAATCTTCTGACAAAAACTCCGTTGGGAGCTTGAGCTCCAGTTGAAGCCTTCATCAAGAGGTCATCAGCTTCAGCGTTGTTGAGACGCTGGACATGACAGAGATCCAGAATGTGGAAGTCCTTCTGCAGCTTCTGGACTTCAAGTAAATAAGCAACAAGTTGGGGATTGTTGCAACTGCATTCTCCTTTGACTTGCTTGATGATGAGTTGTGAGTCACCCTTCACCAATAGCTGCCTGGCGCCATATGATAGTGCCACCTTGAGTCCATATATGAGAGCTTCGTACTCCGCCATGTTGTTGGTTGCCTTGAAGTCAAGGTATACCATGTACTTGACCTTCTCCCCGGTCAGAGTGAGGAGAAGGGTTCCAGATCTGGTCCCCTGCTTCTGCATGGAGCCGTCTAAGTAGAAGGTCCAGTGAAGCTCAGTGAAGACAGAGACCTTAGGTTCTGGCTTCTACTCACCGAGGCCCCTAGAATTGATGAAGGAGTTCACTCCACCACAAGGGCAACATGTGCCTGACTCTTCATAGCATGTCGAGGCAGGAATTCAAGATCGAATTCTGCCAGCTCTGTAGCCCACTTGGCGATATTTGTAGTTGAATTTGGATTATGCAATATAACACGCAGTGGATAGGAGGTTACCATTGATATCTTGTGGGCCTAGAAGTAGTGACGTAGCTTTCTTGAGGCAATAAGGACTGCATATAATAGCTTATTATGCACCTCAATGTAACGAGTCTTGGCATCGTGGAGTGTTGACGGCTACTAACATCACATATCATCTTTCAAAAGAGATGAGGCCCGCAAGTGCACGAAAACTATTGTGTAGAAATTAACCCAAGAGTATTCCCAAGAGTATCGTATTTATCCCAAAGGAAGGCAATGGAGTAAAGTAAACACTACTCTTATGATCAAGCTATGGGATACTAATCAATTATCAAGACATGGGTAAGTTGACAATATACGGGTAGAGTGACACACATCTAAGCAATCTATTCTAAGGGGTAAATGGGTCCTAGTGGAGGTTAGACCTAGAGTTGGGGAGTTGCTCCTACAATGCTTCTAATATACATATACATAGCCTAGGTTAGGTACTAATGAGCATGTCAATAGTGAATACTTATGCTAAGTTGTTCAACACATCGGGCACAAGTTTACCCCTAGCAACACTAGGCGACTCCCGCCAAGAGCCTGTGGCATAGCCGAACGTGGAGGATTACAAAGGACAGATAGGTCTGTCACCACCTACTGCCTACCTCTTCAATCCGTGGGTCTACGAGACATTCAATGCTACCTCCTATCCTAGCACCACACTAGCATATTAAGTAATTACCTTAAGAGCCCAGGCACAAGCCATCCTAAGGCAATGAACTAAATCATAGTTGAACCAATGTTGATACATAGCACAAGTGATTCATATTAACATGATCACATCATAACTAATTAGACTATAGTGGGGGTTTGTAGTGTTTATGATGATAGATTAAGAGTGATATGGCATAATCATAAAGACTACTCCTACCACATACATGGAATCCACAATCAAACAAGAAATGCTTCATCCAAGTATATGAATAAAAGAATACTAAAGATAATATCTTTATTATGCATAAAGTCACAAATATAAGAAAAGATACATGAGCCATACCTTTCCCAACTTTGACATGGGACTAGAGGCTCTCCTCTCTATAACCTAACTCCATTAAGGACTAAAAGAACTAGTGTATACAATAGAATGATGCTCAAGTGGTGTGTGTTGAAGTGAGGGGTCCTATTTATAGCTTGGAGAAGGGTCGGTTCCCGCCACCAAAAGCGCGTGAATCAGTCACCACTGACTTCTTCAAGCCGGGAGGAGCCAACACGTGGAAGCTGACCGAGTTTGTAGGAAGGACCAGGTCGGCCGACTAGGGGGGTCGGCCGACCTGGTAAGTCCTCCAAACGATCTGTGCTTTCTTGGGGTGACTTCCAGGTGGGTCCCATCCCTTGGTATGGGTGCTACACCATTGGATGGCCTCAGATACTCCTATTTGTGGGCCATTTGATCCATGTGGTGCCACATGTCGATGCTTGATTGGTCGGGATGATATTTTATATGATCCATCCCCTTGTTTCACTTCAATTCTGTATAAAATACCTGCATGCACTAATTTCTCCAAGGACAAGTGGAAATAGGTTAAACATAAAGATGATGTGTGCAAGAAATAATATTTCCTTCACATAATTGAGTTATTTTGACGGATGAAATTGATATATAATTGCTGTCAACATGGATCACTTCACCGATGAAGTACACTGGCCGCTGGACGGTTCAGACCCTCCCGGATGGGCCCGGAGCTTCTTCTCCATTGACTCGTACTCTCCTGGGGGGGTCCAAACCTTCTAGGACTATAGGAACTCCCTCGATTGAGAGAGGTTGATCCACATACATCTTGCCTTTAGGATCTGTGCCTGGGGGATGGGACCCACAGTCGCCTTCAGGTAGCTCCGGACCCTCCCAGAGGGATCTATGCTTCTGAGCTGAAGATGGTTCTGGTCTCTCTGGGACCAGGACCATGCTGACAATCTTCGTAGTTGCCGAAATATAAAACAAGAGAGGCTCACCAGGTTCTGGAGCTACCAAAACTGGCAGTGTGGTAAGGAGCTGCTTGAGCTCCCGTAATGCCTTCTCCGCTTCTTCAGACCACTGGAATGGTCCGGACTTCCTCAATAATTTGAAGAAGGGAAGTGCTCGCTGTACCAGCCTTGAGATGAACTGCCTGAGCACAACTAGACAGCCAATTAGCTTCTGGATGTCCTTGACACGGGTTGGGGGCCACATTTCTTCAATGGCCTTGATTTTGGCCGGATTTGCCTCAATTCCTCGGTGAGTGACCAAGAAACCAAGGAGTTTTCCGGAGTTAACCCCGAAGATGAACTTTTCCGTGTTGAGCTTCGAACGCGTCAGACACAGCTTGTCGAAGACGACTTGAAGATTGTCAAGGAGTGATTCCTTGTTCTTCACCTTGACAATGATGTCATCAACGTAGACCTCCACCAAGTCCCTAATGAGCTCTCCAAACGTTTTGTGCATGGCTCGCACAAAAGTTGAAGCGGCTTTTTTGAGACCAAAAGGCATGGCAGTGTAACAGTACAACCCATCTACTGTAATGAAGGCAGTATGCTCTTCATCTTCCCTAGCCATTTGAATCTGATGATATTCAGAATACGCATCTAGGAAACATAGAAACTCACACCTGAAGGTAGAATCCACTATCTGATCTATTCTAGGAAGTCGAAATGGGTCTTTTGGACATGCCTTATTCAAGGTGGTGTAGTCTATGCACATCCGAAGCTTCGCACCGACATTTGGTACAATGACTGGGTTTGCCAGCCACCGAGGATGGTGAACCTCCTGGATTAAACCAGCATCGAGCAGCTTCTTGATTTCTTGTCTGATGAAGTTCTACCGCTCGATAGATTGCTTCTGGGGCTTCTGATATACTGGTCGTGCATCGGGGTTTATCTTTAGACTGTGCTCGATCACCTCCCTAGGGATCCTAGGCATCTGTGACGGTTGCTATGCAATTACGTCGACATTCACCCTGAGGAAAGTGACGAGCGTGAGTTCCTATTTGTCATCCAGACCTCCCGATATACGAGTGGTCTGGACAACATCAGAACCAATTTGGACGACCTTGATGGGGATATCGGTGTTGCCGCTTGGTTGCACACGAGGTGCAGAGGTTGAGCCCCGCCGATGTGATCACGGAGGTTGAGCAGCTCGCTCCTTGCCAGACCCTTCTTCTTATGTTGTAGCAAGCGCATGAAGTTCTTCCAGCGCAGTGACTCCAGTAGTGCGATCCCCTTGAGTCTGAAGGACGCCTGAAGGAGTCAACATCTTCAACACCAGATAGCCGTAATGAGCTACAACCATGAACCTATACATGGTTGTCCTGCCTAGGATGGCATTGAAGGGAAGGCTAATGTGTGCCACATCAAACACCAGCTTCTCAGACCTATAGTTGTCCCAAGTCCTAAAGGTCACCAGGAGTGTAATTGATTTGAGAGGAGTGATGGCTCCCGGACCTACTTCGGAGAAAGGACGTGAGGGCCTAAGGTCTAATAGGCTAAGCTGGAGCTTCACAAAAGTTGCAAAGCTGAGGAGATTGAGCGCTGCACCTCCATCCACCAGGACATGATAGAGCTGGATGTTGTTGATAGTAGGCGAGACCATCAAAGGCAACTGACAAGCTCCGGTCATGTTCTTCGGGCAATCCGAAGCATCGAAGGTGATGGCAGTAACCATCCACTTCTGATGAGGTTCTGCTTTGGCGGTAGGAGCTGCGGCAGCCATCTCCCGACACATTGTCTTAAGGATATGGCGGGAGGTAATGTCCCAGGACCCTCCATATATCATATGGAGAGTCTTCTAACCTCGTTGTCGGAGATATCTGATTCATCGTCGATGGTGTTGTAGATGGCCTTCAACGACTTCTTAGCGTCCTGGAAGCCTAGCTCTTGATTAGTCGGAGCTTCGCCGACTTTCTGTTTCCCTTCCCGTTGGCAGAAAGGAGTTTCTTCTTGGCGCTTGTTGTTGCGTTCAACAAGTCGCTGGACCTCACGACAGTCTTCAAGATTATGGGTGTTCGATTTATGGATTGGACACCACATCTTCTCGTCGTTGCCATCCTCAAACGATGGTTGGGGTCATTTTTCGGGTGTGGCCTTCGGCCACCAGAAGCTGCAATAGCAACAGCAAAATGCGTGCCGACCAACACTTCTTCTTGCCGTTGGACTTCTTCTTCTTCTTTCCACTGCCGGAGGTACTAGCTTCAGCCTTGGATAAAGATTTACCAGCCTCCACAGTTGGTTTCGAGTGCATCTCACGACCCTCCGTAGGCCAAGCGCATTTGTCTGCCGGGCTGAAGAGTTTTGTGATGCTGCTGACATCTTCAGTTGCGAGCTTCTCCAACATCTTCTTATCTTGAACCACCTATCGGAATGCAACAAAAACATAGGCAATAGAGATAGAAGGAATTGTATTCCGTACCTAAGAAAACCGCTGGATAAAAGAGCGCAGCAATTCTCCCGCCTTCTGTTGTACGGCGAAAAGATCCAGCTCAGTGCCAGGCCGGGTGTATGAGCTCCCAAAGTTGGCAATAAACTTGCAACAGAGTTCCTCCCAACTATAAATGGAGTCAGGAGGTGGAATGTTGACAACTGTTATATACCAATTTCACCTGTCAATATAACTCAACTATGTGAAGGCAATATCATTTGCACACATCACCTTTTTATTTAACCTATTTCCACTTGTCCTTAGAGAAAGTAGTTCATGCAAGGATTCTTTACAGAATTGAAGTCAAACAAGAGGATGGATCTTATAAAATATCATTCCAGCCAATCAGGCGATGCCACGTGGCACCACATGGATCAAATGGCCCACAAACAAAAGTATCCGAGCTCATCCAACAGTGTAGTACCAATATTAGTCAATGGGACCCACCTGGTAGAGACCTAGAGGAAGCACACCGCAAAAGGAGCCAAGACCAGGACGGCTGACCGCCCAAGTCGGCTGACTAGGTCCTGGCGCCTTTCACGATTAAACACCACGTGTTGGCTCCTCCTGACTTGAAGAGGTCATGGGTGACTGATTCGCGCGCTTTTGGTGGCGGGAACCGACCCTTCTCCAAGCTATAAATAGGACCCATCACCCCTTATTTTAACACACACCACTTGAGTATTCATCCATTGTATCCACTACTCTCCATAGGTTTAGAGGAGTATAGGCTATATAGAGGAGAGTCTCTAGTCCATAGTCCAAGTAGGAGAGGAGTAGAAGAAGTCTCTTCCTGATTCCTAATTGGTAAAGGTAGGTCTCCTATATTCCTATTTGTATTTGTGACTTTATTCTTAATAAATATGTTATCTTTAGTCTTCTATTGTTCATATACTTGGATGAAGCATTTCTTGTTTGATTGTGGATTCCATGTATGTGGTACGAGTAGTATTTATGATTATGATATAACATTATCATTATATCATCATAAACACTATAAACCTCCACTATAGTCTAATTAGATATGATATGATTATGTTAACATGAATCACTTGTGCTATGAATTAACATTGGTTCGACGATGATTTAGTTCATTGCCTTAGGATGGCTTGTGCCTAGGCTCTTAAGGTAATTACTTAATATGCTAGCATGGTGCTAGTATAGAGAGTAGCGTTGAATGTCTCGTATGCCTAGGATCAATGAGCACGTGAAAAGCAACCAGAGGGGGGGTGAATGGTAGATTTAAAAAATCTTACGCAGCGGAAACAGTTAAATCCCAACCCCTTCGGCAGAAAAACAATCTGTTAAAGAAATCGTGTGTGAGACTAATCTAAACGTGTTTCACCATGACAAAAGTGATATATATTAGATATAATCAAGTAACGAGGAAAACACAAGAATAATCACTCAAATCCATAGAGAGAAACTCAAGTTATGATCGAAAGATCGAACAAAGGTCAATCTGTCCTACCCGAGAAAACAGTTCTGGAACGCTGCAAAGAAACTCGTGTAGATCATAAATCACAAATCCAATGACTGTGAAATTTTGACAGATTATATATAATCAAGTTTTAAAGACAACCCAAAAAGAATCACGTCAATTGGATCTGTAAAACTCGAGTTATGATAAAACCACGGATGAAAGGTAGTGCTGTCCAGAAACTTGACGAGTAAAACTTGTCTCGAACAAGTCGGACGAACAAGGCACAAAAGTTCCTTCAAACTATGAATTTTATTCAATAGAACACAAGAGGAACAGCCCCAAAGTCGTGCACCACAAACTCTGGCCTCCCTTGCTTATATAACCAGCTCGAAAGCCAACTCAACTCAAATCAGGACTCTAATCCTACCCCGTTCACGAATCGAAACTTTCCATAACTGCTTAAGACTCTTCTATACGCAGATAGAAGCAATCTTAAGACTTCCAAACACCTTAGAAACGTATCCCACATTCCTAAAACAACTCAAATTTGTGACCCACACGAAATTCTATCATAACCAACTCAAAACATTCCATATTTGAGTCAAACCCGACTCAGCCACAGCCTGAGTCCATAACCTAGTCGGTTGGACCTTTCCGACCAATTATTTACGTCCACATCTCTTCATCACGCCTCGGAACCATGTAGCCACGTCCATGCACTCCTTGCTCACGTGCAAACATCTTCCAACGACGTCCACGATACCTTCATATGCATTGTTCTTGATTCAAACATGCTGTGCAACCTCCCGATCAACTCAACCACAATTCCTCCTGAACTTGGTTGTTGAACCTCATCTTCTCCCTAAGACTAGTTCAATGGATCCCGTCACCAGCCATGTATTAAACTCAAGCAACACCTGCACATGAATAAACAACCAATCCGTACGATCCCAAGTATGCGACTTGACTCAAGTTAGTTCTGAAACTACAACACCTTACGTGAGCACCTCACATAAGCATGTTGCAAAACACAACAAAATGATATAAGCCTTAACCACCAAAACACACCAAAAACTTAGTAAAAGAAAACTAAGCAACCTTTCCGTAAGTGTGAAGCAAGTTCAAAACATTTCACATGGAAATTAGGAACATTACGATCAAGCTTCAAACCTTGCCAAAGCTAACCGGAGCTTGAGCTTGAGCTTACCAAAGCTAGTACAACCTAGCGCCGGAGCTTATCAAAGCTAGTACAACCTAGCGCTGGAGCTTATCAAAACTAGCAGGACCTAGCACCGGAGCTAACCAAAGCTAGTTGGACCTAGCGCTGGAACTGACCAAAACTAGTCCGAACTAGTCAACCCAAAAGCCAGAGCTAGAAAAATATGTCAGAGCTAACCAACATAAGTCGGACCTATCAAAATATATCGGAGCTTAACAAAGACATGCCGGAGCTATCAAAGACATGTCGAAGCTAAAGACAAAGCTCACCGGAGCTACCCAAAAACATGTCGGACCTAGACAAAGCAAGTCGGACCTTACGTCGGACCTTGCAGAAGCTCGGAGCTAGAGTCGGACCTTGCTAAAAAGATGTTATGGCAGCATTAAAAACTTTTATTGTCAAAGCCAATGTATTCAACATACATAGGTCTCACAGTAAGCAGTAGGTGGAGACAACCCTATCTGTCCTTTGTAATCTTCCATGTTCGGCTATGCCACAGGCTCTTGGCGGGAGTCGTCCTAGTATTACTAGGGGTAAACCCGTGCCCGATGTGTTAATACACTTATCATGAAAATTCATAATTAACATGATCATTAGTAACTAACCTAGGCTATGTATATGTACATTAGAAGCATTGTAGGAGTCTCTACCTAGTTCTTAGCCTGGTACCTCTTTACCCCATATTATCCCCTTAGGATAGAATGATTTTGTGTTTGTCACACTACCTCAATTACCCTTTATCCATCCTTGCTAGAACCCTACCTAGGCCAACCTAGCCTCTCCACTTGATGATCGTTTTACTTTCATCTAGCCCTCCTTTGGGAGAATATAAATGACACCCTTTGGGAATACTCTTAGAGGGGAATGCTACATCGATAGTTTCCGTGCGCTTGCGGATTTACATGTGTAATCTAAAATATATTAACAAACACTCTGGCACCACTACTAGAGATGAATTGTTAGTAGTGCGTAGGAACAGTCAACAAGCATTTCTGGCACCGTTGTCGGGGATGATTTGTTGGTGTTCCTTAGGAAATATCAACAAGCATTTCTGGCGCCATTGCCGGGGAAGGCAACCAAAGTATTGCATGATTGAGTGAATAGGATAGGACCTTGATAGGTTTTAGTAGGATGACTCTTCTTTGTTTTCGCATTTTATGTGAAAACAGGGTAGTGTATGTCTGGTTTCCGCTTGTCGGAAAAATTTGTTGAAAATCTCAATCCCTTCTTAGAGATCGACCTCGTGTTGTTACTCCTCAGAAGCTTCGAGCGACAAAGCAAGCCAGCACAACTGCTCCAACAACCGAAACACTAATGGCCCAGAAGACCCTTTGTGAGTCTTCAGCTCCCTCTACTAACAATGTGCCTATTGGGCCCACTATTAACACGGGAGACGTAAACATCAAAATCAAGACCGGCCTTATCACTATGGTGCAAGCCAACCCATTTTGTGGGAAGGCTAACGAGGATGCAGCACTTTTAAGATCAAGGACATATCTCCCGATGCTGTCCGTCTTAGGTTGTTTCCATTCTCTCTTCTTAGGAGAGCGAAACTGTTGTTCTACGCGAACCGAAGTGCTATAGAGACTTGGGAGAAGTGTTCTACGGCATTCCTCGCCAAGTTTTTCCGGTTGGGAAAGACCAATGCCTTACGTGGAAGAATTTCTAGCTTCCAGCAAGATGGCAATGAATCTATTCTCGAGGCTTGGGAAGGCTTCAGGAGTACATCCTAGCCAGTCCTCACCATGGGATGGATGATTGGCTAATTATCCGGAACTTCTACAACAGACTGATCCCTTCCGCTCGCGACCATGTTGATGCTCCTGCTGGAGGTTCCTTCTTCTCATTGAAGGTGCCCAAAGCTAAAGATTTGATTGAGAAGATGGTGTCAAACATGGGTTCAAGAATCAATTGAATTTCAACAAGATGTTGGAAACTCAGTTGGCTCAACTAGCAGCTGCTGTTCCTCCTATGGAGAATAGCAAGATGTCAGGACAACGCGAACCACCTATGGAAAATGTCAACATGATTTCTCTACAAGGAGGCAACTAGCTGAAGGACCCTAGATGTCCTACAATATCATGCTCAATTGGGGCACACCACTTTGACAAGGCCCTTTGTGACCTTGGAGCAAGTGTGAGTGTGATGCCCAAGGTGGTTTTCGACCAGCTGGACTTCATGAAACTTACTCCAACACAAATGCAGCTCCAACTGGTGATTCCTCAGTCTGTTATTTGGTGGGTATCACTGAAGATGTTCTGGTGAAAATCCGAAACTGCTTCATACCCATAGATTTCGTGGTGCTCGACATGGAGGTCGAGAAGGATACACCGCTCATTCTTGGGTGCCCGTTCCTAATCATCGCGAAGGCTCGCATAGATGTGGGAGCTGGAGAAAGCCACTTCCATATCAATGGCAACGGGGAGAAGTTTATCTTCTGCCCAAAGTTGGAGCAATGATCCATGATCCGTATCAAGTATGAGCCAAATGTTAAACACATTCAAGAGGTCAAAATCACACTCCAAAGGTGGAACCGCTCATTGCATTCATGAGGAATTTGATCTATGTAAAAAACCCGTCTGATTGTCCACGCTGACACCCCAAGAAGACGGAGAAGCCCGGGCCTCCCCAAAGGCCCAAGTCCACCAAGCCGCCAATGAAGGTATGGCAGAAGAAGCAAGACAAGCCATCCGAGTCCATCCCTCTGGGCCCAAATGTCAAGAAATGAAGAAGGAAGAATGTCCATCTCATCGGACGATGGTGAGACCTAGCCAATAGGTTAAATTGGTTGTTATCCTTTTCTTTGTTTTTCTTTTCTCTTTATCTTATTTTCCCCATTTAGTTTGATTTTCCCCACTGCATATTTGATTTTCCTAGTAAGTTGAGAATCTTATATTCTCAACCATATTTTTTTTATTTTTCACAAAAGGAAAATTGTTGGGTTTTGAAAAAGGAGTTTTTATTTGGAAAAAAAATTTCTGAGCTGCAAAAGTGGTATTTCACCAACATGCTAATTTCATAGCTGTTGGGGAGCCACCTGCCAAAAGGGGGAACAAGGGGGCCCACCTATCAGGTCGGCCGACCCCCCTGCTCGGCTGACTAGGGGAAAGAGCCATTTTGGCTCTCTCTCCTCCAACGACTACATTTTGTTCCCTAGTGATCGTTGGGGATTGCACACTATAAATGGTGGTCGTGAGGAACTCTTCACCTCACACTTCACCTCATTTGATAGCTCCCCAAAGTCACTCTTACTCACATTGTTTTCTTGCTCTTCGTTGAAGTACTCTTGATCAATTCCCAACTCAAAAAGATTCACTACAGGAATATCGATCACTTACGCCGGCCAGAGCAACTTACGTCGGCTGGCCGACGTAAGTAAGTAACTTACGTCGGTCCTTGGTAGCCGACGTAAGTTAAATAAATTACGTCGGCAGACCGACGTAAGTATATGGACCGAAAGTAATAAAAATTACCCACGTCGGCCTCGGCCCATAGCCGACGTAAGTTAATTGGCCGACGTAAGTTAAGCCTAACTTACGTCGGCCCTGACGTTGGCCGACGTAAGTAAGTTGGGCCGACGTAAGTAGTTGTTTAACCTAACCGCGCGAGCGGTGCGCGCTCTCATTTCACGCGCGCTCTCCTTTTCCCAACCGACGCCGCCGACCCGAGCCGCCGCCGCCCCGCCGCCGCCGCCCCGTCGCCGCCCCGCCGTCGCCGCCCGGCCGCCCGACGCCGCCCGGCCGCCCCGCCGTCGCCGTCGCCGCCGGCCGCCACAAGCAAGGTAATCCCTCCTCTCCCCTCCCTCCTCTCCTCCCCGACCCCCCACCCCACGGGCCGCCGCCGCCCTGCCGCCGCCGCCGCCCTGCCGCCGCCGTCCACCTCCCCATCCCGACGCCGCCCTCCCCGTCGACCTCCCCTCCACGGCCGAGCGCCCCCCCTTCCCCTCCCCTCCCATCCCGAGCCCCTTCTCTCCCCCTCCTCCTCCCCAATTTAATTGATTAATTGTTTAAATTCTTAATTGTTTGATTGATTAATTGTTTGATTGCTTAATTGTTTAATTGATTAATTGTTTGCTGAAATTGTTTAATTGCTTAATTTAAATTTGCTGAAATTCCTTAATTGTTTATTAAATTATGCTGAAATTATTTAATTGCTTAATTGTTTGATTGATTATTTGCTTAAATATGCACGGCCGTCTTGCCGGCCGACGCGACCGCCGGCTCCCCTCCACGGCGAGCGCCGCCCCGCCCCGGCCCCTTCCCCTCCTCCCCTCCCCTCCTCCCCTCCTCCCCTCCCTAACCGCCGGCTGCCCGGCCCCGAGCGCCACCGCCGCCGATTCCCGGCCGACGCCACCGCCGCCTTCCCGGCCGACGCCACTGCCGGCTCCCCTCCACGACGAGCGCCGCCCCGGCCCTTCCCCTCCCCTCCCCGACCCCCTCCCCTGGCCCTCACCCTTCCTGACCGCCGGCCCGGCGCCGATCGTCTCCCTCAGCAACGTAGACGACTAGATGACATGACATAGATATCTTGCAGCCCTTCCCGGCCGACGCCACCACCGCACCGCTGCCTCCCCCTCCCCCTCCCCTCCACGGCGAGCACCGCCCCCCTTCCCCTCCCCTCCCCAACCCTCCCCGACCCCCTCCCCCTCACCCTCCCTGACCGCCGGCCCGGACACGGAGCGCCGCCCCGCCATTCCCGGCCGGCCCCGGAGCTTAATTTGCTTATTTTTGCTTAATTTACTTAAATATGCATGAGTGGTTTATTTTATTATGATTAATTTGCTTCATTATGCTTAATTTCCTTATTTTTCCTTAATTTGCTTAAATATGCATTAGTGGTTTATTTTATTATGATTAATTTGCTTAGTTATGCATAATTATGCTTAATTTCCTTATTTTTGCTTAATTTGCTTAAATATGCTTAAGTGGTTTATTTTATTATGATTAATTTGATTAATTATGCATAATTATGCTTAATTTCCTAAAATATGTTTTCTTATAACTTAAGAATGCTTACGTTTTCTAATAATTCCATATCTTGGACAGTGCCAAAAAGATGCCAACGTCCATGAAGATTTGCGACAACTATCCCGTGGAGTGGTTAATGTTAGAAGCTATGGTCGATATGACGTCAACGGCTATCGATTCCGTACAACTCAATTTGAATCTCTTCGTCCTCTCGCGGCAACATGTAATACCGGAGTTGTGATGAGGGCAATCGATTCGCAAGATCATGAAACGCAGTACTACGGGATTATTAAAAAAATCCTTGAATTCACTTTTGTCGCAAACAAGCCAATTCGAGCGGTATTCTTTGACTGCGAATGGTTTGATTCCATTCATGGAATTCGAGTAAACGAATTTGGCATGGTCGAAGTAAAACACAAGGAACGGTTGAAAGGATTCGATTCATTAGTTCTTGCACACCAAGTAGAGCAAGTGTACTATCTACCTTATCCATGCAATAAATTCAAAGCTTGGTGGGTGGTACATAAGGTGAATCCTCGTGAGCGGTTATACGCTCCAGGAGATGATGATTATCACGACGAAGCTGAGGTTGATTGTGTCTACCAAGAGGAAGAGTTGCCAGACTCCTTCTCAGTCGAGCCCGGTGTAGGACTCGATAACTTAGTTGGAGACGCTCAAGATATCGAGGCTGGCACGGAAGCGGAAACAGAATCAGAATCAGAATCTGAAGATATCGATGACATAGTCGAACCTGCTGATTTGCGCTAACGAAAACGATATGCGCAACAAGAAGATCGATGGGCTGGTTTAAGGAGTAGGGTGCATG
Organism: Tuctoria greenei; assembly: GCA_036927565.1. NCBI lineage: Eukaryota > Viridiplantae > Streptophyta > Magnoliopsida > Poales > Poaceae > Tuctoria > Tuctoria greenei. Next base: position 116,128,355 of record JAYESD010000009.1, read on the forward strand.
ATCGTGATGTTGATGAATTTTGAAGTAACGTTTTATTCACTAATTTAACATTAATTTTGTATATTATCTTTGTATATTAATCATTTATTCCTTGCAATAGGATGTCGTCAAAGGGGAAGGGGAAGGGGAAGCCAGTGAGAGGGTTTGAGCCGCCAGCAGACCCTTGCTCAGGGAGCTCGTTCCGTTCTAGTCGACGTGAGCTCTTTCTGGCACACGCTCCACCCTCAGCTGTCGTGTGCTTTCAGCAGACAGAGGTAAACTTTAGTTACTATAAAGTTATTTTTGAAATTGCAATTGTTATTAATTATTAATAAAGTCATTCCTTTTGTGCAGTCTGACTCAGAGACTTCTGAGTCTGAGTCAGAGTCTGAGGCTAGGGGGCCGCTACAGGAGCCCGACTCAGAGGCTAGGGGGCCCTCTAGCGCTAGCCTCCCTTCGGAGCCGGCTAGCGCTAGCCTCCCTGGGCAGCCCTCTACCACTAGCCTTCCTGGAGGCTCCGGGGGGTCCGCAGAGCCTTCAGGGTCACAGGACGCGGTAGCGTCGCAGCAGAGGCGACGGACGAGGAGGACCCACTTTGCGGCTCCTCCTCCGGTTACTACTCAGCGGACCACGATCCGTCCCGTTGGAGACAGGTATAAAAACTGTATATAGTATACTAAATATTAGATGTTGTTTTTCTTTACTTAATGATTTAATATATTTTGTAGATGTTGGTACGACTTCTCGTTCACGGGGGCCGAGAAGCACCACAGGCAGGTTAACAGTGTCCTCGGTGCTATCGTCAAGTTGCACTACCCCGGTGTAATTGACGGTTTTCCTGCCCTGTCGTGGGATGACTACGCTCGGGTCTCTCACCCGGTGCACGGCACGGTTCAGGGAGCCGTGTGGCATGATTTTATGGTAAGTTTAACTGTTTCGTTTTTTCAACTCCTTTGAATTCTTAATTGCATATCACTTAAATATTTGTTTGCTTAAAGTTGAGGTACCAAGTAGAGGAGCCGGGCATGGAGGACCACGCGAGACGCGTGTTCCATTACAACGCTCGGAAGCTCACGACGGTGGCGTTGTCATACGCCCGGATTCAGGCCGTCAACGCTTACTACAAGCGGCACCCCCAGGAGCAGGAGCAGGAGCAGCAAAGGGGTGTCTTTAGGAAGGACTCGGACTCCTACTTGACAGAGGAGCAGTACGCGGAGGTAAGTTTTTAATATTGTTAAATATTTACAATATCTACGTATGTTAACCGCGTTGATGAAAATGAAATATGTGCAGGTTAGTATTTCCTGGTTACAGGGTAACATCGAGGCGTACTTAGCTCTCTGTCGGTACTGGGCTAGCGACGCTTTTATCAACAAGTCCACGAAGGCTAGATAGTGCCGCATGGGGTCCGAGGGCAAGCACAACTATGGCGGTGACGGCTACTTGCGTTTGGCTAAACGCATGGTAAGTACCTTTTTATTTTATTTATGTGTTCTTAATATATTATTTATCTCACTAACACGGATGTACAGGAGCGAGAGCTGGGTCATGAGCCGACCTCGACCCAGGTTTGGAAGAGAGGTCACAAGGGAAGTGACCCTTCTCAGCCAGGGCAGTGTAGTCAGGTCGCAGCCGACCGACTGGTAAGTTTTCGAAATTCATCAATTTCATTATAACTAATACTATTATTGACATACTTACAAGATTTATTTGTTTTGTAGACAAAGTACGCGCAGGAGGTCGCGAAGATACACGGTGCGGATTACGATTGGGAAAGCACGCCGATCGACCCCCAAGCCGCGTACGCAAGCGGAGGCGGGAAGGCCCACGGACAGTGAGTTCTTCGTGTGTTTCATTTCTTTTTCAATTAATCTTCTTCTACTTAGTGTTTTCATTCTTTTGCAGGTTTGCCATTTTCGATGGAGTTGTCGACTCGAGGTCGACGCGACCTTTGAGAGGCGCTTCATCGTCGCAGGCTTCGACCGCTGGGACCAGTGGTCGTCTCTCGCAGACGCAGCTGGAGCTCCAGGCCATGAGGGAGTCGCTGACGCAAACTCAGGCAGAGATGGAGCGGACGAGAGCGGAGGCAAGGGAGGAGCAGCAGAGGACGGCCTTAATGATGGCCCAGATGCAAGCAACGGTGGCGGTAAGTAATTTAAAGTACCGTAGTTAAATTTCACAACACTTAATAACATATATCTGCTAATATCTTGCAATGGCAGGCTCTTGCTCGACAAAGCGGTCAGGACATCCAGATTCCTACGCTTCCGCCGCAGCAGATACCGGAGCAGGTAATATTGTCTATACCTAGGAGTTTGATTCCCTTTTCATTATGTTAAAAAGTTATTTGCATCACATTTAATCCTAATTATGATTCTTTTGCAGGGTTCCGGAACGCGTCGAGATCCCGGAGGCAGTGGAGGGGGTAGCGTGTAGACACTGGAGCAGGTGAGAAACTCTCTTTAAGTGTATCTAATCAAGCTTTAGTAGTTTTTGACCATGATAGAAATGATTAGTATATAGTGAATAAGTTGTTAGTGCTTCCATTTAACAAAAGAGCTAGTGATTATCACTGATGTTACCTTCTTATGTCGAAACTGATGTTCATTGAGTTAACAAAGGGCTAGTGCTTCCATTTAACTAGTGATATAGTACATTACTTCATTTGAAACTACATCATGCTTCCTTCTTTTGTCACTGATGTTCTTGGCCTCTTATGTTATCACTTAGTTGACATAGATGCTTACTAGTGATTATGTTTGTTTTGCAGGGATCCGGAACGCGCCGGGAAGATCCTGGAGGTAATGGAGGGGCTAGCGTGTAGCCCGGTGTAATTTATTTGGAAAATTGTGGTGTTTGTTGATGTTTTGAACCATGGGCGAACTTATATTGACTGTTCTGTGACTGTATATATCTGTATATATCTGTATATATTTTTTGACTGTTCTGTGACTCGCCATCGAGCGAGGTAGACAGTTTCTGTTTTTAAAAAAATTTCGAAAACTTAACTTACGTCGGCTATGAGCATGCCGACGTAAGTTTGCCCAGGTTAACTTACGTCGGTATGGCCAGACCGACGTAAGTTAAACCACTTAACTTACGTCGGTTTGCCCTGGCCGACGTAAGTTACAGCACTTAACTTACGTCGGCCTGCCCAAGCCGACGTAAGTCATCCGGCCCAGCCCAAGGCCCATCTCGAGGGTGAACTTACGTCGGCTCCTGCAGACCGACGTAATTAAGGTAACTTACGTCGGTGGCCGACGTAAGTTACCTTAATCACGTCCAAAACCCTACGTCGGCTGAAAGCCGACGTAATTAAGCAAAAACCGACGTAATTAAGTTAATTACGTCGGTTTAAGCCTAACTTACGTCGGCTTTGGCCGACGTAAGTGACCGGTATTCCTGTAGTGATTTGCTTTTGTTTTCATTTGCAATTTGCTCTCAAGTCCTTCAAGGGAAAATTCGTCGGGGTTTTGCTTTCACTAACATCACCTCTTTCGAGTTTTTGCCTAATTGTGTTCTTGTTTGTTGTGGCCATGAAAGGAATGAAGAGGTTGTTTGGAAAGAGAAAGGAGGTTGCAAGCTCAAGCCATGGTGGAGACTCAAGTGCATGCCCCTCTTCCATTGCTACACCAATTTCACGGAGGAGGGGTGTAGGAGAGGACACTCCCATGGGTGAGAGGAGCAAGCCTCATCAACTTCTTCATGACGACGACCTCGACATCCAAAGTGAAGTTGAAGATCAAGCACGCAAGCTCCTCCAAGATCGTGAGTTTTCTCATACGAAAGCTTATGATCCGTATTTGATCTCCAAAATAGGTATGGATTCCGAATTCTTTTCCATTTAACATGCATTAGGATGGGACAATTTTGCTCACATAGAGGAGAGAGGTTCACGCCTTCTCTCCATACAATTCCTTTGCACACTCAAGATAGGATTTGATGGTATTACTTTTAGATTATTTCAAAAAGAATACACTATCCTATGGAAAGAATTAAGTGTAATCCTAGACTTCCATAAACGTTGTTTGCTAAATTTAGACACTTTGCCTAAATTTAACAAACAAAGTTTTTGGCAAGATTTAACTGGTGAGGTCAGATGTAGTGCACCTAGGAATAGCCACTTGCACAACCCTACTTTACGCTTCATGCATAGATGGGTGGCTATGACTATGTTCCCTAGAGGAGATGTAAGGATGATACGTGATGATGAGATGAAAATTTTATTTGCCATGATTAAAAAGATAAAAATTGCTCAAGTTATTGCCATGATGACATAATGGTTATATTACATTCCAACAATAGGGCCAATTGAATGTACTTCATTGATTACCGGTATTGCTACTAGGGTAGGAGCACTAGAATATTCTTCATTTGAGTATATTGGAAATGAAAGAGAATTAATTGATGAAGATTATTTAGTGCAAGTACATACCCTTAAGCATGATTTACATGTATAATCTAAAATATATTAACAAACATTTCTGGCACCAGTGCCAGAGATGAATTGTTAGTAGTGCGTAGGAACCATCAACAAGCATTTTTGGCGCCGTTGTCGGGGATGATTTGTTGGTCTTCCTTAGGAAATATCAACATGGACTGATGAACCAGGACCTTGCTATCTCGGTTAGAGCCACGGGGAAGTAGTTGGCCATCACGGCCTCATTGCCTCTAGCTGTGAGGATGGCAGTGGAGTAAATCTGAAGAAACTTGACGGGGTTGACTGTACCGTCGTATTTCTCCGGTAAATGAGGCTGGAACTTAGGCGGCCCATTGGCCATGCGAAGATGCATGGCAAGGGCCAAATAGCCGACCCCCACTCCTAGTGGAGAAGGGTTTCCTCGAGCCTCTCGCCTCTCCCGAGCGTGCTCGATATGGACACGGCCGTCCTGCCTCATGTATCGGTAGTCGAGGTTCGACCAGAGGTCGTGCATTGGGAGTCTCGATGCCGTATGAGTGCAACGAGCCTTGGAGGGTAGTGACATCACTTGTTGGGAGGGCGCATGTCTCCTGTGCTGCGATTCCTGAGGACCAAGTCTACCAAACAAGTTTTGTTCCTTGAAGGAGCTTGCCTGACATGGGGCGGACCTTGATTGCTGGTGGCATTGGCTGCAGGTACAACCAAATGCTCCACATCAGCACGCCACTATTCTATCGCTCTCTGAGGATCTCCTGGCGCTCAAGGGCATTGAAGCAGAGCCTGCGCTACATTCAACACGTTTTCAGGGTTGTTGGTCGATGCAGTGACCAACGTGAATACACCATCTTGTTGAGATGGTGGAGGTGGTGGTGGAACAACACCTGCTAGGACAATAGAGTTGGCTGGCTACTGCACGTTGGAGGGATTTCTTCCAGCAAGATGCTCAACCAAACCGTTGGACGAAGCTGTGATGGAGTTCACCATCTTGAGATCTTAGGCGTCCCCTTCCTGGCGTGCCAAATGTCAAAGTGTAGCAATGACACTTCCCCAGTACTACTAAAGCATAGTTCACAGATGTTCGTATTCGGATGGGGCGCACGTAAGATCACGAACAAGATGATGACACCGGAGTTTCTACGTGGTTCAGGCCGCCTGAGCGTAATAACCTACTCCACGGGGTGGTTGTTGACTGAGTGTGTAGCGAGTCTCTGGGGTTTCTTGTATGCGTATCAGCTTAGATGCTTTCTATCGTGCAGTGCAACCCTTTTATATGCTGAGGGCTGGTCCTTACAGTGCATGCCTGGCCCGACAGGTGGCCCCGACTATATTAATCACCCTATACATGATCTACAGGTATTATGAGTGATTAATAGTGTGATAACGTGCATTAATGGTGGCATTAACGATATTGATAGTCCTTTGATTGTGTGTTATTAATATTGAATTAATGATGGTTTAACCAGGTCTTGTAACAGCTGTTTGATAGCCTCTTGAATGACCGCGTTATTGGAGATCCCGTGGTCTTCCTGTTGCTAACTTAGCTCCGGAGGTCTTACACGTGGCAGCTCCGGAGCTTCCCTCTGCGGGGAGGCAGATTCGAAGCTACTTGACATGTGGTACCACCGGAGCTTCCCACTACTGGGGGTTAGGTCCGGAGCTACTGGACACATGGTAGAACTGGAGCTTACCTGTGAAGGGAGGTAGGTCCGGCCTTGTAGGACACTTGGTAGCTCTAGAGCTACCCAAACGAGGGAGGCAGGCCCAGTGCTGCGGGACACGTGTTGCCTTTGGAAGTCTTCAACATTGGCAGGCGGAACTCCATGACTTTATCCACAGTATCAAGGGGTACCTGATATCCAGGGTACCGACAGTAGCCCCCTATCTGGTGCGCCAAATGTCGATGTGTAGCGACGACACTTCCCCTGGTACTACTAATGCGTAGTCCGCGGAGGTTCGTATTCGGATGGAGCACATATTAGATCACAAACAAGATGATGACACAAGAGTTTTTATGTCGTTCGAGCCGCTTGAGCGTAATACCCTACTCCTCGGGGTGGTTGTTGATTGAGTGTGTAGCGAGTGTCTGGGGTTGCATGTATGCGTATCAGCTTAGATGCTTTCTACCGTGCAGCGCAACCCTTTTATATGCTAAGGACTGGCCTTTACAGAGCATGCCTGGCCCGACAGGTTGCCCCGGCTATATTAATCACCCTATACATGATCTACTAGTATTATGAGTGATTAACAGTGTGATAACATGCATTAATGGCGGCATTACTGGTACTGATAGTCCTCTGATCGTGCGTCATTAATACTGAATTAATGACACTTTAATCAGGTCTTGTAACGACTGTTTGATAGCCTCTTGAATGACCGCGCTGTTGGAGATCCCGTGGTCTTTCTATTGCTGACTTAGGTTCGAAGGTCTTACACGTGGTAGCTGTGGAGCTTCCCTCTGTGGGGAGGCAGGTCCAGAGCTACTTGACACGTGGTAGCACTGGAGCTTCGCTCTACTGGGGGTTAGGTCCAGAGCTACTGGACACATGGTAGCACTAGAGCTTCTTTGTGAAGGGAGGTAGGTCTGGCCCTACAGGACACGTGGTAGCTCCAGAGCTACCCAAATGAGGGAGGTGGGTCCAGTGCTGCGGGACACGTGTTGCCTTCAGAAGTCTTCAACATTGGTGGGCAGGACTTCATGGCTTTATCCACAATATTAGGGGTAGCTGGTATCCAGGGTACCGACAGTGGCCCCCGGGCACACCTCTAGGAGAGGACTCGATAACAGAGGTGGGGCCATCATCGATTCCCGCATTGCTACTTCAAAGTTCTTTCTCTGGGCAGTTAGGACAACGACACACAGTTATGCCATCGCCACGTGGCCCTTCTTGATATGGCGAGTGGGATCCTAGCGTGTGGATCTCACACAATTGAAGGTTGCCGGTTCCTAATACAAAATTCGTATTGGTTCCCAATGTGATCTTTGTAGCCCTGTTAGGCTGCTGCCCTCGGGCTTCCAACTTCCCATCATGACAACAGTTCGCCTGGTGTGACTTTTTAAACAAAGTGGACCTGGGCCCCCTTGTCATTGATAGGGTAACTTCTCTGAATGTGATTTTGATCCCAGCGCGGTTTCCATCCAAGCGTTGCAGAGGGTTACTAAAGGGAAAAAGCTTGCATGGGAAAAGAACTCTTTGCGCTTTTGTTTGATCTTGCGCTTAGAGCTCTTCGCCTTTGCATTGCTTCTTCCACTTCTGCTCCACTTTGATACAATGGAGTTGGGTCTTCCTCGCTGCCAGATCAAGAAAGATGAAGATTTGTCGAAGGTCTGCACCTGCATGGGGTGTTCAAGCGACTCCTTCAACAACTCAATCTGAGTCGGCTAACTCCCCTTCAAGAAGGAACGCACCAGCGAGATCGTCTACTTCACGACGTTCGCCATGGTGGGGCTCATCCCATCCTTCTCCAGCTTTCTGCTGATGCTGCTGGACATCTACGGTCTGCAGCTTCATCACCTCGGATCCCACTCCTTCCTGCTAGTGGTGACCTTCGTCTACTTTTGCGAGATGTGGGTGGGTGTGCCGCCTCACATCAATCTCTTTCGGACCTTCTTCACGGTCCGCTTCACCGGGAAGTCGAAAGAGTTACTTGGCTTCTACTACTTCCTGAAGCGCAAGAATTCTACCATGAAGTACTTGAAGGCATTCCCCTCGGGGAAGTGGGACGACTAGAAGAAGGACTGGGTGATTGTCAGCGTGGATCACCATGACATGATGGAGCTGCCTGAAAGCCTCCCCAACATCGACACCGACGCCTGGGAAGTAGTCCTGGAGCTATCTGAGGTGTACAACCCCATTTTGACAAGGATCTGACAATGCATGGAGGGAGGAGTGACTCCAAGATGGTGATCGCCAACTTCCTAACAAATTGGTGGGCTCCACTAAAGAAGAGAGAATGGCCCGCATGGGCTTTCAATGGAGTGATGGACACCAAACCGGATTGAAATCGGTCTCCTGTCTAATTTGGATGAAAAGGCTTTGAAGCTTCATCTTCAAAATCTACATCATGGAGTTATCCATCCGGATGACTTGACCCCCCAGCAGAATTCCTCCCTTTGAACATGGTTCCAGAGTTCAGGAGGGAATTGTGGAGGGGGCTACCGGAGCTTGATGACCCAGGCTTGGTGGAGAAGCGAGGAAATGCAGGGCTCTCCATTCCCAAAGCTTCGGATAGAAGAGCCCCTGCTGACTTGAGCCAGAAGGAGGCTGACATTGGCAAGGGCAAGGGCAAGGAGCCTGCTGAACCTTCCAGCCGGAAGAGGAAGTTGAGGCATACTGATGGGAGATCCATCAGATCAACTTCGACACTAGCAGTGCCCCCACCTCGACCAAGTGCAACTTCGGTGGCGAAATCATCTTCGAATCTGGCATCCGCAAAGGGCCCTAGCTCCAGCGAGTTGACCCCAGCCCGTGGGCCAGCTATGGGCTATAGGTCCAGGGGTCCTTCCCAGCCGAGGGAGGTCCCAGCGAAGGCGACACTGATGGCGACAGAGAGCTCTGGGCCGAATCCAGAGCCTTTTCCACACCAACTACGGTGGGCTCTGGTTCCGTCCGTTAAAAGAAAAAGTTCCGTGCCGATTGGAGCGGCAATGTCCCAAGGTAAGGGCCATTTGCTTAACTTGAGTTGTAATATTTGATCTTTGATATTTCTTGAATTTTGTTTACTCTGCTTCCAGAGTGTCAAAAAAGAAGGTTGCAGCTCCGGCGCCCACTGCAGCGATAGAGGTTGTGCAAGCTGAAGATCCCGCCTCTGCTCCTGCCTCACCCCCAATGGTGGTGGCGGACGACACGATAGTTTCGATGCCAACTATCAGTCCCCTTATTAATGAATTTCCTTTGTAGACTGACTGGGAAGGTGCTACCCCCTGACAATCTCCTTCTTGTAGGACTATCTGTTGGTGCCTCCAAGATGCGCATTTCCACGTGGTTTCTTCCACCCGAATGTCCATCACTCAGGAGCACTCTGCCTTGGGGTTCTTGATCAAGAGACTGTAAGATAGACTTATTTTGCTTAAGTAATTAGTAATTTTTGCCAAACTTATTTGAACTGGTTTCTCCTGTTGCTTAAATTGATATTTTGTAGGGGTGGTGGTCTGGTTTTACAATCAAAACTATACTACTCGAAGTTTAGCGTTTGCTTCATCAGCTAAATGCACCCGATCATGAAAATAATTGCTATAATCTACTTATCAAGGTTAGTACTTTTTGTTAGTGACCAATGCAGGTTATCTATCATTCCTCATTCGACATTTGTTAATTTAAAGAATGTCAATATTTTTAGGATTCAGGCGAATATAAGATACGTCTTTAGCAAAGTTTAGATTGATCAATGGGAGCTTCATAGGAATAAGCTTAGAAATGTATTGTTTAGAGGGCACACAATGTTTATGGACTATGAAATTCATTGAGTTGCAAATTATCTCTGAATTGCAATGTCATTGCGTTTGTTTATCTCTGAATTCCAATTATACCCTGAATTTCAATGTTACTGCTTTTTTATCTCTAAATTACAATTATATCCCCGAATTACAATGTCATTATGTTTGTTTGTCCCTGAATTCCACTTATATCCCCGAATTACAATGTCATTGCGTTTGTTTATCCCTGCAACGAACGCTCACAATGTTAACTCTGCGCGCGAGTGGCAACGGGAAGGAAATGAGAGACGCGCTTTATTAAGGCCCGTTGCCGATTTTGACCTCTGACAAAAGGTAGACGGGAAATGAGAGATGGGCATTATACAGGCTCGGCTCTGATTTTTGACCTTTTTAGCTCTCGCGCGCTCTCTGGCAAAAAAATTTGCGCAAAACTTATTCGCGCTCTCTCGACCTAAGGGAGACGCTCAAATGAGAGTCGGGTGTTATAGAGGCTCGTCTCCGAGTTTTGCTATTTTTATCTCTCGCGCGCCCTCTCCCAACACTTGGCGAAAATTTTTAGCTCTTGCGCGCTCTCTCGACCTAGAAACCGCAGCTCTTGAGCACGTCGCCGCCGTTCCTCTTACTCAACTCGCTCTTCATCATTCTCTCGTTGCCGCCATCGACCCCGAACCTGCCGTTGATTATCAATGTTCTCCCTAGTTGGTGTCTTGGAACACATTCATCTTCTTTATTTATGTCTAATACAGAAGTAATGTATTTGTTTTGACTATCAATGTATATTATGAATTCTATTTCGCAAACCCTTGAAACTACAAGAACTTTGGTTGGCACTAGCATTTCTCATCTTAGTGTGTTTGATTTGTACCTCTGCAGTCATGCTAGAATCAAGGTACCTATGCGATAATTGGTGTTGCTCTCATGAGTTTTTGATATCAGACTATTAATGCATCAGTGTAATGTAAATTGTTTGTTTTTTTAGGGAACAAGCACACCATCTCACTACCATGTCTTTTTTTAGTAGAAAAATTTCTTCGCTGATGCTTTGCAGATGCTCACCAACTGCTTGTGCCACAGGTAAGCTCGATTCTCCATTCACTAACAGTTTCTGTGTTTATTACAATTGTATACCAATTTGTTCTTAAGCCTTCAAATATTTGCTCCATTATGTGACTGTTTAAGCGAATATGACTGCAATTTGATACTATTTTATATGATTTCAGTGATTTTATTGAATTTGAGGATGTCTCAGTGGGAGCATTAGAGGCTATAAAGGCTCATTGTTAATGAAGTTATTGATCGGGAGAATTTTCATTACCGTATACAAGATTAGATGATGGCATTTATGATGTGTGTAATTAGTTACTTTATAATCAGGATGATTAGGGGGACATTCTTTATGTAATTAGTATACTTGATAACCACGAGTAACACTTATTAATATATGATTGGTCAATATAATTTAATGTGTGATCTTTTTGGTTATACATATGTTCATGTAGGTATATGTTGCTGACACCGGCAATGCGGCTGCCAAATCTTAGCTAGCTCTAGGATGCAACCGGCAACCAGGATAATCAAGAGTGGGGGACACCTAATAGGTGACCCTGCCTGTAAACAATCCGTGATGATCTGTAAGAAAGATCGTCTCGAATTACCTAAATAAAGGAGACCAACTTCTCTAAAGCCCGTCTTAGATCAGTCAACAAATCCGCGCACGCTTCCATAAAGCTAGTCTCGGATCAGTCAATAAATCTACGACACGCTATATTAGAGCTTGTCTCGCATGTATGCTGGTGGGCAATGAGCTAGTTGCTTGTCTCTGATGACTCCATAAAGCACGTCTGATATGACTGAAAGAAAGGAGACGAACTATCTTTGAGCTTGTCTCGCACTTATACTTATCAGCGATGTGCCTGCCGCCTGTCTCTGATGACTACATAATGCGAGACGTGACAACGGAGACGCACTGTTTGTTCATATCCGTTATTTATTCGGGCTCGTCTCGGATGAGCCTTTTTCACGTAGTGTCGTGTCGGTGAACTCCAGCACGCGCGCTGCAAAGAAGCCCTCCCCGTAGACCACAGTGTTGCACTCCTGCTTGAGGAGGAAGGGCCCCATATGTGGGTTCTCCAGGATGACCTCGTCCGCCTCGGGCTCAAGTGCGGACTTCCTCGGCTTCACATGCGAGAAGGTAGAGGGCGAGGGGGATGGTGGCACCCTCCTAGGGAGCGGCAATGAGAGCCGTTGTAGTTACCAAGGGTGAGTTCTCGATGTTGGCGAGGCCCGACATGGCAGGCAGAGTTGCCCCCAATGCTTGCCCTTTCATGGTACGGTCGCCATACTGTGATGATCGGTGAGGAGAAGAGGCCGACTGATGTTTGGATTACATTCAACCGACTACGAAAACTTGGTCGCCGGTTTGGCTATCTTGTTAGAGATTCTAAATGTCAGCCTCAGGATTCGGTCGTATGGCTACTCGGTTGGAGTCAGTCTAAGTTACTTTGGGAGTTAGGCCACAACGACTAGCCACTAGCCATGGATTATTTTTTGTTGGGTTTTGGCTGTCATATTGGTTGGTGAAATGTGTTTTTCTCATCGAAGAGCTCATTTCTTTTCAGTGATTGAGCAGTGGGAAATTCAAAAAAGGAAAAAAAATTGAAGCCGCTGTTGTAGCAAGCGAAGCTGCACATCGATTTTGGGCAAGACTCCGGCGACGTTTTCCATTTTTTGATATGGTATTTTGGTCCATACTAAACCAAACGGTAACACAATAATCTCAAGTGATGAGGGGGTGAGTACTATGTAAATAATCTTTTGGTTCAATCATAGAAATAGTTTTTTTGGTGTGTGTTTGTTTGGATGATATGTTGGAACGGGACAGGATGATTCCTATTTTTCTGTTGTTTGATTTGGAGAAGTAATGAGATAGAATGACTGCACTACAGAAATTTCTCCAATACGCTTGTGTGAGCAAGGGTCACCCACCTATCTCTTTACTGCCCTACTTAGGGGTGGTAAAGGGCTCGAAAAAAATAAACTAGTAGTCTCAGATTTGAATCAAACCAAATTTATATTCATTTTCAATCTAGCTTTTTGTAACAGGCGAAATAAATTGTGAAAGAGCTCATTGGGTCGAGCCTATTACCAGGCCCTACCTTCTCCAGGAAAAAAAATTCACACGTGACTCAAAGGGTGGCCTGTGGCGACGCCCTTGAGACACGGAGGTTGGTGAAGACCGTGAGCTGAGGATGGCGGCTGGGGCCGTGAGCAGAGGGAAACAGCGACCTCCAAGCGGATGCTCCACAAGGTGAAGGCCTTCTCCAAGGACCCCATCGCGGAGACGCGCGTCACCGTTGTGGCATCTTCGAGCTTGATGTCTGCACATGCACTGTCTAAGTAAACCAGCAACCGGAACAACATTTGCCTCAGTCTATCAGCACACTGTGATATCTAAGTGCTGTGAGTATATTGACAAATATGTTAAAAGTGAGATTTTACATGTAAAGTTTTGAAACTATCCGAGAAACACAATTCAGGCTGTCTGAACTGATCGGGTTGTATTGAGGATGCACAGTTTAGACTGTTGGAACTGATCGCACTGACTGGCGTGTCAGTTGACTCCGATCGAGCTGTCCGATCTGTTCATTTTGTACTGCGAGCAGCCAGATCGAACTGCGCGATCTCACCGTTTTCACCTGACAAATTTTAAGAAAAAATTTAAATTGCAAGCTTGTTAGTAATCGTGGGAAAGTTTTCTTGGTGTTTATTACTAATTTTTTATTTCTTTTGGTGGTTATGATCGATAATATCTTGCTAAGTTGTGCAACATGTTTGTCTGAAGTGCTCACATAAGGTGTCGCGGTTATCTGACTAACGAGAGTCAAGTCGAGGGCTTAGCTCGCAAAGATTTGTTGTTCGTTCATGTGCAGGTATTTGCTCTGAGGTCAAGATATGGTTGGTCATGGTGATACTTGAACTAAACTAAGGGAGAAGTTGATGTTCAATAACCAAATGCAGGAGAAATTATAGTTGAGACGATCAAGGAGGTTACACAACATGTTTGAGTCAAGGACGGTGCATATAAAGGTATCGTGGACGTTTTGTATAGTGTGTACACATGTGCAAGGGATGTAATGATGTGGCGACATTATTGCGAGACATGGTGAAGAGATATGAACGAGAAGATATGGCCAAAAAAAGTCTAACCGGCTGGTTCGTGCCCTTAGAGTAAATCTGAGGCAGTTTGGTGTATCTTCGATAACATACGAGTTGGTTATTGTTTGATTTCGTGTGAGGCAAGAAACAGAGTTATTTTAGGGATGACTTTTAGAAGTTTGTAAGGTGTTTGGAAGGTTTATGATTGATTCTATCTGTGTATATAAGAGTCCTAAGTAGTCTTGTAATTTTTTGATTGAATTCAAGTAGGAGTAAGAGTCTAGTTAGATTCGAGTTGCCTGAGGACTGTCTATATAAGCAAGGGGTCAGGGGTTCGTGGAGATCACGACAAAGCCGCTGAATCTCATATGTTTTGATGATAAAATTCGTGGTTTGTGAGAAGCTTTTGTGTCCTGATCGCCCAGCTTATTTTCTTCAAGCTTTTCTCGTCGAGTTTTTGCACAGTTCAATGTTGCTTCTGTGTTTTGATCCTAAAGTGTGTTTTACTGATCTAATTGATATGATTCTTTTTGTATTTGATTCACAACTCAATTGTCTATCATATGTGAGGGTTTTGTAGTCGTTAGTGTTATGGCTCTCACGGTACACGAGTTTCTTTACAATGTAGCATATCTAGTTTTTTGTTCGGGTAGAAAATATTGACCTTTGCTCGTGTTTTAGCCATAACTCAAGTTCTACTCAACGTTATCATGTGATTATTTCTGTGGTGACTTTGAGAATTGATTATTTACAATCTAAGTTGGTTTAGTCATGACTTAACATGTTTAACATAGTCGCACACATAGTTTTCTCCATTAAATTAGTTTTTTTTTTGTCGAGAGGTTTTCCCCGCTTCTGCATAAAAGTTTTTAACCTAACATTCACCCCCTCTAGTAGTTTATCACGTGCTTCTCGATCTTACAATTGGTATTAGAGTCAAAATATTCTAATATATCTTATTTGCATATGTATTTGCTAATCAACAATGGAGAAATACTGTAAAAAATCTCTTGTGTTTGATGGTATTAATTTTCAGGTTTGGAAGGATCTTATGAAGGCTTACATACAGACACAAGGATTTGCCATATCTGAGAAAGTCTACAAGTCCTTTGACGTATCACCAAACGATCAAGTCACTACTGCAAACATGAAATACGAAGACAACAACAACAAGGCTTAAAATTTGATCATTCAAGGATTTACTAAAGGCAGTTTTGATCGTGTAGCACATTTGTGATCTGCATTCGAGATATGGAAAGCTCTATACGACTACCATGAAGATTCCAACACTATCAAGGAAGTACAACAAGACACATATAAGAAAGAGTACATATGCTTCAAGATGAGCCCTAGTGAGTCCATAGATGATTTATTTGCTCACTTTAATAAGATTCTCAACAACTTGTATAGTGTTAATGTTATTATTCAGGTGCTGAGAATGCTAGACAATTGTTAAGTGCATTATACAATGATGATCAGACCATTGGCGCCCGAGATAAAAGCTAAGTTCTTTTTTCTTCCAGATAGCTTGTTTTATCACGGAAGTAAAAATGACGCCAGGCGCGAGCCCGGACGGGCCCGTCACCTCGACTCCAACATTGGGACCCGGACAGATGATAGCTACCAGAGCGCCACACGACAAGGGGAACTGAACAATGACTACTCTGAAACACTCGGGACTAAATTAAGTTGGCTTTCTCTCTTGGCAGTTCATTCTTGCAGAAATAACCATTGAGCATGAACTTGGACGGACCCCACATTACCAAACCCTCGAACATCATGGCTCATACTAGACGTAATTCTATCAGAGCGCTGTGAGATGAACGGGCCAAATCAATCGCCTCGCACCACTCGGGGGCTACCTAACCGACATGGGAGTCTGGCGATTCCCGACTCCGTAAACTTTCGCGCCAAAGGTTTTTTCTGTACGAAAATTCATTTACCAAGCACCCATGTGACCCC
The DNA here is from genome assembly GCA_036927565.1 of Tuctoria greenei. NCBI lineage: Eukaryota > Viridiplantae > Streptophyta > Magnoliopsida > Poales > Poaceae > Tuctoria > Tuctoria greenei. Next base: position 116,144,305 of record JAYESD010000009.1, read on the forward strand.
ATGCCGCATAACCCATCGTTTAGAGCAACGAGAGTTCTCAGAGCCCAGGATGAACAAAACGCAGAGATGAGAGTAGGCACAAAGCAAAAGGAGTAATTGCTCGGGGTTAGATGGGATAATAAGGTCGACTTAGAGGAGAAGCAAGAAAACTCGTTCCTCCATTACAAAAGCGGCTAGGGATGCAGTTGACCACGTCCGAAGAAAAGAAAAAAAAAATCTACATCAACACCATTTGCTGAGTTGGCTCCACAACTAACTCAAAGGGAATGAATTAGCACAATGACACAACAGTAGGCTCGCATCCCTGAGCAAGGGCTTCCAGTCCCGCGGTTGATCGCTCGCCCGCAAAACCTTCCCCGATGTTGTGGGTCAATACCATCATAATGGGACACCATGACCACAAGGGCAACATGTGACTTGATATTGACCCCAGTGGTAGCCACGGTGTGGATTTGGGAAGCCACCTTGTTCGAGTGCTCTGCCATTTGAGTGCCCAACTATGACATAGAGAAACTCCCAAACACCGAGCCACATGCAGCAAGTCCGGCAGTACGAAGCCCGCGAAGATCCGCCACCATCACCCCATGTTGGCAGGGAACCTATCGAAGCTGAGCCACTAGGGAGGCATCACCTGACATATCAAGATTTAGCCAGCCAAGCTCCAAGTCACATGCCGACACAGCCATCGCTCGTATCTCTGCGACCTCTCCCCAGGTGATGAGGAAGTAGGTGGGAATCTCTCAAAGACGAGTATCTCCTTGCACATATAAGAGAAGCAGCATTACGGAGGACCCCGAGCTCCTCAGCAACAATCACATTCTCCCAAGAAACTCGTGCTGCCTCTACCCGGGCCGTAGTAGCGTGGGCTTGGAGCCCCTTTGAATCTTCACACGCCTTCTTGGCATCCATCCGAACTGCCTCCATGTCTGCCTGAGCTTGCTCAAGCTCGTCACTCAACACGACTCGATCGTTCTTCTCAGGGCTCGAGCCACCCTTACGAGGGAACCACACCCTCTCCGCCCTTGGGCCCATCCTATATAAGGAAGGTAAAAATCAACCTTGAGGATAACCCCAACAAAAAACCAAAGAGGACCACCTGGCTATTGGAGGCTGCTACCCTCAACCTCTGAAGCACTTCGAGGACACCGTCACACTCCGCCTCGAGGTTTGCCCTCACATTGGCGAGTTGGGAGCAGACGCAAACAACATCCTCACTAACACTCTCCCACTCGGCATGCTCCTCGACCCTGCCCTGCTCAGAAATATCCCGACCTACGGGCAATAGGGTCCTTGGATCATCATGAGCACCCGCACCTTGGACCTTGTTGATGGTCGTTAAATACCAATTTCAACCATCAATATAACTCAATTATATGAAGGAATAGACATTTCTTGCATGCATTGCTTTTAGAAATAACCAAGTTCCACTTGTACTTGGAGAAATGTTGCATGCAGGTATTCTATACAGGATTGAGGGGAATCTAGAGGAGGAATCCATAAAACACACCTCCCAACCAATCAGGCGCGATGATCGTTAAGTACTAATTTCAACCATCAATATAACTCAATTATGTGAAGGAATAGACATTTCTTACACTCATTGCTTTTAGAAATAACTTAGTTCCACTTGTACTTGGAGAAAATGGTGTATGTAGGTATTCTATACATGATTGAGGTGAATCTAGGGGAGGAATTCATAAAACATACCTCCTGACCAATAAGATGCAAACAAGAGGATCCTTGAGCTCGCTCGAAGGATTAAATCAACTAAAACACATGAGAATCATCCACACCCAAGTTGAGGGCCCACAGACCAATCACACGGAGGAAAACCAGAGCCGTTGGGGGCTCCTCGGGTGCGACAGAACCACTGATTCGACCGACCTATTCTTCCCCCATTCTCGGTCAACTTCAATGTGGCACACTTATGTTGCTTGGTGATAAGAATGGAGACTGATTTACACTCAAAAGATAGCGGGAACCAACCTCAACACTAGTATAAATAGGACCCCTCAGCCCTCACTTCAACACACACACCACTTGAGCATTCACTCCATTGTGTACACTAGTTCTCTTAGTCCTTAGTGGAGGTTAGGCATTAGAAAGGATCCTCTAGTCCCAAGTCCAAATTGGAAAAGGTATGACTCATAAATATTTCCTTACTTTTGTGACTTTATGCATATTATTAATATTATTATTAGTCTCTTTTTATTCATATACTTGAGCAACATGTTTCTTGTTTGATTGTGAAGTCCATGTATGTGATAGGTGTATTTGGTATTATGATATGAAAGAAATGTCAATATTATATTATTATAAGCACCATATACCTCCACTATACTCTAATTAGGTAATAACATGATTATATTAATACGAATAAGTTAGTGCTTGGTTCTAACATTGATTCAATGATTTTTAGGTCATTGCCTTAGAAAGATATTTGTACCTAGACATCTAAGGTATTTACTTAACATGTAAGATTGGTGCTTAGATACTTAAGTAGTATTGGATGTCTCGTAGACCCACAAGTTGTAGGGGTAGGCGCCAGGTGGTGACATCCATGTCTGTCCTTTGTACTCCCCAATGTTCGGCTACGCCACAGGCTCTTAGCAAGAATCGTCCTGATATTGCCAGGGGTAAACTCGTGCCCAATGTGCTGGACCGCTAAGCTCTAGTATTCACCATTAGCATATCCATATTACATTATTAGGCTATGTATATGAGTAATTAGAGCACAATAGGAGTAGCCTCTTCTCGCAGTTTGACCCTCACTAGGACAACTTTATCTCTTAGAGTAGATTGCTTAGGTGTGTGTCACACTACCCATATTACCAACTTACCCCTATCGTGATAATTACTTAGTACTATGTATTTTAATCATGAGAATAGTGTTTACTTTAGTTCATTGCCTTTCTTTGAGATAAATACGATACTCTTTGGTGAAATGCTACAACGGTATCTTTCGTGCGCTTGCGGATCTTCATCTCTTATGAGATGACCTGTGGTATTAAGAAATACCAACATACCTCACCCACGATGAGCGCCAAAGTCGAAACTTTGGGTAGTACCGACGGGGAGGTGCCTCCGATCCCTGCACTAGAAGGTCACAGCAGCCTCGTAGGAGTCGCCGCTCGTGTAGCCGATTTGTCTGCAGGGCGCCACTCTAATAGACCCATCAGAGCAACATCGCCAACCTCTAGAGCCACGCCCCCCGACACGAGGCCTACTAAAAGGAGCGGCGAGGATGGCAACTATTCCACCGCCACCAAATAAGTGGCCCCCAAAGATGATGACACCCATTCTTGCCGCGACGGGGACCCCATCACATCCAAAGGAGTCCGGCCCGATAGCTGGATCGCTTCGTATGATCCCCTCGCTAGGATGACCGCAACAGATAGATACTCCTTGGGACAGAAAAGAAGGGCATGAAATGCAAAGACACGATGTCTCCTCACCAAGAAGAAAGCAACAGAGTGAACGAAACCCAACCTAGAAGAACGATGGGGACCGATGAGCCCCCAACCCCTCGATGGGTTCGAATCCTCAGTCGCAGGTTGCAGGGATGACACATTGGTGCCTGGAGCAATAACACCATCAATGGGAGTCATAGATTGCAATAAAACCCTCTTCAACGCCTGCTCCAGCCTTCTTCGCAGCACGATCATCCTCAGTCCCCGCCGGTCTCTTCAACCATGTTGACATCACGCAAAAGGCGACAACGGTTATCTCAAGAGTTCCTACTCTGCCTCCTGTGAACGACTAGATCTTTTGGTTTCGCACAAAAGAGTATAAGGCACAAGGAAACCTAAAGATGAGTGGGTAAGGCGGAGGAGGTTTTAGCATACACGTTGGGGCCTTTTATAGCGCTTGATGTGAAGGTCACGAGAGCAAGTGTTTCGGGAAGTGTGCGGGTGGCGGACAGAAGCATTAAAATGTCCCATCACATAAAAAATGCACCATTGTAGGTGCATTAACTAGAGCACTAGAGCGTGTGCCACATGTCCCTAACCCCCCGTAACCATCACTGCGTTGAATCGATTTCGTGTGGCACATCTCCGAAATCTTCGGATACTGGCGGATATTAGATTTTGCTAGATAGCTACATCCTTTTAACTAGAAGCAACTTCAACTCAAGCGACATCCCCACATATCTCACTACACCCACGGGCCGTGATGCTTACAGACAAGCGGGCCTAGGTAAGATGGATAAGTTTAAAACCAACTTTTCGGGTCATGAAAGAGTTCTGTGTTTGAATTGCTTGCCTGTCTGATAGCTCGAAATGGCTGCCTTGAATGAACAAGAGTGAGGGATGGATGACTCAAGTGGACTGTTGATGGGCAAACTCAGGGGATCACCCCCAACATATCCAACTTTTCATATTGGAATCTGAGCTCAGTGACTTCGTACTGTCCCAATGAAGTGTTGGTGCCCAAGCCACCCGGGTCCCTTTGAGGACCCGAGAACTATGAGGATGTCCCCAGCGAGATTTCATAGACCACGGGAGCCATGCCCCGATGAGGTCCGTCCTTAATGAACCAGGATGACCTGTTTTGATCGATATAAATGAACTGGCTTGATCGGGCTCCATTCAGATCTTCCAGTTAAATAACTCATGGAGTGGAGGATTTTGAGCCAATCCTAGGGATTGTGAACAAACTAACAAATCTCGAGAGATGCTCGGGGTCCATCACGTGATCCGAGGAAACAACCGTCAGCCCTATGCCTTGCAGAAATTAACTCGGACCACTAGTGGTTAGGCATGTGTGACGAACCGATACTAACACATCTCATTGAACTCTTATTTTCCAAGGTCCCCGATACGAACGCCAAATGAACCTCCGACCAACTAAACAGAAGCTTGGTCAAAGGCTCAGGGGCTACTAACACAGTTTTGTACCCCAAGTACCAAAAGTATGGGACCCAACAACGGTACGTGACCACTATATGGTGACAATACCGTGTCCACCCTCCAGCGTGAGGAGGAACTCACCGCCAATGCCCCGACCTACCAAGGTCAGGTACCTAGCCTGCTGGAGTCTAGACCTCTAAGGTTGGGTGAATGAGATTCCTCCCTGGTTCAAACCCGAGAGAGGTGGGCAATCGGGGGCATTAAAGATGGATGGTGGGTGCCATTACATCTGCAGAGGGGATAACACATGATATGACTTTTTGCAAGATAACCTTACATCTTCTAGTTTGATCCCATCCGTCACAGAAGAATGAGTAAACCACACGTGTGGTGCGATAAAGTGGAAGCTAAGGCGGTGAAGACTTCCGTAGCCCGAGCAGCCTGACACACGAACACTATACAACTGGTCCCATTATGAGGAGCTATTAGATAGACCCCTCCTTGAACCTCTATAAAAGGGGCACCAAGGACACCTTCGAGAGGGGCAGGTTCATGACGTACTAGATTTACATATGCATTTACTTGAGCATTAGATATTTTAAAGATCACACGAGCAAGGTTTGCTTGTAGCCCCTTGCTCTATGCCTTTAGAGCTAACAAAGACCTAGATGATTTGTACTAGATGTAGGGCCTCTCGCCTAAACCAGTATAAATCACTTGTCTTTGTAGCTAGCCATCCAGATACGAACGTGTAGCAAAATGATTACTAGTCGATACTCACAATGCTGACAACAACGAACTAGTCCGATCTCAGACATGATTGTTTGGTCCGTCTGAAAATTGATAAGTCTGGATAGGGCGGACTAGTCTGGCCCTCTGGGACTTAGTACCAGAGAGACTCTCCAACCCCTGATCACAGACTAGTCCGTGCCACAACTGGCAAGTCTGAAATCATACAGAAATTTTGTCTTACCAAAATCAAACTAGTTTGGCTATCCCAGACTACTATAGGTTGACTTCAGACAAGTTCAAAGTCAATCAGGAGTGTTTGGTCCACACTATCTCGGAAGAGTCCAAGGGGTCTGTACTAGTCCTTAAGGCTGTTCTAAGGCTAGTCTTCTATTTTTTCCCAAAGTAAAAATTGAGCTCTACTATGGTTCTTAAGCACTCAATAAAATTAATAGTACGATGTTACCTAGACTCAGTAAAAAAACCTAATTTATAATATTGTGAGTCTCCAACATTATTTTCCATTTCTTTTCCTTTTTGAGTTGTTCCACATCCATTTTGATATCACCACATGAGCTTATACTCAATAAAACACATTAGCTCTTTATTATTCATCATCAATCATCCAAAATCCACAAAGGATGCCTATATGCTTTCAGGCACTTTACTTGACATAAAGGACAAGAAACTTAGAAAAATGATGCTAAAATTGAATCGCTAGAATATGAAATTCATCGACTAAAATTTTTGGTGTCTAGTGATGATTCTTTATCTTCTTGTGAATTGATTCATGAACAATTGTCCTCTCTAAGTAACATGCACACCTCCACAATTAACTAACTTGAGATTAAGATTGAAAAGAATAGAGAGTTTGTTGCATGTTGACGGTTCCTACACACTACTAACAATTCATCTCTAGCAGTGGTGCCAGAAATGTTTGTTAATAGATTTTAGATTATATATGTAAATCCGCAAGCGCACGGAAACTATCGATGTAGCATTTCCCCTCAAAGAGTATTCCCAAAGGGTGTCATTTATATTCTCCCAAAGGAAGGCTAGATGGAAGTAAAACAATCATCAAGTGGAGAGGCTAGGTTTGCCTAGGTAGGGTTTTAGCAAGGATGGATAAAGGGTAATTGAGGTAGTGTGACACACATAAGAGCATTCTATCCTAAGGGGATACTATGGGGTAAAGAGGGACCAGGCTAAGAACTAGGTAGAGACTCCTACAATGCTTCTAATGTACATATACATAGCCTAGATTAGTTACTAATGATCATGTCAATTATGAATTCTCCTGCTAAGTGGATTAACACATCGGGCACGGGTTTACCCCTAGCAATACTAGGATGACTCCCGTTAGAGCCCGTGGCATAGCCGAACATGGAGGATTACAAAGGACAGATAGGACTGTCACCACCTACTGCCTACCTCTTCAATCTGCGGGCATACGAGACATTCAAAGCTACTCTCTATCCTAGAACCATGCTAGCATATTAAGTAATTACCTTAAGAGCCTAGGTACAAGCCATCCTAAGGCAATGAACTAAATCATCATTGTACCAATGTTAATTCATAGCAGAAGTGATTCATGTTAACATAATCATTTCATAGCTAATTAGACTATAGTGGAGGTTTATAGTGTTTATGATGATATAATGATAATGGTATAGCATAATCATAAATACTACTCCTACCACATACATGGAATCCACAATAAAACAAGAAACGGTTCATCCAAGTATATGAACAATGGAAGACTAAAGATAACATCTTTATTAAGAACAAAGTCACAAATACAAATAGGAATGTAAGAGCCATACCTTTCCCAATTGGAAATTGGGAAGAGACTCCTTCTACTCCTCTCCTACTTGGACTATGGACTAGAGACTCTCCTCTCTACAGCCTATACTCCTCTAAACCTATGGAGAGTAGTGGATACAATGGATGTATACTCAAGTGGTGTGTGTTGAAGTGAGGGGTGAGGGGTCCTATTTATAGCTTAGAGAAGGGTTGGTTCTCGATACCAAAAGTGCGCGAATTAGTCACCCATGACATCTTCAAGCCGGGAGGAGCCGACACGTGGCGTTTGACCGCGTTTCGTGCCAGGACCTAGTCGACCGACTAGGGGTGTCAGCCGACCTGGTCTTGGCCCCTTTTGCGGTGTGCTTCCTACAGGTCTCTGCCAGGTGGGTCCCATTGACTGATATTGAAGCTACACCATTGGATGGCCTTGGATACTTCTATTTGTGGGCCATTTGATCCATGTGGTGCCATATGGCATCGCCTGATTGGCTGGAATGATATTTTATAGGATCCATCCCTTTGTTTCACTTCAATTCTACATAGAATCCCTGCATGCGCTACTTTCCCCAAGAACAAGTGGAAATAGGTTAAATAGAATGGTGATGTGTGCAAGAAATGATATTTCCTTCACATAATTGAGTTATATTGACGGGAGGAATTGGTATATAACAGCCATCAAAAAACTCCCCAAGCTTATCCTATGCTCGTCGAAAGCAAAGTCAAGACTTTAGGTTGATGATCAGGAGTTGCTACTATGTTCTATTTTTCATAAGTAACATGTGCACAACAAAATACTCTACCTAGTATTGCAAAAATTGGCATGGTACTTCCCCCATCTTAAGTCATTATAGGGCTTATGCCATCTCCTATTCATGGGTGGTTGAAAGATAGAACAACAAATGGAGCACACATACCCTAGAAGTCAAGTTCCACTCAAATTCCAGAGAGTTCAATTTAGTTTTTAAGTATATCAATTTGATTCTCTCAAGTCTCTGCTTTGTTTGTAGTGGAAATATATCCTCACCAAGACATTTTGCCTAAATTCATCCTACCTCTATGTGACACCTGGTTCCAAAAATGAACCAAGTGCAGTATATTTGTGCCCAGGATGTTTAACACACATACACAAGTTGATGAGTAGGTTTAGGCCCGATCTTCCGAAAGGTAAGTCGATTGGGGTGGAGAACTCGACATTGATGATCCGCGGCAGTCGAGCAGATCGAATACCCCTGCAATCACTACACCACTGCTCTGTTGGTTATCAACCATGCGGCACACGCTTGACCTTGCCAAGAAGGCTAATCCCTGCAAGTGAACCGAGAACACAAGCAAGAACGTAGAAGACACGATCTGAAATTGAGAAGTTGGGGTCTCACAAACCGTAGAACGGCGATATTATTGATCTAAGAAAAACCCACCGAATATGACCAGAGGCTGCAGTATTTAAAGGCCAGGGTTCATCCAAAACACGATTAGACGCATCCCTAATGGACTCTTACGGGATACAAGGCCCAAAGGCCCGATTCGATGGCGCAGCACCGGACAGAAATCTGGACTCGACATGTTTTGACAATTTCTCAATGACTCCAGAGGAATTTTGAGGTGGGACCAGAACCATTGTAAATTTTATCTTTTCCTCTTTTCGTGGATATGTAGAACGTCGAAAACGGAGTCCGTATGTCTCCTGGGCGTCCGTTTTAAGGTGGACTGCTCCTGGACTCCGAGTTGAACTCGAGTCCGAGTTGTAAACTGCTTCCATCAACTTGTGGACGTCCCAGCTGGTTCTCCACGCTCCCAAGGCCTCTTTCCTTCACTTGTTGATCTTCTCCATTATTCCTAATAACAATTAAATCATCACATCAATCTATTCTCAAACTCACATGCAAAAGAAGTTCGGGGCGAATTCACCTGCTGATTTATTAACCGTGCTCGTGCTCTTGTGATTGATCCTTGTATTTCAATGTGTGTCTCCGCTGTTGTGATGGCCTCATCATCCTCCCCCTCTTGAATCGGAGTTGTCCTCGACTCAAGTTCATCTTCTTCTCCCAAGTACGGTCGCAAATCTGAAATGTTAAATGTAGGACTAACCCCAAAATCGGGAGGCAATTCAATCTTATATGCATTATCATTAATCTTTTCAAAAATCTTAAAAGGACCAGCAGCTCGTGGCATAAGTTTAGATTTTCTCAAGTCTGGGAATCGCTCTTTTCTCAAATGTAACCACACCAAATTACCCGGTTCAAGTTTTACTTCTTTTCTACCATTACTACCTGCAATCCTATACTTCTCATTCATCATTTCAATATTTTTCTTTGTAGTTTCATGCATCTTAAGAATGAATTCAGATCATTATGTAGCATCCAAATTTATAGTTTCAGAAGGAGGCAAAGGTAGTAAATCAATAGGAGCACGGGGATTGAAACCATACACTACCTGGAATGGACTTACCTTTGTCGTGGAGTGAACGGATCTGTTGTAAGCAAATATTATATGTGGTAAACACTCCTCCCAAAACTTCAAATTTGTTTTCAAGACAGCCCGCAACATAGTTGATAAAGTACGATTAACTACCTCAGTTTGTCCATCCGTTTGTGGGTGACATGTAGTTGAAAACAACAAACTGATTCCCAATTTATACCACAAAGTTCTCCAAAAATGACTTAAAAAATTTGCATCATGATCAGAAACAATGGTATTTGGCACACCATGTAAACGAATAATTTCCGTCATAAATAAATCAGCAATGTGTGAGGCATTATTATTCTTATGACAAGGTATAAAGTGCGCCATTTTGGAGAAACGATCAACAACTACAAAAATACTATCCCTCCCCCTCTTAGTCCTAGGCAATCCCAAAACAATGTCCATAGAAATATCCTCCCAAGGTACACTAGGAACAGGAAGAGGCATATAAAGACCATGTGGGTTAAGACGATACTTAGCATTATTGCAAGTAGTGCATCATGACACGTAGCGCTCGACATCAAGCCTCATCTTTGGCCAAAAGAAGTGTGTGGACAACATGTCTTCAGTTTTCTTCACTCCAAAATGTCCCATCAAACCTCCTCCATGTGCTTCCTGCAAAAGTAATAGATAAACGGAGCTAGCTAGAACACATAACTTGTTATCACGATAGAGGAGACCCTCTCGCAGCACATATTTATTCCAAGTTCTTCCTTCTCTACAATTTTAAAAAGCATCTTTGAAGTCCAAATCAGTAGTATATAATGCTTTTATTGTTTCCAAACCAAAGATTTTATGATCAAGTTGGGACAGCATGGTATAACGCCTAGATAATGCATCGGCAATAACATTTTCCTTCCCTTTCTTATGTTTAATGATGTATGGAAATGACTCTATGAACTCAATCCATTTAGCATGTTGTTTATTCAGATTGGTTTGACACTTAAGATACTTCAATGATTCATGATCGGAATGTATGACAAACTCCTTATACCAAAGATAATGTTGCCAAGTTTGTAATACTCGCACTATGACATACAATTCCTTATCATAAGTGGAATAATTAAGAGAAGGACCATGAAGTTTTTCACTAAAGAAAGCAACGGGTTTACCTCCTTGTATGACAATGCCTCCAATACCAATGCCGCTTGCATCGCATTCTAGCTCGAAGGTCTTGTCAAAATCAGGAAGTTGTAGCAATGGTGCTTGTGTAAGCTTCGATTTGAGAGCATCAAAAGCTTGTTGCTGCTGTTCGCCCCATCGAAAAGGCACTACCTTCTTCGTTAGCTCATGTAGAGGTGCTGCAATAGTGCTGAAATCCCGCACAAAACACCGATAAAAACCTGCAAGACCAAGAAAACTACGAACCCGCGTGACGATTGTTGGGGCTGGCCAGCTGGTGATTGCTTCAATTTTTGCCTCATCCATCTCAATTCCCTGCGAGGAAACGACGTAGCCAAGAAATGAGACTCGATTGGTGCAAAAGACGCACTTTTCGAGGTTACCAAACAAACGTGCATCTCTCAAAACAGTAAAAACAACACGTAAATGATGAAGATGTTCATCATATGACTTGCTGTAAATGAGGATATCATCAAAGTAAACCACTACAAATTGTCCAACGAAAGCACGTAAAACCTCATTCATTAAACGCATAAAGGTGCTGGGTGCATTAGTTAAACCAAAAGGCATGACTAACCACTCATAAAGTCCAAACTTGGTTTTAAATGCAGTTTTCTATTCATCTCCTAGTGCCATTCTAATTTGATGGTAACCACTACGCAAGTCAATTTTTGTGAAGATGATAGCACCACTCAATTCATCAAGCATGTCATCTAAGCGAGGAATAGGGTAACGATATCGAATGGTGATGTTATTAATCGCTCGACAATCAACACACATGCGCCAACTACCATCTTTCTTAGGAACCAAAAGAACAGGAACGGAACAAGGGCTAAGGCTTTCACGAATGTACCAGCGGTCCAAAAGATCTTGGACTTGTCGCTGAATTTCCTTAGTTTCCTGTGGATTCGCCCTGTATGCTGCACAATGTGGCAAACTTGCTCCTGGAATCAAATTGATCTTGTGTTCAATGCCTCTCATCGGTGGTAAACCAGGGGGTATCTCGGAAGGAAGCACATCCTCAAACTCCTGCAAAAGGTTAGCAACAGCAGGGGGCAATGCAATAGACAATTCATGAAGTGAAAACATGTCTTCTTTGCAAACTAAAGCATAGCACATCCCCTTAGCATCGAATAAATCAGCAAGGTCAGATTTAGTTGCGATCAACGATGGTGATTTTAACTTAATGACTTGCTGTTTTTCAGATTCTAATTTTGTTGCTTTGCTATCACGAATTTTACTCTTCTCATAATGCACAATTTCAGCAGGAGTCATGGGGAGCAAAGTGATTTTCTTTCCCTTATGCATGAGAGTATATTTATTGGTTCTACCATGATGAATAGCATCTGTATCAAATTCTCGAGGATGACCCAATAAAAGAGAACAAGCATCCATAGGAACAACATCAAAATCAGCAAAATCATGGTAAGAACCAATTGAAAAATGTATTCTCGCTGTCTGTGTTACCCGAACCTTACCGCTGTTGTTGAACCATTGAATGTGGTACGGATGAGGGTGTGCTCTTGTTGTCAAACCAAGTTTCTTGACGACATCCGTGTTCACCACGTTATTGCAGCTACCTCCATCAATTATAGCATGTACATGACAGTCCTTGACGACGAGAAACATGTGGAAGAGGTTGTGTCATTGTAGCTTGTCGTCGGTCTCCACTTTGGAGCTCAAGGAACACTACACAATGATGCTCCTATAGTTCCCCGTCGCCGCTGTACCAAGTACCTCTTCTTCGGTGTGTTCGTCATTTGGATCTATAAAGTCAGTAGCAAGAGAATATTCATCTTCAACATCCGAAGTACTATCATACCCGCCATCGTCACGTGCTATGTATGCTCGTTTGCTCGGGCAATCTCTCATCTTATGACCAAGTCCCTGGTAGCGGTGACACTTAATATCGGAAGTACGACCCGTAGAAGGTGTGGACGACGAAGGCTTGAATAATGTCGCCTTGCTACCTTCCGGCACACGAGAAGGTGGAGCAGCAGGTATAGTTCGTTGGCCGCCATTGGATGGTGTAGTCGCTGCACGGGGGGTCGAAGATGGTGCTATTTTAGATGGTGTAGACGTCGAACACGGCGTGAAGTTGCTCCTCGTGCGTTGTTGCTGTTGTTGTCGGCCCTGCAATTCTTTTTCTGCCAACATAACAAGCTGAAATAATCTGTTAACAGTATCATATTCCTTGTAATCAACAATGTCCTGAATTTGACGCCTCAACCCCCCATAAAAACGAGCTATTTTATCATCCATGTCCTCTACTACCCCACAACATAGCATACCCTTTTGTAACTCTTGATAATACTCCTCTACGAACATGTTACCTTGGTCTAAGCGCTTCAATTTTTTGCGAAGGTCCCGCTGAAAAGATGGAGGAACAAATTGAACATGCATAGCTTCCTTTAATCTATCCCATGTTGGAGGATCAGTTCTAGTTTTAACAAGTTCATTCCACCATATGATAGCAAAGTCCTTAAACACACCAGTGGCTTGACGAACTCTATGTTGTCCAGGAACAAGATGGGCATTATTTTTTTGCTCTACTGTCATCTCCCAATCAAGATAAGTCTCAGTATCATAAGCACCAGAAAAAGGGGGTGTAGTAAATTTCACTTTAGCAAATGGATCATCAGGAGGACAATTATAATTGTTATGATGATTATTACCTCCGATACCTCGATGATAAAGTGGTAGTCTTGGCTGATTGTTGTGATCTTCCATATCATCATAAACATTGTCTTCATGTCTTCTAGCAAGAGGCAACCGAGCCTCAAAAGTATCCATCCTAAGAGCAAGGTCATCAAGTTGGTGAGTCAAGTTTGCCAATGACTCCTCCGTTGCTGCGTTGTATTTGGCAAACATATCTGTCATGGTCTTCATTATATCACGTAACTCAGCATGTTGAATACATTCGTCATCATTGTCTTCTCCTGCCATTGTTAGTAGAAAACAAAAGACAAAAAATATGTTATCCCTGTCAACTACGGTGACAATGTGAAAGGTGGAAGAAAAACAATCTCTCTCGCTCAAGTGTCTTACCACGCTAATATGCAGAAAATCGTTAACAGTAAACAAAGATGAATAAGTATTCAATGTAGGAAACTGTTGGTGGTCAACCAAGTGCTCTAGGGCCTAGCACATCACAAGGAAGTAGCAAGGCAAAAGGAAGACAGAATGATATAACCAACAATCACAGCACAAGTAGTATAGGCCAATTGCTTTAATATGCGTGCTTTTCATTATTTTTTTTCTTTTTGTAATATTTTTTGATATTTTTTTATTTATTCAGGAGCACGAAGATATGAAGCACAAAAATTTGAAGCTCAATTGGATGTAATATGCGGCCTATAGAAAATCAAGAAGATTCTTTAAAATTCATGCTGAAACTTCGGAGGCCGGATAGCCGATCTTCTGAGGGGAATTTGGGCAATCTAATTTCGCCGAACGCGGCTACATGGTAGAAAATCAGATGCAAAATTTCGCGTAGATGAATTTGAAAAAAATCGTCCAATTTCGAGTTCGTATACGAAAGTTATGGCCGTTTTAAGGTAGGGTGTCCGAGTTACGATTTTTGGATGTTGATTCCAACTCGGTTTGAGAACAGATTTCACAATCGGATATGAAAATGATCGGGAATTTGCACAACAAATAATGGGGTGGTGTGTGATGATTCAAGGATGAGTGGCACAAGGGTTTGTCACCTAATCTAGGGCCGGCAATGTGGGAGTTCACGCAAGGCGGCTAGCTAGGGCAAACCGATGAACGTGGTGGATCAATTTGTTAGGTGTCGAACAGCAAGAAAACAAGGATGAAACACAATAACTAGGACCCAAAACACAAAGCTAAACCAGCAACAAGACTCGACCACACGAATACAAACTCAACAATGCAAACTGAAAAATGAAACTGCATGAACTACAGTCTAGGAAGCGGGAAAAACGATCTAATTTTTTTTTTTGGCTTTTCTGTGGACTCTATGATGTGCATGATCTCATCACTCTAGGTACGAAATAAAATCGATCTAATGGAAGGAAAACAAAGATACCTCATGGGCAACCTGGAAATCTGATACCAATTGATGAGTAGGTTTAGGCCCGATCTTTCGAAAGGTAAGTCGATTGGAGTGGAGAACTCGACGTTGATGATCCGCGGCACTCGAGCAGATCGAATACCCCTGCAATCACTACACCACTGCTCCATTGGTTATCAACCGTGCGGCACATGCTTGACCTCACCAAGAAGGCTAATCCCTGGAAGTGAACCGAGAACACAAGCAAGAATGTAGAAGACATGATCTGAAATTGAGGAGTTGGGGTATCACAAACCGTAGAACGGTGATATTATTGATATAAGCAAAACCCACCGAATATGACCAGCGTCTGCAGTATTTAAAGACTAGGTTCATCCAAAACACGATTAGATGCGTCCCTAACGGATTCTTACGGGATACAAGGCCCAAAGGCCCGATTCGGTGGCGCAGCAACGGACAGAAATCTGGACTCGACTTGTTTCGATGATTTCCAATGACTCCGGAGGAATTCTGAGGTGGGTCTAGAACCATTGGAAATTTTATCTTCTCCTCTTTCCGTGCATATGTAGAACGTCAAAAACGGAGTCCGTATGCCTCCTAGGCGTCCGTTTTAAGGTGGTCTGCTTCAGGACTCTGAGTTGAACTCGAGTCCGAGTTGTAAACTGCTTCCATCGACTTGTGGATGTCCCAAATGGTTCTCCACGCTCCCAAGGCCTCTTTTCTTCACTTGTTGATCTTCTCCATTATTCCTAATAACAATTAAATCATCACATAGCAATCTATTCTCAAACTCACATGCAAAAGAAGTTAGGAGCAAATTCACCTGCTGATTTATTAACCGTGCTCGTGCTCTTGTGATTGGTCCTTGCATTTCAATGTGTGTCTCCGCTATTGTGATGTCCTCATCACAAGTGATTCACAAATGATAAAAAAATAATTATCACAACTCAAATTATTAAATAAGTACTTTTATTAAAATATTCAGATAATCTTCATATTACAGCTCTAATGATCATTAATGATAATACTACAGTAGCAGAAATAATCTAATTAAGCAAACTAAGTAAACTGAGCAAATAGGGTAGCGCGGCTCCAAGCAACACCACAGGCAAAGCTGACGGCAGCACATAGCCTAGAACTCCTCATTAACGTCGTGATATTCCCAATCCTGACCTGCAACTGTTGGTGGGGGAATTGCAAAGGTGAGTACATGTCGCACTCAACATGTGTGGAAAGTATGACATGTATCTTAAATAAGGTGTTGACGGCTTTTATATACCAATTTCATCTGTCAATTTAACTCAATTATGTGAAGGATTTGTCATTTCTTGCACACGTCACCTTTCTATCTAATCCAATTCCACTTGGACTTGGAGAAATATGTGTATGCAATATTTTATGCAGGAAATGAGGAAATGTAGAGGAACCAATCCTATATAATATCATCCCAGCCAATCAAGCGATGACACGTGGCATCCCATGGATCAAATGGCCCACAAATAGAAGTATCCAAGGAGATCCAACGGTGTATCACCCATATACATCAATGGGACCTACCTGGCAGCCACCTGGAGAAAGCACACGAGAAACGGTGCAATGACCAGGTCGGCCGAACCAGGGGGTCGGCGGACCTGGTCTCTGCACCAAACTCGATCAGCCTCCATGTGTTGGCTCCTTCCGGCTCCCTGGAGTCAATGGTGACTGATTCGCGCGCTTTTGGTGGCGGGAACTAACCTCAACACTAGTATAAATAGGACCCCCTACCCCTCACTTCAATACACACCACTTGGGCATCATTCTATTGTATACACTATCTTCCATAGTCCTTAGAGGAGTTAGGATGTAGAGAGGATAGCCTCTAGTCCCAAGTCCAAATCGGGAAAGGAGTAGAAGGAGTCTCTCTTTTCAATTCCACATTGGGAAAGGTATGGCTTATGTATTCCTTCTTGTATTTGTGACTTTGTGCTCAATAAAGATATTATCTTTAGTCTTATTTTATACGTATACTTGGACAAAGCATTTCTTGTTTGATTGTGGAGTCTATATATGTGGAAGGTATAGTCTTTATGATTTCACTCTCATGATCACATCTTATGGTCATAAACACTATAGTCCGCACTATAGTCTATGTAGTTATGATATGATTATGTTAATATGAAAGACTTATGCTATGCTTCAACATTGGTTCAACGATGTTTAGGTTAGTCATTGCCTTAGGATGGCTTGTGCCATGGCTCCTAAGGTATTTGCTTAGTATGCTAGCATGGTGCTAGGGTATTTAAGTAGCGTTGGATGTCTCGTAGACCCACGGATTGAAGAGGTAGGCAGTAGGTGGTGACAGCCCTATCTGTCCTTTGTAATCCTCCACGTTCGGCTATGCCACATGCTCTTGGCGGGAGTCGCCCTAGTATTGCTAGGGGTAAGCCCGTGCCCAATGTGTTGAATAGCATTACATAGGAATTCATCATTGACATGACCAGTAGTATCTACCTTAGGCTATGTATATGTACTAGGAGCATTGTAGGAGCAACTCTCTAACTCTCAATCCAATCTCCCTCTAGGACCCATTTTACCCTTTAGAATAGATTGCCTAGGCGTGTGTCACACTACCCCTATTATCAACTTACCCCTGTCCGAATAATGGATTAGTATACCATAGCTTGACTATAAGAGTAGTATATACTTTACTCCATTGCCTTCCTTTGGGATAAATACGATACCCTTGGGAATACTCATGGGTGAAATGCTACAACGATATCTTTCGTGCGCTTGTGGATCTCATCACCTTACCGGAGATGATCTGTGGTGTTAAGAAATACCAACAAGCATCTCTGGCACCTTTGCCGGGGATGATTTGTTAGTATATCTTAGGAGCCGTCAACAAGCATTTCTGGCGCTATTGCCGGGGAAGGCAAAGAAAGTGAAGCATAGCTATCACTTGTGATTAAGCTATAGGTACTAGTAGTTATTAGGTAGGATTACCCTTGTTTGTTTTCTTCTTTGTGTGAAAACAGGGTAGTGTTGTCCAACCCATTGTATGGGATGGCCAACGGGGACGCAAGTGCTAAACTGCAAGATGATTTAAGGCGTACCTCAACAAATTTCCGCTAGGCAACACCATTGCCTTTTTGCGGGAGAATTTTAGCTTTCAGTAGGAGCCAAAGTCATCCATACCCAAGCTTGGGGAAGGCTCCAAGAAGTTCTTCTTGGTTTGCCTCCACCATGGGGTGGATAGCTGGCTCTTCATCCAACACTCGTGTCATGGGTTGGCTCCACCAATCCATGACCACATTCATGCTAGAGCTGAAGGAGTCCTATTCTCATTCATTATGGATGAGAAGAAGGTCTCCACTCAAGGGGTGGATTGAAGAATGCTCGAGTTCCCATAGCTTGTCATGCACACCACTTCACAAGGTGGATATGCTAGTTATTGAACTACACCTCCCATTGAAGTGTCATGAATATCCAAGTCGTTGGAGATTTGTTTGGATAATCCAAGTCGTGGATATTCACATGATTTGCGAAAATACATGTCATCATGGGACACGTGGGAATTATTTCCCTAAGACCCATGAGGACCTTTTTCAAACAACAACTCCAATGGCTATCATTCACAAGGAGGTCAAGGGTGGAATTAACATCACCCTTGTATTCAAGGAGGCTATGGCTCTCCAAGGGATCTAAGTTCAACTAGCCTACCTTGAAGTATCTTGGCCAAGCAGAAATCAAGACAACATTCACATGAAGATCTCGGCCAAGGACAAGAACTTAAGGAGCATTCAAAGTCCAAGATTTCCCACATCATTTGTTGGGATTCCCACACTTCGACCAAACCCATTCAACCTAGGGCAAGTGACATTGTGGATGAAGCGTTTCTTGTTTGATTGTGGAGTCCACATGTCATCATGCCCAAGGAAGCCTTTGACCCATGATCAAGGAATACATTCAAGAGGGAAAACCTGTCGCAACAACAACATGTCTATATCAATACAACGGGGAGAGGCTAGGGCCACCATGTGGCCCACATATCCAAATGATAGCCAAATGAGTTTGGCATGTCAAAACAGAAGAAATCGTCCACATCTTCAACTTCGGGATTGGACAACAAATCATCACGCTGAACAGAACAGAGGTAAGTCTTACTCATCGGACTTCAAAAATTCAGTGAGTCCTTGCCAATAGGTTAATTGGTAGTTATCTCATATTTGTTTTCCAAATTGCATCAACTCTTGCATTTGCATGTTTGAAATTCCAAACTTGCATGTTGGAAAGTAAAATTTCCAACCATCATAAAACTAAAAATTTGAATTAGGGGAGAAATTTAATTGGATATGAACTAGTGCATGACCACTTGAATTTATCTTCCTAGTTCAAACCAAAAAGATTTTCTTTGACCCTCATTGTACTTACAAGTTATTTCAAGCTGGGCAAGACAATTTGAAAATTGGGTTCAATTTGCTTTTGGCTAACGTAACCCGTTTTCGAGTTGTTTTGTGCGTTCTTGATTAAAGTGCAGCTAGGTCAAAATTGTGAAGAGGTGGTATGGCAAGAAAGTGGAAGGTTTCATCAAACCCAAGTCACCATTGGGAGGATTTGAGAACACTTCTCTCCTTCAAACTCATTTTGAGTTTGAGGAAGAGAAATGTTCAAGATGATGACCCAATGGAGGAGCCAGAACCAAATCCATTGCCAAATCCAATCTCAAATTGGCATTTGACATCAACCATCAAGCCTACGCCAAAAATCAAGGTTGTGAGTTTCTCACACAAAAGACCTTCGTCACCAACTAATCCCCAAATGAGGTACAAGTTTAGAATTTTCCATTGTTTGGTTTGCCATAGAATCAAATGTATTTGCTTGCATTTGTGAGGAAGGTTGACACTTCCTCATCATTCAATTCTCAAGCATCCTCACAAGAGTAAGCGTAGGCATTGACTTTTGGATCTCCAAAAGGAAATCCCACCTTACTTGAAAAAAAATTTCAGACAAGTACCTAGAATCCTTTAAGGATTGTTTTGTAAACTTAGTCTTTTTTTGTCGAGGTTTAGAAAACAAAACTTTTGGGCATGACTTAATTGGTGAATTGGCATATAGGAACTTAGGCATAGTGACAGCCATAATTTTTAATTGAGCTTCATGCATAGATGGTGTCACTAGATTTCAAACTCCTAGGAATAAGTGATATCCTTGCCCTGAAATTGAATTGCATTTTTAGGAGTCACTAAATTTCAAATTCCTAGTGAGGTTCAGGAGGATAAAATTGAAAATCTTGTTTGTCATGGTCTAAATGATAAAAATTTGCTCTTGAAAGCTAAGATGGTTAGAAACTTTAAAAGGTGTAGGGATCCATATAGTATATTTCTATCACATGCATTGCTATGAGTAGGAGCTTTAGAAAATATGCAACATGAATTATCCATAAATCTCCACTCTTATCAATGAATAACACATTGATCATAGATACACTTGACATTGGATCCAATGCATATTTGATTTTGTTCTTCCCCGTGTGTACAAATGAACATTCGGTTACCTAACTCGAATGCTCATTTGTACAAGTATCGGGAGCTAACCATCCCTCTCTATTCAAGAGAGGATGTTTGCAAGAGTAATATTACTATGCAGGCATTCAAGAAGCTGATTGTTGGGATCCCTAGAGGATCCCATTTCAACATCTCTTGGCCAAGGAGCAAATGAGGATGGTTGCTACCTATCGGAAATTATGCCCGAAGGTCAATCATAACTATACGAGGCTAGAGATTTGAAATGGGAGCCCTCCATGAGCAACCAATGGGCTACCACGAATGGGTGAGAGCATTATGCTCTCAACTATTTTAAGCACTCATTCAAGCTCAAGGGATTTTCCACCATCATTGGGTACAAGTTATTCCTATGTGGCTAAGAGTTATGATGTACCATGACCAAGGAATGACAAGATCACACCCAATTTATATTGGGTGCAAGTTGTTCCTATATGGCTAGAAGGTATGTCATACCTTAGCCAAGGAACAACAGATCACACTCAACCCATATTGAGTGCATGTCATTCCTTTGTGGTTCTAGGTATGTTGTACCTTACCCAAGGAACAACTGATCATACACAATGCATGTTGGGCACATGTCACTCCCTTATTGCAAAAAGATATGATACATCTTAGCCAAAGAATGAAGAACATACTCAATGTATGTTGAGTGCACGTCATTCCTTTGGATCTAAAGGTTATCATTAGCCTAGCCAAGGAATGACAAATCACACCCAACACATGGAGACCCTGATGTGCGGACGATCAACATCGGAAACACTCTATCCAACCACACTCATGGTGCCAATGGGAGACAACACAACAATCAACACTCAACCCTCCATTGTCAAAGCCACGCTGCAACAAGGATAGGCCAACTCATGGCCTACCTCCGTTGTTAGGGTTTCAACCCCTATCACGGACCTTGATCAAGAATAAGCTTCGGGGAGGACCCCCACTTGAGGTAACTTATATCACACCCACTGCATTTTTATTTCAAATCATCCATTGCATATTTACTTTCCATTTATCCACCATCCACCATGCATCTAAAAAAACATAAAAATAGGAACTTAGATTTGCTTTGCTTATCAAATAAAGATGTGCGGTAAGAATGATTTAGAATTCACATAGATGAAATGATGAATAGTTGCTCTGTTTTATTTTCCTAAGTCTCAAGTTTACAACTTGCTACTCTCTGAATATTGCTTTCATTGGTTTGAAATACTTTTACCTTAATTTGGAAGTTGTGGGTAGCAAAAGCTTAATCTAATTCTAGGTTGTTGCAAGACTAGAATTGGTAATAGGGCTGCTAGTCCTAGTTTGAAAGTAAAACTTAGATTTCCGGAGAAATTCTAAAAAGATTTAAGTTTCCCTCAATTGATTGTAAATACCTACCAAAGCCATATGATGTTCATACATAGACAAAACCTTATGCATATGCTATTTGCTTTCACATTGAGTCTAGTCAAACTAGTATATACCTATTTGAGAAATCATTCAACTCTTTTTGAATTCAAGACTTCACTTGCACGTGCTATACTTCTACACTAGAAGTAAGCAAAACGTCCATCATATCCACCATACCACAACAAAAAGAGAAACTCCTTGTTATTCATGTTTAGCACTCTCTTCAAAATTCATTGCAAAGAAAGGGAGTAGAAGACATGGCTACAAAAATAAAATGAAAAAAAAGGGGCATGCTTACATCATAAGCATGAAAAAAGAGAGAGAGAAAAGTATCCATGTTTCATCCCTGCAAAGGAAAGAGAGAATATACCAAAAAGGAGTTATCTCAAGTATCCACATCCACTTCCACTCCATCACACATGCACTAGTCTTGAATCAAAAAGTTTTGATTTGAATTCTCCTAAGGCTTACTCTTTTGACTTAGCGATATATGTGATGCAAATATGCCTACTTACTTTCCTTACCAAGCTCCACATACCAGCCATATTCAATGAGTAGGAATAGTAGAGGCACAATGCTTTGGTGAGCAAATATTTCCACTATCCACAAAGGAGTGACTGAGAGAATCAAATTGAGGTACTTAATATCTAAATTGAATTCTCCGGGATTCAAGTGGAACTTGATTTCTAGGCTATGTTTGCTCCAATTGCTATTCTACCTTTCAACTACTCATGAATATGAAAAAGCATAAGCCCCATGATAACTTAAGAAAGGTAGGGTATCATAGCCAATTTCTGCAATACTAGGTAGAGTATTGTTGTGCATTAGATACTTCTGAAAATAAGATATTGTAGCAACTCCTGATCATCAACCTAAAGTCTTGACTTTACTCGGGACGAGCAAAGGATAAGCTTGGGGGAGTTTGTTGACGGCTGTTATATACCAATTTCATCCATCAATTTAACTTAATTATGTGAAGAATTTTTAATTTCTTGCACACATCACCTTTCTATCTAACCCAATTCCACTTGGACTTGGAGAAATATGTGTATGCAACATTTTATGCAGGAAATGAGGAAATGTTGAGGGACCAATCCTATAAAATATCATCCCAGCCAATCAGGCGACGACATGTGACATCCCATGGATCAAATGGCCCACAAACAGAAGTATCCGAGGAGATCCAACGGTGTATCACCCATATACATCAATGGAACCCACCTGGCAGCCACCTGGAGAAAGCACACGAGAAACGGTGCAATGACCAGGTCGGCCGAACCAGGGGGTCGACCGACCTGGTCTCTGCACCAAACTCGGTCAGCCTCCACGTGTTGGCTCCTCCCGGCTCCTTATAGTCAATAGTGACTGATTCGCACACTTTTGGTGGCGGGAACCGACCGCAACACTAGTATAAATAGGACCCCCTACCCCTCACTTCAACACACACCACTTGGGCATCATTCTATTGTATACACTATCTTCCATAGTCCTTAGAGGAGTTAGGATGTAGAGAGGAGAGCCTCTAGTCCCAAGTCCAAATTGGGAAAAGAGTAGAAGGAGTCTCTCTTCCCAATTCCACATTGGGAAAGGTATGGCTTATGTATTCCTTCTTGTATTTGTGACTTTGTGCTCAATAAAGATATTATCTTTAGTCTTCTTTTATACGTATACTTGGACAAAGCGTTTCTTGTTTGATTGTGGAGTCCATGTATGTGGAAGGTATAGTCTTTATGATTTCACTCTCATGATCACATCTTATGGTCATAAACACTATAGACCCCCACTATAGTTTATGTAGTTATGATATGATTATGTTAATATGAATGACTTATGCTATGCTTCAACATTGGTTCAACAATGTTTAGGTTAGTCATTGCCTTAGGATGGCTTGTGCCATGGCTCCTAAGATATTTGCTTAGTATGCTAGCATGGTGCTAGGGTATTTAAGTAGCGTTGGATGTCTCGTAGACCCATGGATTGAAGAGGTAGGAAGTAGGTGGTGACAACCCTATCTGTCCTTTGTAATCCTCCATATTCGGCTATGCCACAGGCTCTTGGCGGGAGTCACCCTAGTATTGCTAGGGGTAAGCTTGTGCCCGATGTGTTGAATAGCATTGCATAGGAATTCATCATTGACATGACCAGTAGTATCTACCTTAGGCTATGTATATGTACTAGGAGCATTGTAGGAGCAACTCTCTAACTCTCAATCCAATCTCCCTCTAGGACCCATTTTACCCTTTAGAATAGATTTCCTAGGTGTGTGTCACACTACCCCTATTATCAACTTACCCCTGTCCGGATAATGGATTAGTATCCCATAGCTTGACCATAAGAGTAGTATATACTTTAATCCATTGCCTTCCTTTGTTTAAATATGATACCCTTGAGAATACTCATGGGTGAAATGCTACAACGGTGTCTTCCGTGCGCTTGTGGATCTCATCTCTTTACCGGAGATGATCTGTGGTGTTAAGAAATACCAACAAGCATTTCTGGCGCCGTTGCCGGGGATGATTTGTTAGTATATCTTAGGAGCCGTCAACACAAGGCATGATAATAAACAATGGCTAATTGCTGAAAAGTACATTTAAAACAAATAAAAAGCATCTTACTACATCTATGTGAAGTATTCCCATCATATACCAAATAAACACAAAAATTTGTATCCATAATTTACTACTCATCTATATTCCATATTCTTATCATCATCATTAACCATGATCATTTATCACCATCCAGTCCATAACCATAACTATTACCAATACCAACCCATAACCATACCCGTTGCGAAATCCCAAGTTTCCTCTAGTCATGGAAGTTGTCCAGGTGCTCATAACCGGGAGCACGGGTATCATGATAGTTTTTAATACTCTGCAGAGGTTGTACCACTTTTCCCATGTGTTCATGATTTCATCACCTTTCGATGACTAAGATCCTCTATTATGCCATCTCACACTTTCGTTGGTGTGTGGCCAAGAGATCACAAAATAGCCTTTACAAAAGGACCACTAGCATGTACGGACCCACTGAGGTTTCACCGGTGTCGATGTCTCCAACTGAGCACATCCTAAAACAAGGGCCCCCTCTTGTGCTGTTCGGATCCCAGGAAGTCCCACCACTCATACAAACCCAATCCGACTCCCCTTCCCTGCTCCTTCAAATGGTCCGCACAGTACCAACAATACCCTAATTAATCAGCTATACCACACCCATACTTGCTAGCCTATTCTCGCATGAACCGGTCCTTAGATCTTAGGCAAGCAAACCACCATAACATCCAACCCATCCACATATCATGCTTGCTTAGATCACCCATTACCGTGTTACCATTAACCATGTTCATCAATGTACATTATCCATAATCTCAATAATTTATAATTAAGTAGTTTGGTTGTTTTTACCATCCCAATTAGTTTGAGCGAAGCCAAAAAGGTAAAAGCCCTTCCCAACTATCTACAATGTATCCCAAGCGACAAGGGTGGTTAACCAAGACTAGTAAACTCCTATCTCGGGTTTTCCATCAATTTGACACAAGCATGCAGTTTTGCAAACAAAACATTTAAAAACAGGATCAATATGATCAAGGACACTTGCCTTGCTCCTGAGCTTGGTTAGGATCAGATACTTCAAAATCCTGGTGCTGAAGGTCCTTAGCAGCACCCTCTAGAGCGAATCCTTCTATTCCGCGCAACAAACATACAAAACAAGATTACAATCAATAAGTGCTCATATGTTACTCAATATGACATGATATGCATGATTAATGCAAATGCAAAGTGAAACTTGCAAATGAGTTACTTTTAATGTTTACTAATCAATTACAATGGTTCTTAACAATTTAATATAGGTTTCAAGTTAATTTACATAAATTTGGAATTAATTCAATATTAAACGAATGTAGAGGTCAAACAAGTCCGCTAGGGGCCGAACTTGTCCGCTCTACGCAGAACCAGCAAATTAGGGTTTTCTTGATCTACGAGAATTGGGGTTGAATTCATGTGGAACAACAGAAAGTAGAAGGTGTACCACATGTTTAGAACTCCAAGGATCAAGAGTTTGGATGCAACACTTGGATCTTGACGATCTAGGATTGGTGATGAAAAGTTAGGGTGAATTTGCGATGAAGAACGCAAAGTCGATGAAGATCTTGATTGCTTGATCCTTCTTCGTGATCTCCTTCTCCACCTTGCTGCTGGATCTCCCCTTGGTGGTGACTCCCACGAACTAGGGTTTGGTGGTCTTTCAGAAGTGGCAAAGAGATGAAAAGTTGGGGTGTTGGGTTGTTTATATGGCGGTAGAGGGTTAGGGTTAGGTGGAATTCGAGTCTAAGGTGGGTGGAAACCGTGTTGGCGTCCCACAAGGGCTCCAAAAAAGTTAGACAGGACGTCCTTGGGCCCACTTAAAGTACAAACCCAATAACAAGTCGTGGAAGAAAAGATTGAATCGGAGTTGCGATCACCGAACAAATCCGCACTAGACCGGACAAGTCCAATATTAGACAGAGGTGAAAATGGACAAGTCTGGTATGAAATTAGAGAAGTACGAATTTAGTCAGAGAGCAAAACGGACAAGTCCAGGGACTTGGCAAAATTTTCGAAGGATGGGATCACCGGACAAGTCCGCAATGGACCGGACAAGTCTAAAAACTTTACAAAGAGAAAAACAGACTAGTCCGCAGGAAAATGGACATGTCCGAAATGGGTTTAGAGAGAAATTCGGACTAGTCCAGGGCAAATCGGACAAGTCCCCACTTCTCAGACTTTTTAAGCGCGGTTTTGCTTCTAATTCATTTTAAACTTGTTCCTTTTTATGTGGATTAGTGTTAAACATATTTAATGATGTATGCATTGCATGATGCATGAAAATGAGGGTGTTACACTCTACATAAGGCTTGTATATGGAGCTTGGTAGGGAATATAATAGGCATATTTGCAACACATAATATTGCTAAGTCAAAAGAGTAAGCCTTAGGAGAAATCAATTCAAAACAATATGATTCAAGACTTGTGCATGTGTGATGGAATGGAGTGGATGTGGATCTTGAGATGACTCTTCTTTGAGTGGACTCTCTTATTTTGCAGGGATGAAACATGTCTACATTTTTTTTCTCATGCTTATGATGCAAGCATGCATTTTCTTTTTCTTTTTCTTTTTCTTGTAGCCATGTCTTCTACTCCTTTTTATGCAATAAATTTTGGAGAGAGTACTAAGCATGAATGATATGGAGGTTCTGTTTTTATTGTGGAATGGTGGTTTGATGGGAATTTGCTTACTTCTAGTGTAGAAGTATAGTATGTGCAAGTGAAGTCTTGAATTCAAAAAGTAATGAATGAAATATCACATAGGTCTATACTAATTTGACAAAGCAAAATGTGAATACAAATAGCATATGCATAAGGTCTATCATTGTAATGTATCATATGGCTTTGGTACGTATTTCCAATCAAATGAGAGTAACTTAAATCTTTTTAGAATTTATCCGGAAATCTAAGTTTCACTTTCAAACTAAGAATAGCAGCCCTATCACTATATCATATCTCACAACAACTTAGAATAGAATAAGCTTTTGGTACCCACAATTTCCAAATCAGGGCAAAAGAAATTTTGGCCAATAAGAGCAATATATTGGAGAGTAGTAAGTTGTAAACTAGGGACTTAGCAAAATTAAAATAGAGCAACTATTCATCATTTCATCTATGTGAATTCCAAACCATTCTTACAGCACATCATTCATTTTATTAAAAAACAAATCTATCCTAAAATTTATTACTATATATATATATATTTTATATGCAAGGTAAATGATGGTCTAATGGAAAATAAATATGCAAATGGGTTGATACAATTTACCTCAAGTGGGGGTCCTCCCCCAAGCTTGTTCTTCACTCACCTTCGTGTCGAGGGTTGAACCCTTGATGGCAGAAGTATGCCGCGAGATCAGCTTGTTGTTGTTGTAGCGTGGAGTTGAGGTTGATGAATTGAGCATCCATGTGTTGTTGCCAGCCTTGGGTACCTTGGACATGCCCTTGGAGAGTGTTGTAGATGTCACCCATTCTCAATTCAAGCTCATCCATACATCTAGTGAGACCCGTCATTCCTTGGGTATAGTCATGATGACTTGTAGCCAAAGAGGAACGACATCTTCTCATGGACCATGGAGGCAAGATGCTAGAGCTTGAAGTGGATAGGGGTGGCTCCCATGCAGAACCTGGCCTTCCATGCCAAGACAGACCTTCGGTCTCATACGATGGAGGTTGAGTCCATTCGGGTGCATCACCGATTGGGTTCTCTTCCTCTTCGTACTCATGGACTGTGGAGGTTGTCGGATGCATTGCTGCTCTCCTTGTACGGCTTCTAGTTACCCTGCCAGAGACATTACTTCTTCCGACTTCCTCGATGGGAAGAAGGTCAATGGTTAGCCTCCAACATTTGTACAAATGATAATCCGGTTTAGGTAACCGAATTTCATTGGCAAAGCCGGGATAATAAAATATCAAAGAGCCATCTTGATCATGCTTAAGGGTATGTCCTTGCACTAAATAATCTTCATCAATTAGTTCTCTTTCATTTTCAATATACGCAAATGAAGAATATTCTAGTGCTCCTACACTAGTAGCAATACCGGTAATCACTGAAGTACATTCAATAGGCCCTACCCTTGGAATGTAATCTAACCATTGTGTCATCATGGCAATAACTCGAGCAACTTTTATCTTTTTATTCATGGCAAATAAAATTTTCAGCTCATCATGACGTATTATCCTTACATATCCTCTAGGAAACATAGTCATAGCCACCCATCTATGCATGAAGCGTAAAGTAGGGTTGTGCAAGTGGCTATTCCTAGGTGCACTACATCTTACGTCACAATTAAATCTTGCCAAAAAATGTTGTTTGTTAAACTTAGGCAAAGTGTCTAAATCTAGCAAACAACGTTTATGGAAGCCTAGAATTTCACTTAATTCCTTCCATAGGATAGTGTATTCTTTTGAAATAATCTAAAAGTAATACCATCAAATCCTATTTTAAGTGTGCAAATGAATTGTATGGAGAGAAGGCGTGAACCTTTCTCCTCTATGTGAGCAATGTTTTTCCATCCTAGTGCACGCCAAATGAAAAGAATTTGGAATCCATACCTATTTTGGAGATCCAATCCGGATCATAAGCTTTTGTATGACAAAACTCACGATCTTGGAGGAGCTTATGTGCTTGATCTTCAACTTCACTTTGGATGTCGAGGTCGTCGTCGGGAAGAAGTTGGTGTGGGTTGCTCCTCTCACCCATGGGAGTGTCCTCTCCCACACTCCACCTCCGTGAACTTGGTGTAGCAACGGAAGAGGGGCGTGCACTTGAGTCTCCACCATGGCTTGAGCTTGTAGCCTCCTTCCTCTTTCCACACAACCTCTTCATTCCTTTCATGGCCACAACAAACTAGAACACAACAAGGCAAAAACTCGAAAGAGGTGACGTTAGTGAAAGAAAAACCCCGACGAATTTTCCCTTGAAGTACTCGAGAGAAATTTGCAAATGCAAACAAAAGCAAATCTTTTTGAGTTGGGAATTTGAGCAGGCGTGCTTTAATGAAGAGCAAGAAAACAATGTGAGCAAGAGTGACTTTGGGGAGGTATGGAAGGAGGTGAAGTGTGAGGAGAAGAGCTCATCACAACCACCATTTATAGTGTGCAATCCCCAACAGTTACTAGGGAACCAAATGTAGCCGTTGGGGGAGAAAGAGCCAAAATGGCTCTTTCTCCTGGTCGGCCGAATAGGGGGGTCGGTCGACCTGACAGGCGGGTCCCCCTATTCCCCCCTTTTTGCAGGTGGCTCCCCAACAACTATGAAATTAACACGTTGCTGAAATACCACTCTTGCAGCTCATACAAATTGTTTTCCAAATAAAAACTCCTTTTTCAAAACCCAATAGTTTTCTTTTTGTGAAAAATAAAGAAATGAAAATGATAGTTGAGAATATAAGATTCTCAACTTACTAGGAAAATCAAATATGCAATGGGGAAAATCAAACTAAGTGGGGAAAACCAAATAAATATAAAAGAAAAAAGAAGGAAAGGATAACTACCAATTTGACCTATTGGCTAAGTCTCACTACTGTCCGATGAGATGGACATTCCTCCTTCTTCATTTCTTGTCATCCGGGCCGGGAGGGATGGGCTCGGACGACTTGTATTGCTTCTTCCGCCATATCTTCTTTGGCGGCTTAGTGGACTTGGGCCTTTGGGGAGGACTGGGCTTCTTTATCTTCTTGGGGTGTCGACATGGACGATAAGACAGGTTTTCCGCATAGATCAAATTCCTCATGAATGCAATGAGCGGGTCAACCTTTGGAGGTGTGAGTTTGACCTCTTGAATGTGTTTAACATTCGCCCCAATGCGGACCATGGAGCAGTGCTCCAACTTTGGGCAGAAGTTAAACTTCTCCTCCTTGCCATTGATATGGAAGTGGATTTTTCCAGCTCCTACATCTATGCAAGCCTTCGTGGTGCTTAGGAACGGGCACCCAAGAATGAGCAGCTTATCTTTCTTGACCTCCGTGTCGAGCACCACGAAATCCACTGGTATGAAGTAGTTCTGGATTTTCACCGGGACATCTTCAGTGATACCTGTCGGATAACGGACTGATGAATCAACCAGTTGGAGCTGTATTGGTGTTGGAGTAAGTTCCATGAAGTTTAGCTGGTCGAAAACCACCTTGGGCATTACACTCACACTTGCTCTTAGGTCACAAAGGGCCTTGTCAAAGTGGTGCGTGTGGGGACTAGAATCCCGACATCCGACGATCTCATTGGGTGGTGTCGTGCGATGCGACACCCAACGGTATACAAGAACAGAACTAGAATAAAATACAAGACGAAGTGTTTTAGTTATCTTACAACAGAAGTTTTACAATACTAGCTTAAGGAAAGAAACATATATATCATAGCTACGCTCTCAGCACTAGCTATGCAAAAGCAAAGTCATCCATGCCCTGGATACTTCGCACTAGCAACACCCAAATCACAGCGGCGTGCAGGGTTCCCACTCGGCTGTACACCCCAGAGGGGGTGCAACCTCATCATCAAAACCTTCATCAATCGTATAACCTGCAAAAACTCGTTAACTGCAAACATGAGCATAAGGCTCAGTAAGACTAACCTGTCTCACTAGACATATGCAAGGGTGAACACTAAGCATAGGTAAGGTGAAGCATAAACGACTCGCCTACAAGTGGATCCTTATAATCAGGTTTTAAGTAGCAAATGACATTCTCCAAGCACGGCACATCATAGACTCCACAATCAAACAAGAAACGCTTTGCCGATGATATGACATGCCCAGAGCACATAATGCTATTACAACTAAAGTATGGGGAAACTGTAAACTATAATTTTACTATCTCTAAGTCATACAAGGTTGCAAAGCAAATTATAATTCAATACAACATATTTTTCTGACTTCTTTAGTATTTACTATGTCACGGCACAGTGAACAAGTGGTACTCTATTACCGCGAGGGACAGTGATTGCAATCAGGACACACCCAGACAGCACAACACATACGTCATTCGGAAGTGTCAGCGAGCACACCAGTACCTACATAACACTTCAATACTAGTCGTATATGGCCACCTTTCACAAGAAAGCCGAACGCCGAGCCTGTCTCACCTCCGCGAACAAAAGGTCTCCGCACAGAACACCTCTTGTGTCCGCCGACCGATTTACACCTTACTGTCCTCAACCCACACCTATCGATGGTGAGTTAATGGGCCTCGACATCCCAGTTATCGAGTTACGTCAGTTTACTGGATTCCATATGTCCAGTATGTCACCAGTACAATTCAAGCTTGTTCGAAAGGGCCGCATACAAACGAGCCTTATCTAACCAGTTAGAGCTATGCGACCAAGACCACGTCTTGCCGCTTCCTATCCATCTTTGACCGTTCTCAAGTTTAGATGTAACAGTTATTTTCTATAAATGTTATCCCAGTCTAGAGGAGTGTAAATTTCTATCTCGCGAGTAGATTCCAACTACTCGACTTCTACCGGTTTACCTACAACATTAGCATAGCAATTCTACACGTCGA
The DNA here is from genome assembly GCA_036927565.1 of Tuctoria greenei. Lineage (NCBI taxonomy): Eukaryota > Viridiplantae > Streptophyta > Magnoliopsida > Poales > Poaceae > Tuctoria > Tuctoria greenei. Next base: position 116,176,327 of record JAYESD010000009.1, read on the forward strand.
GTTATTAACCTACCCAATTAACCAATGGGATTGTGGGTCATGCATCTGGAGTATTCAAGCATCCTAAACGTAATGCACAATTCATATGCTAATCATCATAGTGATAAAATAAAATTTTATAAACGACTTAAATGCAAACCGGGGCTTGCCTGGTTGCAGGTCAGAGTCGGGGTTAGTATCCGGCATATGTACTTCAAGGCCTCTGGTTCCTCCTCGACTTCGGTCACTACACCATATGCATATAATATGTATATGAATGACTTCAAAAAATAATTACTACTAAGACCATAATTTAAGTTATGGTGATCATTATATGATAATGACCTAATTGGCTTTGGAACTTTGATGGTAGATACTAGGGAATATGATAGAAGCTCTTGCAAAGAACAGGAGATGATCAAAGTATTTTGTTGTCTCTAAAATTATGGCAAGCAAGAAACTTCCAAAAATTTTAGAGAAGAAACTGTAGCTTGAACATAGCTGCCAGTTGATAATCATGATAGAGGAAGTTGTCCTGGTTCTAGAAAAATTTGGTTTCATAAATTTCTAAGCCTTGGTGAAGGAGTTATTGAATTTCAAAGTTGGAAAGAATTTCTGGAATTATTTTATAATTGAATTTTTAGCTTTTCAATTAATATTCAGTTTGCAACTGAATTAGGACTAGGATATTAGGTCAATTAAATCCAAGATTTTTACAGGAACTAGTGTATGAATAATGGAAGGTTCAGTCCAAATTTGGGAAATAATAAAGCAACTGAACATCTGTAAAAATTCAATAACTGAAAAAGGTAATTGAACTATACAGAGGGTTATACAGGTGCAATGGCTCTGGTAATCAAGAATAGGATAATGTATTTTATGTGAATTTTTGGGATTTTTCCAGTGGCAAGTTCACCTGGAAAAATTGTATTTGCATTTGGAAAGATTGTTTTTGACAAAATTTAAATGTGATTTTCACAGAACCTAATTGGTACTGACAGAAACTAGAGCTAAAGGGCTTTCAAACAAAATTTGTTTGAATATTTTTGGAGCAATCTACAGAGAGATATTGATTTTTCAACTTTGGAAATGGTTCTGCACATATTTGGGAATTGCAGCTTTTAAATTTGGCGCCAGGCCCCACTGGATTTTAAATCAGCCAATCAGGAGCTAGCCACACCGGGGGCCATAAATATTCCCACGTGGCCACACTAAATCCCTGGCCATAGACTGATCCAGGCGCCTTTGCACTCGCTGGCAGGTGGGACCCGCGTCCCTATCTTCTTCAACCTTTGGCCATGGCTCGGGCGGCGGCGCTCTCGCTGGCACGCGGCGGCGCTTTCGGTGGCGATGGCTTCCAGCCCACGGGATGTCTCGGTACTCGCCGCCCCACCCTATTTTTGTGCGGGGAATACGCTGGACCAACTCCCGACGGTGATGGGTGACCGGAAAACCATTCCCGACGGCGGCGGCGGGTGCTAGGGTTTCGGTTATGTCGAGACCCTCAATTCCCTAGATAAAACTCTCGTTTGAAAGCTCGGGAAGCATCGTGGAAGCATGGGAAAGAGTTTAGGAGGGGCTAGAGCTCGTGCCATAGCCGGCAACACCGAGGTCGACGGTGAACCGAGCTCCATCAATGGCGGAAGGGGAAAAATCGGATAGCTAGTTAATTAGTCGATGGTTCTTTCTGATTTTTGGAGGAAAGGTGCACTAGGATATGTAGATCATGCCGTCTAACTGGATCAAAGAAATTTTGTGCATACAATTGGAATTAAACCGACAAACTAGCCTCGAAGCTATAAAAGTGATTTGGTAATTTACGGAATATAGATGCTAGGATGCACGATAGGAGTTCAAATTTAACCAGAAGCTGCACGATATCATTGCGCACCTTTTTCCTATAGACTGCAGAGAACGAGATGGCTTGTATCAGCGGCGGGGCTGACTGGCGTCGGACGGCGCTGAGGTGGTCGCGGTGGCGAGGAAATGGCGCGACACGATGAAAGGTGAATCGGTGAGGGACTCTGGTCGACAGGGGGTGAATTTATAGTCTTCACCGCAGTAGATAAGGAGGCCAGGGGCAGCTAGAGGCGACCGACGGCTGATCGGCGCGCTGGCGGCATGCAGCGTCGCGGTGTGGCGCGGAGAAAGAAACAGGGGCAGTTAAACGGTCTCCCCGGCTGACTTGTGGGCCCCACCGCTCTCCCTTATCTGTTCCATTAAATTCTACCTCAAACATTGTCCAAAAATTCCCAAAATTTACAGACAGGCTAAGAAAAATGTGAGGAACTCAAATCTGCAATCAGATTTCAATTTGGACATAGTTTGTTTCAAATTAAAAGTCAAATTTGAATTCAAACATGTTTATAAACCTCAATGAAATAAATAGTAGCTGAGGTCCATAAATCTCCAAACTTTGAAACAAAGCTCCCTGAACCATAAAAGGTCTTAGGAAAAATTGGGGGTTGATTTGGGCAAGGTTCAGTGCAAAGCTAAATTTGAGATCGACGTGAAATGCATCCTTTGTTCGTGTCCAAATAAGTGGAAGACGTACTTCAAAAATCTTGAAAATTTTCCGAGAAGCTATTTAAGATATTTAAGAGGCCAAGGAAAAATTTTGAGCCTTGGATTTGAATCTTTTTGGCAGGGCCAAATATGCATAGCAACATAATCAAATTACATTTGTTTTGATTTTTATATTGCTGCAATATAATTTTCCCTAGCCATTTCAATCAATTAAATTCCCAACTTGGCAGAAAGGTTTAATTAAAATGTTCTAGGATTAGGGTGAAGTCCAGTCCTCATGTTAATAAGATTAAAAATGAGTAGAAAGAAAACTTTTTAGTGAGGTCAAGATCATGTGCACAACTATATTGACCCCCATTATGTTTGATAAACAACTTGTAGCTGAACTTCTCAGGAAAGCAAAATGTGGGATTTTATATTCCTCCCCCCCTTAAAAGAATCTCGTCCCGAGATTACAAAGGAAAGACAAAAGGTAAAGATCTACTGAACATGTGCCGCTAACAAGTCCGGATAGTTCGTTTTAAGATACTCCTCGCTTTCCCACGTGGCTTCTTCAGCACCGTGGTTGCTCCACAAGACCTTGTAGAAACGCAAAGTGCGCCTCCTTGTGGCGCGAGTTTTCTCATCAACGATCTGGGTTGGATGCTCGGAATAGGTAAGATCTGGTTGGAGAGCTTCCAAATCTTCAAGACGTACATTCGCTGGGGCTTGGAGACATTTCCGCAACTGAGAAATGTGAAACACATTGTGGACCCCTGCTAGCGACGGCAGTAACTCCAATTGATATGCCACAGGTCCGCATCTTTTGGTTATTGCAAATGGCCCAATGAAACGTCGAGCTAGCTTCCCTTTCACTCCGAATCGATGAATTCCCTTCATTGGGGATACCTGGAGATAAACTTGATCCCCAACCTCGAAGTGAAGAGGTCGACGTCGTTTGTCCGCATAGCTCTTCTGACGAGACTGAGCGGTTTTGAGATTTGCTTGAATAATACGTACTTGCTCTTCGGCTTCATTTATCAAGTCGATGCCATATACCACTCGTTCACCAGATTCGCACCAGTTCAAAGGTGTGCGACACCTCCAGCCATAAAGAGCTTCATATGGTGCCATTTGGATGCTAGCCTGGTAACCGTTGTTGTACGAAAATTCCGCCAATGGTAGATGATCATCCCAATTCCTACCATGGTGGATGGCACAGGCACGAAGCATATCCTCTAGCACTTGATTCACCCGTTCGGTTTGTCCATCAGTCTGAGGATGATAAGCCGAGCTTCGAATTTGTTTGGTACCCAATGCATCGTGGAGATGCTCCCAAAAGTGAGCAACGAAAATAGATCCACGATCTGAAATGATAGTGCAGGGTACTCCATGTAGACACAATATTCTGGAGATATAAAGTTCACAATATTCTGGAGATATAAAGTTCGGTATACCGCTTTACATAATACTTGACACTGACCGGTATGAAATGAGCTGATTTGGTCAACCGGTCAATGATCACCCAAATTGAGTCGTGCTTATGGAGAGTGGGAGGCAACCCAACAATGAAATCCATGTTGATATCCTCCCATTTCCAAGACGGTATGCTTAAAGGTTGAAGCTGTCCAGCTGCCTTCATATGGTCGGCCTTAACTGGCCAACACGTATCATATTCGGATACGTATTTTGCTACTTCTCTCTTCATCTGAGTCCACCAGAACTTCTTCCTTAAGTCATGGCACATTTTGTTACTTCCCGGATGAATGGAATACTTGGATAAATGAGCCTCATCCAGTATCTTCTTCCAAAGTTCCATGTTTCGGGGTACCACTATGCGGTTTTTAAACTAGAAGGTACCTTCATCGTCACATCGGTAACATTTCATCTCCCCCTTCTCCATTCTTTGCCGAATATGCGACATCCCTTTGTCCTCCTTCTGAGTTGCCATAATATCCTCCCTGATAGTAGGAATAAGAGCTAGGTTGTAGAGTGCCCCATATGGAACCAAGTAGAGACTCGGTTCTTCTTCTCCCATTGAGGTAATGGAAAGATTGTTGATATGGGACTTGCGGCTCAGAGCATCTGTGACGACATTTGCCTTGCCTGGATGGTAGTGGATCTCAATCTCATAATCCTTGATTAATTCCAACCATCTACACTGTCGCATATTTAAGTCCTTTTGGGTGAAGATGTACTTCAGGCTCTTGTGATCGGTGTAGAGATGTACTAGATTACCCAGTAGATAATGTCTCCACATCTTCAATGCTAGTACCACAACAACGAGCTCTAGATCATGAGTCGGATAGTGCTGCTCATGGTTCCGAAGCTATCGTGATCCGTAAGCGATCACTCGTCTGTCCTGCATCAACACAAAACCCAAACCAATTCCCGATGCATCACAATACACGTCAAAGGATTTGGTTATGTCTGGTTCAGCTAATACTGGTGCCATTGTGAGGTGTTTTACCAATGCCTGGAAACCTCCCTCACATGCCTCAGCCCATACATACTTATTCCCCTTCTTCAGAAGTTCTGTCATTGGTTTAGCTATTTTGGAGAAACTGGGAATGAACCTCCAGTAATACCCAACTAAACCTAGGAAGCTTCGAACTTCATGTACGGACTTTGGAGACTCCCATTTGAGTACTTGCTTTATCTTGCTTGGATCCATTGCAATCCCTTCTGCTGATATGATGTGCCCTAAAAATGGCACTTGGCTGATCCAGAATTCACACTTGCTGAACTTAGCATATAGCTGGTGGTCCCGTAATCGTTGAAGCACGATACGCAAGTGTTGAGCATGTTCTTCTTCGGATTTTGAATACACAAGGATGTCATCAATGAAGACCACGACAAACTTGTCCAATTCCGGCATGAACACCGAGTTCACGAGATAAATGAAATGAGCCGGTGCGTTGGTCAATCCGAAGGACATGACAAGGTATTCATACAGTCCATACCTCGTCGAGAATGCTGTCTTAGGTATATCTTCTGGCCGGATTCTAATCTGATGATAACCAGAGCAAAGATCCATCTTCGAAAATACTCTAGCACCCACTAGTTGATCGAAAAGAATATCAATGCGTGGTAGTGGATACTTGTTTTTGATAGTGACAACATTGAGTGGAGGATAGTCCACACACAGTCTCAAGGTCTTATCTTTCTTCTCTACGAACAATGCAGAACAACCCCATGGTGATGAACTTGGACGAATGAAACCTTTGTTCTCAAGTTCCGTTAACTGCTCCTTCAGTTCTGCAAGTTCCTTGGGTGCCATCTTGTAGGGTTGCCTTGAGATTGGCACTGTTCCCAATACAAGCTCAATCTTGAACTCATTATCTCTTTCTAGGGGCATACCAGGAAGATCTTCAGGAAACACGTTCGGATGTTCACATACTACCGGAATATCCTTAAGTTCAATAACCTCGGTATTGTGAGTAGATGGATTCACTAGAATGGTTCTCTCAAGATTGAGGACTTGGGAAGCATGAAGTGGAGAATTTAGATATATTTTTCGAGGAACGAGATCTAGAATAGCACCATGGTATTGTAACCACGCCATTCCCAAGATGACATCTAGCTTCTAATTCTCTAGTATCAGAAGCGAAGTAAGATATACAGTTCCATCTAGGTTAAGTGGTATCCCAGGAACCAACTCATTTGTTACTGTCTGGCTTGCCGGGGTGCAAATCACGTACGGAGTTTTTGTGGAGATAATAGGCAATTGACTTTTAATGACAAAAGACTTGCTAATGACATTGTGTGAAGCTCCAGAGTCAAAGAGTATGACTACGGGATGATCAAAGATAGAGAACGTACCCGTGAGTACGGGTGCGCCTTCCGGAACGTCCTCAATGGCGAGGTGGTGGATGTTGCCGAGTCTGGGAACTGGCTTCTTGGGCTGGTTGCAGGGTTGGTTGGTGCCCTGGTATGATGACTGTCCTTCGCCCTGCCTACTCTGCGGGCAGTCCTTGGCGAAGTGCCACGTGCGTCCACACATTAAACATGTGTACGGGGTTTGGCCGGTACGAATGGGAGGACGGAATCCCGGTGCACGCGGTGGAGGTGGAAGTGCGGGATCATCCCCTACTGTTGCAGTGGTCAGAAACCGGTGTTGACGAACTGGCGACCACTGAACATCGGTGGTCGTGATGGCGGTTGCCACCTCTGGTCGGATGGTGATCGATACACCATTTGGTACTTCCTAGGAGCACCACCTCCGCTGCCTTGCGGAGCACTCCTCTTCTTCTTGTCTTAGGATAGCTCTTGAGTAGCGTCCTCTTGCATGATCGTGGTGTTGACAATGTCGTTGAAGCTGCCGCGGTTGAACAAGACAAGCTTGTCCTTCATCTTGGGGTTCTACCCCCGGTAGAAGCACTCTCGCTTCGTGTCTTTCGTGTTCACTTGGTCCTGTGCATACTGGGCCAAGTGGTTGAAGGTCTTGGAGTACTCGTAAGCACTCCTTCCTCCCTGCTTCAGCTCCAAGAACTCTTGAAGCTTCCTCTCATAATCCCGAGAGGGATATGGTAGGCACAGAACGCCTCCCGGAATTCTGCCAGCTCACGACATAGCCTGCGGGGCGTGCAGTGAGATAGTTTGCCCACCATGCACCAGCAGAACCCTGCAGTTGTTGAGCTGCAATAGAGTCTTCTGTTGTTTGGTATCTCGAGTAAACCGAACTTCCCTTCAATGGTGCAGAGCCAGTTGTCCGCCTCCAAAGGTTCGTCGGCCTCCCTGAAGACCGGCGGATGCGTCGATGTGAGTAGGAACTCAGATATGACTGACGTGGCCCATCAGCTTGTCGCCCCCACTTGACGGGACGAGTGCTGTACAAGGGTCCGCAACAACTCGGTTTGCTTGTTGCGTGAGTCGAGCACTGCTGCGAGGACCTCTGCGATACTTCTGGGAAGTGTAGGTGGAGGTGGTGGAGGTGTCTGCGTCTGGGGCGTGTTCTGCCAGGGGGTGTGTGTCATCCCCCTGTCCCCCCACTTGAGCTCCCCACTTCCGAGGCTGTACGTGTACGCACCATGCTGCAATACAACGATTTACACCATAAGTCTCATTGCCTCAAGTTCATCCTTCATATAAATAGTATGCGCGTAGACCA
>JAYESD010000009.1:116184020-116327432 GCA_036927565.1 Tuctoria greenei
TATCGGGTTATACACCATCCGACGGGGGCTACCACTAACTTTGAAGCACGCTGGAGTACCGCGTGTCATAGGTTCTCAGAAACATAGAAAGCTTCAAAGACTCCTATTAATTTCCTGTGCCAAGCCACAGAAATTTCACATACCACTTCTCGTATGCTGAGTTTACCGAGGTTGATCCGCTCTCGGTGGCGTACCTTACCTCTTACCTGACGTCGGGGCGTCGTTAGAGAATTAATAACACATAGTTAGTTTACCACCTTTATATCTTATACTAATAATACTCCTTATAAGGGCATATAGCTAATTCCTCACTCAAATCCAAATTTTTTGAAAATATGTTCTTTTCAAGTACACTGTTCCCAATGATGCTCTGATACCATGTCTGTGGGGACCATAATACTGACATCCGAGGATCTCATTGGGTGGGGTCGTGCAATGCGACACCCAACAGTATACAAGAACAGAACTAAAATACAAGACAAAGTCTTTTAGTTATCTTACAGCGGAAGTTTTACAATACTAGCAGAAGGAAAGAAACATATATATCATAGCTACGCTCTCAGTACTAGCTATGCAAAAGCAAAATCATCCATGCCCTAGATACTTCGCACTAGCAACACCTAAATCACAACGGCGTGCAGTGTTCCCACTCGGCTGTACACCCCGGATGGGTGCAACCTCATCATCAAACCCGTCATCAATCATATAACCTGCAAAAACTCGTTAACTGCAAACATGAGCATAAGGCTCAGCAAGACTAACCCGTCTCACTAGACATATGCAAGGGTGAACACTAAGCATAGGTAAGGTGAAGCATAAACGACTCGCCTACAAGTGGATCCTTATAATCAATTTTTAAGTAGCAAATGACATTCTCCAAGCACGGCACATCATAGACTCCACAATCAAACAAGAAACACTTTGCCGATGATATGACATGCCCAGAGCACATAATGCTATTACAGCTAAAGTATGGGGAAACTGTAAACTTTAACTTTACTATATCTAAGTCATATAAGGTTGCAAAGAAAATTATAATTCAATACAACATATTTTTTCTGACTTCTTTAGTATTTACTACGTCACGGCGCAGTGAACAAGTGGTACTCTATTACCGCGAGGGACGGTGATTGCAATCAGGACACACCCGGACAACACGACACATACGTCATTCGGAAGTGTCAGCGAGCACACCAATACCTTTGTAACACTTCAGTACTAGTCGTATATGGCCACCTTTCACAAGAAACCTGAACGTCGAGCCCGTCTCACCTCCGCGAACAGAAGGTCTCCGCACGGAACACCTCTTGTGTTCGCCGACCGATTCACACCTTACTGTCCTCAACCCACCCCTATCGATGGTGATTTAATGGGCCTCGACATCCCAGTTATCGAGTTACGTCAGTTTACTGGATTCCATATGTCCAGTATGTCGCTGGTACAAGTCAAGGTTGTTCAAAGGGGCCGCATACAGATGGGCCTTAACTGACCAGTCAGAGCTATGCGACCAAGACCACGTCTTGCCACTTCCTATCCATCTCTGACCGTTCTCAAGTTTAGATGTAACAGTTATTTTCTATAAATGTTATCCCAGTCTAGAGGAGTGTAAATTTCTATCTCGCGAGTAGATTCCAACTACTCGACTTCTACCGGTTTACCTACAACATTAGCATAGCAATTCTACACGTCGAGTTATTAACCTACCCAATTAACCAGTGGGATTGTGTGTCATGCATCTGGAGTATTCAAGCATCCTAAACGCAATGCACAATTCTTATGCTAATCATCATAGTGATAAAATAAAATTTTATAAACAACTTAAATGGAAACCGGGGCTTGCCTGGTTGCAGGTCAGAGTCGGGGTTAGTATCCGGCATATGTACTTCCAAGGCCTCTGGTTCCTCCTCGACTTCGGTCACTACACCATATGCATATAATATGTATATGGATGACTTCGAAAAATAATTACTACCAGGACCATAATTTAATTTATGGTGATCATTATATGATAATGACCTAATTGGCTTTGGAACTTTGATGGTAGATACTAGGGAATATGATAGAAGCTCTTGCAAAGAACAGGAGATGATGAAAGTATTTTGTTGTCTCTAAAATTATGGCAAGCAATAAACTTCTAAGAATTTTAGAGAAGAAACTGTAGCTTGAACATAGCTGCCAGTTGATAATCATGATAGAGGAAGTTGTACTGGTTCTAGCAAAGTTTGGTTTCATAAATTTCTAAGCCTTGGTGAAGGAGTTATTGAATTTCAAAGTTGCCAAGAATTTCTGGAATTATTTTATAATTGAATTTTTAGCTTTTCAATTAATATTCAGTTTGCAACTGAATTAGGACTAGGATATTATGTCAATTAAATCCAAAATTTTTACAGGAACTAGTTTATGACTAAAGGAAGGTTCAGTCCAAATTTGAGACATAATAAAGCAGCTGAACATCTGTAAAAATTCAATAACTAAAAAAGGTAATTGAACTATACAGAGGGTTATACAGGTGCAATGGCTCTGGTAATCAAGAATAGGACAATGTATTTTATGTGAATTTTTGGGATTTTTCCAGTGGCAAATTTACCTGGAAAAATTGTATTTGCATTTGGAGAGATTGTTTTCCACAGAATTTAAATGTGAGTTTCACAGAACCTAACTGGTACTCACAGAAACTATAGCTCAAGGGCTTTCAAACAAAATTTGTTTGAATATTTTTGGAGCAGTCTACAGAGATATATTGATTTTTCAACTTTGGAAATGGTTCTGCACATATTTGGAAATTGCAGCTTTTAAATTTGGCGCCAGGGCCCACTGGATTTTAAATCAGCCAATCAGGTGCTAGCCACACCGGGTGCCATAAATATTCCCACGTGGCCACACTAAATCCCTGGCCACAGACTGATCCGGGCGCCTTTGCACTCGCTGGCAGGTGGGACCCGCGTCCCTATTTTCTTCAACCTTTGGCCACGGCTCAGACGGCGGCGCTTTTGCCGGCGATTGCTTCCGGCCCACGGGATGTCTCGGTACTCGCCGCGCCACCCTATTTTTGCACGGGGAATACACTGGACCAACTCCCGACGATGATGGGTGACCGGAAAACAATTCCCGACGGTGGCGGCGGGTGCTAGGGTTTCGGTTATGTCAAGACCCTCGATTCCCTAGCTAAAACTCTTGTTTGAAAGCTCGGGAAGCATCGTGGAAGCATGGGAAATAGTTTAGGAGGGGCTAGAGCTCTTGCCATAGCCGGCAACACCAAGGTCGACGGTGAACCGAGCTCCATCAATGGCGGAAGGGGAAAAATCGGATAGCTAGTTAATTAGTCGATTGTTCTTTCTGATATTTTGAGGGAAGGTGCACTAGGATACGTAGATCATGTCGTCTAACTGGATCAAAGAAATTTTGTGCATACAATCGGAATTAAACCAACGAACTAGCCTCGAAGCTATAAAAGTGCTTCGGTAATTTACGGAATACAGATGCTAGGATGCACGATAGGAGTTCAATTTTAACCAGAAGCTGCACAAGATCGTTGCGCACCTTTTTCCTATAGACTGCAGAGAACGAGATGGCTTGTATCAGCGGCGAGGATGAGTGGCGTCGGGCGGTGCTGAGGTGGTCGCGGCGGCGAGGAAATGGCGCGGCGCGATGAAAGGTGAATCGGTGAGGGACTCTGGTCGACGGGGGGTGAATTTATAGTCTTCACCGCAGTAGATGGAGGCCAGGGGCAGCTGGGGGCGACCGATGGCTGATCGGCACGCTGGCGGCATGCAGCATCGCGGTGTCGCGCGGAGAAAGAAACAGGGGCAGTTAAACGGTCTCCCCGGCTGACTTGTGGGCCCCACTGCTCTCCCTTATTTGTTCCTTTAAATTCTACCTCAAACATTGTCCGAAAATTCCCAAAATTTATAGACAGGCTAAGAAAAATGTGAGGAACTCAAATCTGCAATCAGATTTCAATTTGGACATAGATTGTTTCAAATTTAAAGTCAAATTTGAATTCAAACATGTTTATAAACCTCAATGAAATAAATAGTAGCTGAGGTCCATAAATCTCCAAACTTTGAAACAAAGCTCCCTGAACCATAAAAGGTCTTAGGAAAAATTGGGGGTTGATTTGGGCAAGGTTCAGTGCAGAGCTAAATTTGAGATCAACGCGAAATACATCCTTTGTACGTGTCCAAATAAGTGGAATACGTACTTCAAAAATCTTGAAAATTTTTCGAGAAGCTATTTAAGATATTTAAGAGGCCAAGGAAAAATTTGGAGCCTTGGATTTGAATCTTTTTGGCAGGGCTAAATATGCATAGCAACATAATCAAATTACATTTGTTTTGATTTTTATATTGCTGCAATATAATTTGCCCTAGCCATTTCAATCAATTAAATTCCCAACTTGGCAGAAAGGTTTAATTAAAATATTCTAGGGTTAGGGTGAAGTCCAGTCCTCATGTTAATAAGATTAAACATGAGTAGAAAGAAAACTTTTTAGTGAGGTCAAGATCATGTGCACAACTATATTGACCCCCATTATGTTTGATAAACAACTTGTAGCTGAACTTCTCAGGAATGGAAAAAGTGGGATTTTACAGTGCGTCCCAATTGTGCATGAAATTGTAGGACATCCAGGGTCCTTCTTCTTTTCCGGAAGCCTATTGAGGATGGCTGCGCTACAGTCTTCCGTAAGCTTGACAACCTCAGTGGTGGGCAATGGCCGCTTGTTATTCAATATGTCCTTGAGATAGCGAGCATAAGTGGGTACTTGCATCGCTTCAATCAAGGGTACATTGATTTGGATTTTCTGGATGATCTTAACAAAGCGGTTAAATTGCTCATACACTGTTGGCTTCCTTTGTCTATGTGGGAATGGCAATAAGTTGGTGTCCTCAAAGTGCTTGGCCATTCTCTCACTAAGTGGTTCACTTATGCCAACTGGAACATCCTCCTTCTCCTTTGTAGTTGTCCTCTTCTCTTGTGTGGGATACGGTGGGTCACGAGTGGTTTTGCCACCTCTCGTAGCCACCGCGCTCACTTTCTCCATTGGAGGAACAACTGCAACCAGTTGAGCCATTTGAGTTTCCAAAATCTTGTTGAAACTCAATTGATTCTTGAAGGCTGAGGATAGTCCTTCAATCTTAACGTTAATGCTCTCTAGGGTCTTGTCATTGGCCGATAGCTTCTTGGATATAGCCTCATTGATCTTCAGCTGGCCAATGGCAAGTTCTCTTAAGTTGGGTTGATTTCCATTATTGTCATTGTGGTTGTACCCTCCTTGAAAGAATGAGCATGGTTGGCCCCACCCTTGACTTCCTGGACGATAGCCATTGTTGTTTCCATTGTTGGCTACGTATAAGGCATCCTCACGAGTTTCTGGGTAGTCATTGCCCAAATGGCCTGTGTTGCCACAGACTTCACAAGTGATGTGAGAGTTTAAGCCATAGGCATTGCCACATACCTCACCATTTGTTTGCCCATCAATCTTCTTCATAAGGAGGTCCAATTTGGCAGCGATCATGTCCACCTCCTTCAATGTGTGCATGCCTCGCTGGCGGGTATGGAGACACTCATTGCTCCAACCCATGTTTGACACCATGTCCTCAATCAAATATTTGGCTTTAGGCACCGTCAATGAGAAGAAGGCTCCTCCAGCAGTAACATCAACATGGTCACGGGCAGAAGGGATCAACCCATTGTAGAAGTTTTGAATGATGAGCCAGTCATCCATCCCATGGTGGGGACAGGCTAGGATGTATTCCTGAAGCCTTTCTCAAGCCTTGGGAATAGATTCATTGGCATGTTGCTGGAAGCTAAAAATCTTCCACGTAGGGCATTGGTCTTGCCCAACGGGAAACACTTGGTGAGGAAAGCCGTATAACATTTCTTGCTAGTATCTACAACACCTTGGTTCGCATAGAAATACTGTTTTGCTCTCCCAAGAAGAGAGAACATAAATAGCCTAAGACGGACAACATCGGGAGATATGTCCTTTATCTTAAAAGTGCTGCAGATCTCAAGGAACTGTTGCAGGTGTGCACTTGCATCCTCGTTAGCCTTCCCACAAAATGGGTTGGCTTGCACCATAGTTATAAGGCCAGTCTTGATTTTGAAGTTTACGTTTCCCGTGTTAACATTGGGCCCAATAGGCACATTGTTAGCAGAGAGAGCTGAAAACTCATGAAGGGTCTTCTAGGCCATTAGCGTTTCTGTTGTTGGTGCAATTGCACTGGCTTGCTTTCCCGCTCCAAGCTTTTGAGGAGTAACGACACGAGGTCGATCTCTCAGAAGGGATTCGGGATCTTCAACAAAGTTTTCCATCAAGCAGAAACCAAACATACACTACCCTGTTTTCATATAAAATGTGAAAACAAAGAAGGGTCATCCTACTAAAACCTACCAAGGTCCTATCCTATTCACTCAATCATGTAATACTTCGTTTGCCTTCCCCGGCAACGGCGCCAGAAATGCTTGTTGACGGTTCCTACGCACTACTAACAATTCATCTCTAGCAATGGTGCTAGAAAATGTTTGTTAATAGATTTTATATTATATATGTAAATCCGCAAGCGCACGAAAACTATAGATGTAGCATTTCCCCTCTAAGAGTATTCCCAAAGGGTGTCATTTATATTCTCCCAAAGGAAGGCTAGATGGAAGTAAAACAATCATCAAGTGGAGAGGCTAGGTTGGCCTAGGTAGGGTTCTAGCAAGGATGTAAAAAGGGTAATTGAGGTAGTGTGACACACACAAGAGCATTCTATCCTAAGGGGATAATATTTGGTAAAGAGGGACCAAGCTGAGAACTAGGTAGAGAATCCTAAAATGCTTCTAATGTACATATACATAGCCTAGATTAGTTACTAATGATCATGTCAGTTATGAATTTTCATGCTAAGTGGATTAACACATCGGGCATGGGTTTACCCCTATCAATACTTGGACGACTCTCATCAAGAGCCTGTGGCATAGCCGAACGTGGAGGATTACAAATGACGGATAGGGCTGTCATCACCTACTGCCTACCTCTTCAATCTTTGGGCACACGAGACATTCAACGCTACTCTCTATCCTAGCACCATGCTATCATATTAAGTAATTACCTTAAGAGACTAGGCACAAGCCATCCTAAGGAACTAAATCATCATTGAACCAATGTTAATTCATAGCATAAGTGATTCATGTTAACATAATCATGTCATAGCTAATTAGACTATAGTGGAGGTTTATAGTGTTTATGATGATATAATGATAATGGTAAAGTATAATCATAAATACTACTCCTACCACGTACATGGAATCCACAATCAAAAAAGAAACACTTCATCCAAGTATATGAACAATGGAAGGCTAAAGATAACATCTTTATTGAGAACAAAGTCAAAAATATAAATAGAAATGTAAGAGCCATACCTTTCCCAATTGGAAATTGGGAAGAGACTCCTTCTACTCCTCTCCTACTTGGACTATGGACTAGACTCTCCTCTCTAGAACCTATACTCCTCTAAACCTATGGAGAGTAGTGGATACAATGCATGAATACTAAAGTCGTGTGTGTTGAAGTGAGATGTGAGGGGTCCTATTTATAGCTTGGAGAACGGTCGGTTCCCACCACCAAAAGCACGCGAATCAGTCGCCCATGACCTCTTCAAGCCAGGAGGAGTCAACACATGGTGTTTGACCGCGTTTGGCGCCATGACCTAGTCTGCTGACTAGGGAGGTCGGCCGACCTGGTCTTGGCTCCTTCTGCGTTGTGCTTCCTCCAGGTCTCTGCTAGGTGGGTCCCATTGATTGATATTTGTGCTACACCATTGGATGGCCTCAGATACTTCTGTTTGTGGGCCACTTGATTCATGTGGTGCCACATGGCGTCACCTGACTGGATGGAATGATATTTATAGGATCCATCCCCTTGTTTTACTTCAATTCTGCATAGAATCTCTGCATGCACTACTTTCTTCAAGGACAAGTGGAAATAGGTTAAATAAAAAGGTGATGTATGCAAGAAATGATACTCCATTCACATAACTGAGTTATATTGACAGGTGAAATTGGTATATAACAGCCGTCAACATTGTACTTAATGATAAAAATATGGAAGACGCTAGTTTTTCTAGATGCGATGATCTTAGTGTGAAATTTCATAATGCTAGGGCTGAGATTTATGTTTTAAACAATGTTTTACATACACATGAATTAACTCTATTCAAATTGTAAATCAAAAGCAAAAACTTCATGTGAAAACCGACTAGACTTGTGTCAGTACCCTGGATACTAGGTACCCCCTGATACTGTGGATAAAGTCATGGAGTTCAGCTCGCCAATGTTGAAGACTTACGAAGGCAACACGTGTGCCGCAACACTGGTCCCGCCTCCCTCGTTTGGGTAGCTCTGGAGCTACCACGTGTCTTGTAGGGCCGGACTTACCTCCCTTCATAGGGAAACTCCGGTGCTGCTGTTGATATTTCCTAAGGAACAACAACAAATCATTCCCGGCAATGGCGCCAAAAATGCTTGTTGACGGTTCCTACGCACTACTAACAATTCATCTCTTGCAGTGGTTCCAGGAATGTTTGTTAACATATTTTAGATTATACATGTAAATACGCAAGAGCATGAAAACTATCGATGTAGCATTTCCCCTCTAAGAGTATTCCCAAAGGGTGTCATTTATATTCTCCCAAAGGAAGGCTAGATGGAAGTAAAACAATCATCAAGTAGAGAGGTTAGGTTGGTCTAAGCAAGGCTCTAGCAAGGATGGATAAAGGGTAATTGAGGTAGTGTGACACACACAAGAGCATTCTATCCTAAGGGGATAATATGGGTAAAGAGGGACCTGGCTAAGAACTAGGTAGAGACTCCTATAGTGCTTCTAATGTACATATACACAACCTAGATTAGTTACTAATTATCATGTAATTATGAATTCTCATGATAAGTGGATTAACACATCGGGCACGGGTTTACCCCTAGCAACACTAGGACGACTCCCACAAAGAGCATGTGGCACAGCCGAATGTGGAGGATGACAAAGGACAGATAGGGTTGTCACAACCTACTCCCTACCTCTTCAATCCGTAGGCATACGAGACATTCAACCCTACTCTCTATCCTAGCACCATGCAAGCATATTAAGTAATTACCTTAAGAGCCTAGGCACAAGCCATCCTAAGGCAATGAACTAAATCATCGTTGAACCAATGTTAATTCATAGCACAAGTGATTCATGTTAACATAATCATATCATAGTGAATTAGACAATAGTGGAGTCTTATAGTGTTTATGATGATATAATGACAATGGTATAGCATAATCATAAAGACTACTACTACCACATACATGGAATCCACAATCAAACAAGAGACGCTTCATCCAAGTATATGAACAATGGAAGACTAAAGATAACATCTTTATTTAGAATAAAGTCACAAATATAAATAGGAATATGGGAGACATACCTTTCCCAATTAGGAATTGGGAAGAGACTCCTTCTACTCCTCTCCTACTTGGACTATGGACTAGATACTCTCCTCTCTACAACCTATACTCCTCTAAACCTATGGAGAGTAGTGGATACAATGGATGAATACTCAAATGGTGTGTGTTGAAGTGAGGGTGAGGGGTCATATTTATAGCTTGGAGAAGGGTCAGTTCCCGTCACCAAAAGCGCATGAATCAGTCACCCATGACCTCTTCAAGCCGGGAGGAGCCAAAACGTGGAGTTTGACCGCGTTTGGTGCCAGGACCTAGTCAGCTGACTAGGGAGGTCGGCCGACCTGGTCTTGGCTCCTTTTGCAGCGTGCTTCCTCCAGGTCTCTGCCAGGTGGGTCCCATTAACTGATATTGGTGCTACACCGTTGGATGGCCTCAGATACTTCTGTTTGTGGGCCTCTTGTTCCATGTGGTGCCACATGGCATCACCTGATTGGCCAAAATGATATTTTATAGGATCCATCCCCTTGTTTTACTTCGATTCTGGATAGAATCTCTGCATGCACTACTTTCTCCAAGGACAAGAGGAAATAGGTTAAATAGAAAGGTGATGTATGCAAGAAATGATACTTCCTTCACATAATTGAGTTATATTGATGGGTGAAATTGGTATATAACAGCCGTCAACATTGCACTTAATGATAAAAATATGGAAGATGCTAGTTTTTCTAGATGTGATGATCTTAATGTGAAATTGCATAATGCCAGGGCTGAGATTTCTGTTTTAAACAATGTTTTACATACACATGGTTTAAATCTATTCAAATTGTAAATCAAAAGCAAAAACTTCATATGAAAACTGACTAGACTTGTGTTAGTACCCTGGATACTAGGTACCCCCTGATACTGTGGATAAAGTCATGGAGTTCCGCTCGCCAATGTTGAAGACTTACGAAGGCAACACGTGTCCCGCAGCACTGGTCCCGCCTCTCTCGGTCGGGTAGCTCTAGAGCTACCACGTGTCTTGCAGGGCCGGACCTACCTCTCTTCACAGGGAAACTCCAGTGCAGTTGTTGATATTTCCTAAGGAACACCAACAAACCATTCCCGGCAATGGCGCCAGAAATGCTTTTTGACGGTTCCTACGCACTACTAACAATTCATCTCTTGCAGTGGTTCTAGGAATGTTTGTTATTATATTTTATATTATACATGTAAATACGCAAGCACATGGAAACTATTGATGTAGCGTTTCCCCTCTAAGAGTATTCTCAAAGGGTATCATTTATATTCCCCCAAAGGAAGGCTAGATGGAAGTAAAACAATCATCAAGTAGAGAGGTTAGGTTGGTCTAGGAAAGGCTCTAGCAAGGATGGATAAAGGGTAATTGAGGTAGTGTGACACACACAAGAGCATTCTATCCTAAGGGGTTAATATGGGGTAAAGAGGGACCAGGCTAAGAACTAGGTAGAGACTCCTACAATGCTTCTAATGTACATATACACAACCTAGATTAGTTACTAATGATCATGTCAATTATGAATTCTCATGCTAAGTGGATTAACGCATCGGGCACGGGTTCACCCCTAGCAATACTAGGACGACTCCGCAAAGAGCCTGTGGCATAGCCAAATGTGGAGGATTACAAAGGACAGATACGGCTGTCACCACCTACTGCCTACCTCTTCAATCCGTGGGCATACGAGACATTCAACCCTACTCTCTATACTAGCACCATGCAAGCATATTAAGTAATTACCTTAAGAGCCTAGGCACAAGATATCCTAAGGCAATGAACTAAATCATCGTTGAACCAATGTTAATTCATAGCACAAGTGATTCATGTTAACATAATCATATCATAGTGAATTAGACAATAGTGGAGGTTTATAGTGTTTATGATGATATAATGACAATGGTATAGCACAATCATAAATACTACTCCTACCACATACATGGAATCCCTAATCAAACAAGAGACGCTTCATCCAAGTATATGAAAAATGGAAGACTAAAGATAACATATTTATTAAGAATAAAGTCACAAATACAAATTGGAATATGGGAGACATACCTTTCCTAATTAGGAATTGGGAAGAGATTCCTTCTACTCCTCTCCTACTTGGACTATGGACTAAATACTCTTCTCTCTACAGCCTATACTCCTTTAAACCTATGGAGAGTAGTGGATACAGTGGATGAATACTCAAGTGGTGTGTGTTGAAGTGAGGGGTGAGGGGTCCTATTTATAGCTTGGAGAAGGGTCAGTTCCCGCCACCAAAAGTGCACGAATCAGTCACCCATGACCTCTTCAAGCCGGAAGGAGCCAACATGTGGAGTTTGACCGCGAAATGCGTCAGGACCTAGTCGGCCAACTAGGGGGGTCTGCCGAGCTAGTCTTGGCCCCTTTTGCGGTGTGCTTCCTCCAGGCCTCTGCTATGTGGTTCCTATTGACTGATATTGGTGCTACACCATTGGTTGGCCTTAGATACTTCTGTTTGTGGGCCATTTGATCCATGTGGTGCCAGGTGGCATCGCCTGATTGGCTGGAGTGATATTTTATAGGATCCATTCCCTCGTTTCTCTTCAATTCTACATAGAATCCATGCATGCACTACTTTCTCTAAGAACAAGTGGAAATTGGTTACATAGAAAGGTGATGTGTGCAAGAAATGATATTTCCTTCTCATAATTGAGTTATATTGACAGGTGGAATTGGTATATAACAGCCGTCAAAAAACTCCCCAAGCTTATCCTTTGCTCGTCTCGAGCAAAGACAATAATTTAGGTTGATGGTCTGGAGTTGCTACTTTGTTCTATTTTTCAAAAGTATCATGTGCACAACAAAATACTCTACCTAGTATTGCAAAAGTTGGCATGGTACTTCACCCATCTTAAGTCATTATGGGGCTTGTGCCATCTCCTATTCATGGGTGGTTGAATTATAGAACAGCAAATGGAGCACACATACCCTAGAAGTCAAGTTCCAATCAAATTTTGGAGAGTTCAATTTAGATTTCAGGTATCTCAATTTGATTCTCTCAAGTCTCTCCTTTGTGTGTAGTGGAAATATATCCTCACCAAGGTATTTTGCCTAAATTCATCCTACCTGTACATAAGGCTTGTATATGGAGCTTGTTAGGGAATATAGTAGACATATTTGCAACACATAATATTGCTAAGTCAAAAGAGTAAGCCTTAGGAGAAATCAATTCAACACAATTTAATTCAAGACTTGTGCATGTGTGATGGAATGAAGTGAATGTTGATCTTGAGATGACTCCTTTTTGAGTGGACTCTCTTATTTTGCAGGGATGAAACATGGCTACTTCTTTTTTTTCTCATGCTTATGATGTAAGCATGCATTTTATTTTTCTTTTTATTTTTCTTGTAGCCATTTCTTCTACTCCCTTTTTATGCAATGAATTTTGGAGAGAGTACTGAGCATGAATGATATGGAGTTTCTCTTTTTATTGTGGAATGATGATATGATGGGAATTTGCTTACTTCTAGTGTAGAAGTATATCATGTGCAAGTGAAATCTTGAATTCAAAAAGTAATGAATGATATCTCATGTAGGTATATACTAATTTGACAAATCTCAATGTGAAGACAAATAGCATATGCATAAGGTCTATCAATGTGATGTATCATATGGCTTTGGTAGGTATTTCCTATCAAAGGAGAGTAACTTAAATCTTTTTAGGATTTCTCCGAAAATCTAAGTTTCACTTTCAAACTAGGAATAACAGCCCTATCACTATATCATATCTCACAACAACTTAGAATGGATTAAGCTTTTGCAACCCACAATTTCCAAATCAAGGCAAAAGCAATTTTTGCCAATGAGAGCAATATGTTGGAGAGTATTAAGTTGTAAACTAGGGACTTAGGAAAATTAAAATAGAGCAACTATTCATCATTTCATCCATTGGAATTCCAAACCATTCTCACCACACATCATTTATTTTATTTAAAAGCAAATATATCCTAACATTTTTTATTTTTTTATATGAAAGGTAAATGATGGTCTAATGGAAAATAAATATGCAAAGGGGTTGATACAATTTAACTCAAGTGGGGGGTCCTCCTAGAAGCTTTTTCTTCACTCACCTCCGTGTCGAGGGTTGAATCCTTGATGACGGAAGTATGCCTCGAGATCAGCTTGTTGTTGTTGTAGCATGGAGTTGAGGTTGATGAATTGAGCGTCCATGTGTTGTTGCCAGTCTTGGGTACCTTGGACATGCACTTGGAGAGTGTTGTAGATGTCACCCGTTCTCACTTCAAGCTCATCCATACGTCTAGTGATATCCATCATTTGTTAGCTATGGTCATGATGACTTCTAGCCGAAGAGGAATGACATCTTCTCATGGACGATGGAGGCAAGCTGCTAGAGCTTGAAGTGGATAGGGGTGGCTCCCATGTGGCACCTGGCCATCCATGCCAAGACGGACCTTCGGCCTCATACGATGGAGGTTGAGTCCATTCGGGTGCATCATCCTTTAGGTTCTCTTCCTCTTCATACTCATGGACCGTGGAGGTTGTCGGAGGCATAGTCACTCTCCTTATACTGCTTCTAGTTACCCTGCCAGAGATATTACTTCTTCTGGCTTCCTCGATGGGACAAATGATGAGGACATCACAACAGCAGAGACGCGCATTGAACTGCAAGGACCAATCACAAGAGCACGGGCACGGTTATTAAATCAGCAGGTGAATTCGTTCTTAACTTCTTTTGCATGTGAGTTTGAGAATAGATTGCTATGTGATGATTTAATTGTTATTAGGAATAATGGAAAAGATCAACAAGTGAAGGAAGGAGGCCTTGGGAGCGTGGAGAACCACTTGGGACGTCCACAAGTAGATGGAAACAGTTTACAACTCGGACTCGAGTTCAACTCGGAGTCCAGGAGCAGTCCACCTTAAAACAGACGCCCAGGAGGCATACGGACTCCGTTTTTGACGTTCTACATATGCACGGAAAGAGGAGAAGATAAACTTTCTAATGGTTCTGGTCCCACCTCAAAATTCCTCGGGAGGCATTGGGAATCGTCGAAACAAGTCGAGTCCAGATTTCTGTCCGGTGCTGCGCCACCGAATCGGGCCTTTGGGCCTTGTATCCCGTAAGAGTCCATTAGGGACGCGTCTAATCGTGTTTTGGTCGAACCCTAGCCTATAAATACTGCAGCCGCCGGTCATATTCAGTGGGTTTTGCTTAGATCAATAATATCGCCGTTCTACGGTTTGTGAGACCCCAATTTCGCGATTTCCAATTGTGTCTTCTACGTTCTTGCTCGTGTTCTCGATTGCACTTGCAGGGATTAGCCTTCTTGGCGAGGTCAAGCGTGTGCAGCACGATTGATAACCAACGGAGCCGTGGTGTAGTGATTGCAGGGGTACTCGAACCACTCGAGTGCCGTAGATCATCACCGTCGAGTTCTCCACCACAATCGACGTACCTTTCGGAAGATCGGGCCTAAACCTACTCATCAATTGGTATCAGATTTCCAGGTTGCCCGTGAGGTATCTTTGTTTTCCTTCCTTCCATTAGATCGATTTTGTTTCATACCTAGAGTCCACAAAAAAGCCACAAAAAAAATTAGATCGTTTTTACCGCTTCCCAGACTATAGTGCATGCAGTTTCGTTTTTCAGTTTGCATTGTTGATTTTGCATTCGTGTGGTTGAGTCTTGTTGCTGGTTTAGCTTTGTGTTTTTTTGGTCCTAGTTATCGTGTTTCGTCCTTGTTTTCTTGCTATTCGACACCTATTCCACAATCCCTAAATAACAAACTGATCCGCCACGTTCATCGGTTTGCCCTAGCTAGCCGCCTTGCGTGAACTCCCGCATCGCCAGCCCTAGATTAGGTGACAAATCTTTGTGCCATTCATCCTTGAATCATCACACACCACCCCATTAGTTTCTGTGCAAATTCCCGATCGTTTTCGTATCCGTTTGCGAGTTCTGTTCTCAAACCGAGTTGGAATCAACATCCAAAAAAACGTAACTCGGACAGCCTACCTTAAAACGGCCATAACTTTCGCATACGAACTCGAAATCGGGCGAATTTTTTTTTTCAAATTCATCTACGTGAAATTTCGCATCTGATTTTCCGCGGCACAGCCGTGTTCGGCGAAATTAGATTGCCCAAATTCCCCTCGGAAGATAGGCTATCCGGCCTCCGAAGTTTCAGCACGAATTTTAAAGAACCTTCTTGATTTTCTATAAGCCGCATATTACATCCAATTGAGCTGCAAATTTGTGTGCTTCCTATATTTGTGCTACTGAGTAAAGAAAAAATATCAAAAAAATATTACAAAAAAGAAAAAAAAATAGTGAAGAGCACGCATATTAAAGCAATTGGCCTATACCACTTGGTGCTGTTTGTTTGGTTATATCATTCTGTCTTTCTTTTGCCTTGATACTTCCTTGTGTTGTGCTAGGCTCTAGGACACTCAGTTCACCAGCAACAGTTTCCTACATTGAATACTTATTCAACTTTGTTTAGCTGTTAACGATTTTCTGCTTATTAGCCACCATATTGTGCCATCCAAGCTCCACCTTTCTCTTGAGCATAACAAGTACCTTTGCAATCATCCCACGCTTCATTGGTTCATCTCACCGTCCACACCACCTGCTGTGTCGGTAAGAACACTTGTAAGAGCGTGGTAAGACGCTTGAGCGAGAGAGATTGTTTTCTTCCACCTTCCACATTGTCACTGTAGTTGATAGGGATAACATTTTTTTTGTTGTCTTTTGTTTCCTACTAACAATGGCAGGAGAAGAAAATAATGACGAATGTGTTCAACATGTTGAGTTACGTGATATGTTCGCCAAATACAACGCATCAACGGAGGAGTCATTGGCGAACTTGACTCGCAAACTGGATGACCTTGCTCTTCGGATGAATACTTTTGAGGCTCGGTTGCCTCTCGCTGGAAGACAAGAAGACAATGCTTATGATGAACTGGAAGATCACAGTAATCAGCCAAGACTGCCACTTTATCGTCGAGGTATGGGAGGTAATAATCATAACAATTATAACCGCCCTCCTGATGATCCTTTTGCTAAAGTGAAATTTACTATACCCTCTTTTTCTGGTGCTTATGATGCCGAGGCTTATCTTGATTGGGAGATGACAGTAGAGCAAAAATTTAATTCCCATCTTGTTCCTGAACAACATAGAGTTCGTCAAGCCACTAGTGAGTTTAAGGACTTTGCTATCATATGGTGGAATGAACTTGTTAAAACTAGAACTGATCCTCCAACATGGGATAGATTAAAGGAAGCTATGCGTGTTCAATTTGTTCCTCCATCTTTTCAGCGGGACCTTCGCAAAAAATTGCAGCGTTTAGACCAAGGTAACATGTCCGTAGAGGAGTATTATCAAGAGTTACAAAAGGGTATGCTGCGTTGTGGGGTAGTAGAGGACATGGATGATAAAATAGCTCGTTTTTATAGGGGGTTGAGGCGTGAAATTCAGGACATTGTTGATTACAAAGAATATGATACTGTTAACAGATTGTTTCAGCTTGCTATGTTGGCAGAAAAAGAATAGCAGGGCCGACAACAACAGCAACAACGCACGAGGAGCAACTTCACGCCGCGTGCAGCAACTACACCATCCAAAAAAGCACCATCTTCGGCCCCCCGTGCAGTGACTACACCACCCAATGGCGGCCAACGAACTATACCTGCTGCTCCACCTTCTCGCGTGCCGGAAGGCAGCAAGGCGACATCATTCAAGCCTTCGTCGTCCACTCCTTCTACGGGTCGTACTTCCGACATTAAGTGTCACCGCTGCCAGGGACTTGGTCATATGATGAGAGATTGCCCGAGCAAACGAGCATACATAGCACGCGACGATGGCGGGTATGATAGTACTTCGGATGTTGAAGATGAATATTCTCTTGCTACTGACTTTACAGATCCAAATGACGAACACACCGAAGAAGAGGTACTTGGTACAGCGGCGACGGAGAACTATAGGAGCATCATTGTGCAGCGTGCCTTGAGCTCCAAAGTGGAGACCGACGACAAGCTACAACGACACAACCTCTTCCACATGTTTCTCGTCGTCAAGGACTGCCGTGTACACACTATAATTGATGGAGGTAGCTGCAATAACTTGGTAAACACGGACGTCGTCAAGAAACTCGGTTTGACAACAAGAGCACACCCTCATCCGTACCACATTCAATGGTTCAACAACAGCGGTAAGGTTCGGGTAACACAAACAGCGAGAATCCATTTTTCAATTGGTTCATACCATGATTTTGCTGATTTTGATGTTGTTCCTATGGATGCTTTGTTCTCTTTTATTGGGTCGTCCTTGGGAATTTGATACAGATGCTATTCATCATGGTAGAACCAATAAATATACTCTCATGCATAAGGGAAAGAAAATCACTTTGCTCCCCATGACTCCTGCTGAAATTGTGCATTTTGAGAAGAGTAAAATTCGTGAGGGCAAAGCAACTAAATTAGAATCTGAAAAACAGCAAGTTATTAAGTTAAAATCACCATCATTGCTCGCAACTAAATCTGAACTTGCTGATTTATTCGATGCTAAGGGGATGTGCTATGCTTTAGTTTGCAAAGAAGCCATGTTTTCACTTCATGAATTGTCTATTGCATTGCCCCCTGCTGTTGCTAACCTTTTGCAGGAGTTTGAGGATGTGTTTCCCTCCGAGATACCCCCTGGTTTACCACCGATGAGAGGCATTGAACACAAGATCGATTTGATTCCAGGAGCAAGTTTGCCAAATCGTGCAGCATACAGGGCGAATCCACAAGAAACTAAGGAAATTCAGCGACAAGTCCAAGATCTTTTGGACCGCGGGTACATTCGTGAAAGCCTTAGCCCTTGTTCCGTTCCTGTTCTTTTGGTTCCTAAGAAAGATGGTAGTTGGCGCATGTGTGTTGATTGTCGAGCGATTAATAACATCACCATTCGATATCGTTAGCCTATTCCTCGATTAGATGACATGCTTGATGAATTGAGTGGTGCTATCATCTTCACAAGAATTGACTTGCGTAGTGGTTACCACCAAATTAGAATGGCACTAGGAGATGAATGGAAAACTGCATTTAAAACCAAGTTTGGACTTTATGAGTGGTTAGTCATGCCTTTTGGTTTAACTAATGCACCCAGCACCTTTATGCGATTAATGAACGAGGTTTTACGTGCTTTCATTGGACAATTTGTGGTGGTTTACTTCGATGATATCCTCATTTACAGCAAGTCATATGATGAACATCTTGATCATTTACGTGCTGTTTTTACTGTTTTGAGAGATGCACGTTTGTTTGGTAACCTCAAAAAGTGCGTTTTTTCCACCAATCGAGTCTCGTTTCTTGGCTATGTCGTTTCCTCGCAGGGAATTGAGATGGATGAGGCAAAAATTGAAGCAATCACCAGCTGGCCAGCCCCAACTACCGTCACACAGGTTCGTAGTTTTCTTGGTCTTGTAGGATTTTATCGGTTCTTTTTGTGGGATTTCAGCACCATTGTAGCACCTCTACATGAGCTAACGAAGAAGGGAGTTCCATTTCGATGGGGCGAACAGCAGCAACAAGCTTTTGATGCTCTCAAATTGAAGCTTACACAAGCACCATTACTACAACTTCCTGATTTTGACAAGACCTTTGAGCTAGAATGCGATGCAAGCGGCATTGGTATTGGAGGCGTTCTCATACAAGGAGGTAAAACCGTTGCTTTCTTTAGTGAAAAACTTCATGGTCCTTCTCTGAATTACTCCACTTATGATAAGGAATTGTATGCCTTAGTCCGTGTATTACAAACTTGGCAACATTATCTTTGGTCTAAGGAGTTTGTCATACATTCCGATCATGAATCATTGAAGTATCTTAAGTGTCAAACCAATCTGAATAAACGACATGCTAAATGGATTGAGTTCATAGAGTTGTTTCCATACATCATTAAGCATAAGAAAGGGAAGGAAAATATCATTGCCGATGCATTATCTAGACGTTATACCATGCTGTCCCAACTTGATCATAAAATCTTTGGTTTGGAAACAATTAAAGCATTATATCCTACTAATTTGCACTTCAAAGTTGCTTTTGAAAATTGTAGAGAAGGAAGAACTTGGAATAAATATGTGCTGCGAGAGGGTCTCCTCTATCGTGCTAACAAGCTATGCGTTCCAGCTAGCTCCGTTCGTCTATTGCTTTTGCAGGAAGCACATGGAGGAGGTTTGATGGGACATTTTGGAGTGAAGAAAACTGAAGACGTGCTGTCCACACACTTCTTTTGGCCAAAGATGAGGCGTGATGTCGAGCGCTACGTGTCACGACGCACTACTTGCAATAAAGCTAAGTCTCGTCTTAACCCACATGGTCTTTATATGCCTCTTCCTGTTCCTAGTGTACCTTGGGAGGATATTTCTATGGACTTTGTTTTGGGATTGCCTAGGACTAAGAGGGGGAGGGATAGTATTTTTGTAGTTGTTGATCGTTTTTCCAAAATGGCACACTTTACACCTTGTCATAAGAATGATAATGCCTCACACATTGCTGATTTATTTATGACGGAAATTGTTCATTTACATGGTGTGCCAAATACCATTGTTTCTGATCGTGATGCAAAATTTTTAAGTCATTTTTGGAGAACTTTGTGGTATAAATTGGGAACCAAGTTGCTGTTTTCAACTACATGTCACCCACAAACGGGTGGACAGACCGAGGTAGTTAATCGTACTTTATCCACTATGTTACGGGCTGTCTTTAAAACAAATTTGAAGTTGTGGGAGGAGTGTTTACCACATATAGAATTTGCTTACAACAGATGCGTTCACTCCACGACAAAGGTAAGTCCATTCCAGGTAGTGTATGGTTTCAATCCCCGTGATCCTATTGATTTACTACCTTTGCCTCCTTCTGAAACTATAAATTTGGATGCTACACAACGATCTGAATTCATTCTTAAGATGCATGAAACTACAAAGAAAAATATTGAAATGATGAATGAGAAGTATAGGATTGCAGGTAGTAAAGGTAGAAAAGAAGTAAAACTTGAACCGGGCGATTTGGTGTGGTTACATTTGAGAAAAGAGCGATTTCCCGACTTGAGAAAATCTAAACTTATGCGACGAGCTGCTGGTCCTTTTAAGATCGTTGAAAAGATTAATGATAATGCATATAAGCTTGAATTGCCTCCCGATTTTGGGGTTAGTCCTACATTTAACATTTCAGATTTGCGACCGTACTTGGGAGAAGAAGATGAACTTGAGTCGAGGACGACTCCAATTCAAGAGGGGGAGGATGATGAGGACATCACAACAGCAGAGACGCACATTGAACTGCAAGGACCAATCATAAGAGCACGGGCACGATTATTAAATCAGCAGGTGAATTCGTTCTTAACTTCTTTTGCATGTGAGTTTGAGAATAGATTGCTATGTGATGATTTAATTGTTATTAGGAATAATGGAAAAGATCAACAAGTGAAGGAAGGAGGCCTTGGGAGCGTGGAGAACCACTTGGGACGTCCACAAGTAGATGGAAACAGTTTACAACTCGGACTCGAGTTCAACTCGGAGTCCAGGAGCAGTCCACCTTAAAACAGACGCCCAGGAGGCATACGGACTCCGTTTTCGACGTTCTACATATGCACGGAAAGAGGAGAAGATAAACTTTCCAATGGTTCTGGTACCACCTCAAAATTCCTCCGGAGTCATTGGGAATCGTCGAAACAATTCGAGTCCAGATTTCTATCCGGTGCTGCGCCACCGAATCGGGCCTTTGGGCCTTGTATCCCGTAAGAGTCCATTAGGGACGCATGTAATCGTGTTTTGGTCGAACCATAGACTATAAATACTGCAGCCGCCGGTCATATTCGGTGGGTTTTGCTTAGATCAATAATATCGCCGTTCTACGGTTTGTGAGACCCCAATTTCGCGATTTCTGATTGTGTCTTCTACGTTCTTGCTCGTGTTTTCGATTGCACTTGCAGGGATTAGCCTTCTTGGCGAGGTCAAGCGTGTGCAGCACGATTGATAACCAACGGAGCCGTGGTGTAGTGATTGCAGAGGTACTCGAACCACTCGAGTTCCGCGGATCATCAACGTCGAGTTCTCCACCCCAATCGACGTACCTTTCGGAAGATCGGGCCTAAACCTACTCATCAACAAAGGTCAATGGTTAGCCTCCGACATTTGTACGAATGCTAATTCGGGTTAGGTAAAAGAATTTCATTGACAAATCTAGGATAATAAAAATATCAAAGAGCCATCGTGTTCATGCTTAAGGGTATGTCCTTCCACTAAATAATCTTCACCAATTAATTCTCTTTCATTTCCAATATACTCCAATGAAGAATATTCTAATGCTCCTACCCTAGTAACAATACAGGTAATCAATGAAGTGCATTCAATTGGCCCTACCTTTGGAATGTAATCTAACCATTGTGTCATCATGGCAACAACTGGAGCAACTTTTATCTTTTTTATCATGGCAAATAAAATTTTTAGCTCATCATCACATATTATCCTTACATCTCCTCTAGGGAACATAGTCATAGCCACCCATCTGTGCATTAAGCTTAAAGTAGGGTTGTGCACGTGACTATTCCTAGGTGCACTACATCTGACCTCACCAGTTAAATCTTTCCAAAAACTTTGTTTGTTAAACTTAGACAAAGTGTATAAATCTAGCAAACAATGTTTATGGAAGCCTAGGATTTCACTTAATTCTTTCTATAGGATAGTGTATTCTTTTTGAAATAATCTAAAAGTAATACTATCAAATCCTATTTTGAGTGTGCAAAGGAATTGTATGGATAGAAGTCATGAACCTCTATCCTCTGTGAGCAAAATTTTCCCATCCTAGTGCACGCCAAATGGAAAAGAATTCGGAGTCCGTACCTATTTTGGAGACCAAATCCGGATCATAAGCTTTCGTATGAGAAAACTCACAATCTTGGAGGAGCTTGCATGCTTGATCTTCAACTTCACTTTGGATGTCGAGGTTGTCGTCGTGAAGAAGTTGATGAGGGTTGCTCCTCTCACCCATGGGAGCGTACTCTCCTACACCCCTCCTCCGTGAACTTGGTGGTGCAACGGAAGAGGGGGCGTGCACTTGAGTCTCCACCATGGCTTGAGCTTGCAGCCTCCTTCCACTTTCCAAACAACCTCTTCATTCCTTTCATGGCCATAACAAACAAGAACACAACAAGGCAAAAACTCGAAAGAGGTGATGTTACTGAAAGCAAAACCCCGACAAATTTTCTCTTGAAGGACTTGAGAGCAAATTGCAAATGCAAACAAAAGCAAATCTTTTTGAGCAGGAATTGATTAAGAGTAATTCAATGAAGAGCAAGAAAACAATGTGAGTAAGAGTGACTTCGGAGAGGTATGAAATGAGGTGAAGTGTGAGGAGAAGAGCTCCTCACGGCCACCATTTATAGTGTGCAATACCCGACTATCACTACGGAACCAAATGTAGCCGTTGGAGGAGAGAGAGCTAAAATGGCTCTTTCCCCTAGTTGGCCGAGCAGGGGGGTCGGCCGACCTGACAAGTGGGCCCCCCTGTTCCCCCTTTTGGAAGGTGGTTCCCCAACGTCTATGAAATTAGAATGTTGGTAAAATACCACTTTTGCAGCTCAGAAAATTGTTTTCCAAATAAAAACTCCTTTTTCAAAACCCAACAGTTTTCTTTTTGTGAAAAATAAAAATAAAAATAAAAATATAAGATTCTCAACTTACTAGGAAAATCAAATATGCAGTGGGGAATACCAAACTAAGTGGGGAAAATCAAATAAAGAGAAAAGAAAAACAACGAAAAGGATAACTACCAATTTAACCTATTGGCTAGGTCTCACCGTCGTCCGATGAGATGGGCATTCCCCCTTCTTCATTTCTTGACATCTGGGCCTGGAGGGATGGGCTCAGACGGCCTGTCTTTCTTCTTCCACCATGCCTTCTTTGGTGGCTTGGTGGACTTGGGTCTTTGGGGAGGCCCGAGCTTCTTTGTCTTCTTGGGGTGTCGACGTGGACAATAAGACGGGTTTTCCGCGTAGATGAAATTCCTCATGAATGCAATGAGCGGGTCCACCTTTGGAGGTGTGATTTCGACTTCTTTAATGTGTTTAACATTCAGCCCATACTTGATACGGATCATGGAGCATTGCTCCAACTTTGGGCGGAAGTTAAACTTCTCCTCCTTGCCATGGATATGGAAGTGGATTTCTCCAGCTCCCACATCTGTGCGAGCTTTGCGGTGCTTAGGAACAGGTGCCCAAGAATGAGTGGCATATCCTTCTCGACCTCCATGTCGAGCACCACGAAATCCACGGGTATGAAGCAATTTCGAATTTTCACCAAAACATCTTCAGCAATACCCGCCGGATAACAGACTGAGGAATCAACCAGTTGGAGTTGCATTGGTGTTGGAGTAAGTTCCGTGAAGTTCAGCTGGTCGAAAACACCCTTGTGCATCACACTCACACTTGCTCCAAGGTCACAAAGGGCTTTGTCAAAGTGGTGTTCCCCAATTAAGCATGATATTGTAGGACATCCTAGGTCCTTTTTTTTTCGAAAACCTATTGAGGATGGCTGCACTGTAGTCTTCCATAAGCATGACAACCTCAGTAGTGGGCAATGGCCGCTTGTTATTCAATATGTCCTTGAGACAACGAGCATAAGTGGGTACTTGCATCACGTCAATCAAGGGCACATCGATGTGGATTTTCTGGATGATCTCAACAAAGCGGTTGAATTGCTAATCCACTGTTGGCTTCCTTTGTCTATGAGTGAATGGAAATAAGTTGGTGTCCTCAAAGTGCTTGGCCATTCTCTAACTATGTGGTTCACTTATGCCAACAGGGATATCCTCCCATCCTTTCTAGTTGTCCTCTTCTCTTGTGTGAGATATGGTGGGTCACGAGTGTTTTTGCCACCTCTCGTAGCCACCGCACTCACTTTCTCCATTGGAGGAACAACTGCAGCCAGATGAGCCAATTGAGTTTCTAACATCTTGTTCAAACTCAATTGATTCTTGAAGGCTGAGGATAGTCCTTCAATCTTAACATTAATTCTCTCTAGGGTCTTGTCATTGGCCGACACTTCTTAGATATAGCCTCATTGATCTTTAGATGGCCAATGGAAAGTTCTCTCAAGTTGGGTTTCCATTGTTGTTGTACCCTCCTTGAAAGAATGGGCGTGGTTGGCCCCACCCTTGACCTCCTGGATGATAGCCATTGTTGGCTATGTATAAGGCATTCTGACGGGTTTCTGGGCAGTCGTTGCCCAAATGGCCCGTGTTGCCACAGACTTCACAAGTGATGTGAGAGTCTAAGGCATAGTCATTGCAACATATCGCACCATTGCCTTGTCCATCAATTTTCTTCATAAGGAGGTCCAATTTGGCAGCGATCATGTCCACCTCCTTCAAGGTGTGCATGTCTCGCTGACGGGTATGGAGACGTTCGTCGCTACAACCCATGTTTGACACCATCTTCTCAATCAAGTCTTTGGCTTTGGGCACCGTCAATGAGAAGAAGGCACCTCCAGCAGCACCAACATGGTCACGGGCATAAGGGATCAACCCATTGTAGAAGTTTTGGATAATAAACAAGTCATCCATCCCATGGTGGGGACATGCTAGGATATACTCCTGCGGCCTTTCCCAAGCCTCGGGAATAGATTCCTTGGCATCTTGTTGGAAGCTGGAAATTCTTCCACGTAGGGCATTGGTCTTGCCCAACGGGGAAAACTTAGCGAAAAATGTCGTAGAACACTTCTCCCAAGTATCTACAACACTTTGGTTTGCATAGGAACCACTGTTTTGCTCTACCAAGTAGAGAAAATGGAAACAACCTAAGACAGACAACATCAGGAGATACATCCAAAATCTTAAAAGTGCTGCATATCTCAAGGAATTTTTGCAGGTGAGAACTTGCATCCTCGTTAGCCTTCCTTCAAAATAGGTTGGCTTGCACCATAGTGATAAGGCCAGTCTTGATTTCGACGTTCACGTCTCCCATGTTAATAGTGGGCCCAAGAGGCACATTGTTAGCAGAGGGAGCCGAAAACTCTCGAAGGGTCTTCTGAGTCATTGGTGTTTTGGTTGTTGGTGCAGTTGTGCTGGCTCGCTTTGCCACTCGAAGATTCTGGGTAGTAATGACACGAGGTCGATCTCTCAAAAGGGATTTGAGATCTTCAACAAAGATTTCCGGCAAGCAGAAACCAGACATACACTACCCTGTTTTCACATAAAATGCGAAAACAAAGAAGGGTCATCCTACTAAAACCTACTAGGGTCCTATCCTATTCACTTAATCATGTAATACTTCGGCTGCCTTCCCCGGCAATGACGCCAGAAATGCTTGTTGATATTTCCTAAGGAACACCAACAAATCATCCCCGGCAACGGCGCCAGAAATGCTTGTTGACCGTTCCTAAGCACTACTAACGATTCATCTCTAGTAGCGGTGCCAGAAATGTTTGTTAATAGATTTTATATTATACATGTAAATTCGCAAGCGCATGGAAACTATCGATGTAGCATTTCCCCTCTAAGAGTATTCCCAAGGGGTGTCATTTATATTCTCCCAAAGGAAGGCTAGATGGAAGTAAAACAATCATAAAGTAGACAGGATAGGTTGGTCTAGGCAAGGCTCTAGCAAGGATGGATAAAGGATAATTGACGTAGTGTGACACACACAAGAACATTCTATCCTATGGGGATAATATGAGGTAAAGAGGGACCAGACTAAGAACTAGGTAGAGACTCCTACAATGCTTCTAATGTACATATACATAGCCTAGTTTAGTTACTAATGATCATGTCAATTATGAATTCTCATGCTAAGTGGATTAACATATCGGGCACGGGTTTACCCCTAGCAATACTAGGACGACTCCCGCCAAGAGCCTGTGGCATAGCTGAACATGGAGGATTACAAAGGATAGATAGGGTTGTCACCACATACTGCCTACCTCTTCAATCCGTGGGCATAGGAGACATTCAACGCTACTCTCTATCCTAACACCATGCAAGCATATTAAGTAATTACCTTAAGAGCCGGGGCACAAGCCATCGTAAGGCAATGAACTAAATCATCATTGAACCTATGTTAATTCATAGCACAAGTTATTCATGTTAACATAATCATATCATAGTTAATTAGACTATAGTGGAGGTTTATAGTGTTTATGATGATATCATGACAATGGTATAACATAATCATAAATACTACTCCTACCACATACATGGAATCCAAAATCAAACAAGAAATACTTCATCCATGAATATGAACAATGGAAGACTAAAGATAACATCTTTATTAAGAATAAAGTCACAAATACAAATAGGAATATGGGAGACATACCTTTCCCAATTAGGAATTAGAAAGAGACTCCTTCTACTCCTCTCCTACTTGGAATATGGATTAGAGACTCTCCTCTCTACGGACTATACTCCTCTAAACCTATGGAGAGTAGTGGATACAATGGATGAATACTCAAGTGGTTTGTGTTGAACTGAGGGGTGAGCGGTCCTATTTATAGCTTGGAGAAGGGTCGGTACCCGCTACCAAAAACGCGCGAATCAATCACCCATGACCTCTTCAAGCCGGGAGGAGCCAACACATGGAGTTTGACCGCGAAAGGCAGCATGACCTAGTCGGTGGGCTAGGGGGGTCAGCCGACCTAGTCTTGACCCCTTTTGCAGTGTGCTTCATCGAGGTCTCTACCAGGTGGGTCCCATTAGCTGATATTGGTTCTACACTATTGGATGGTCTCGGATACTTCTGTTTGTGGGCCATTTGATCCATGTGGTGCCACGTGGCATTGCCTGATTGGCTTGAATGATATTTTATAGGATCCATCCCCATTGTTTCACTCCAATTCTGCATAGAATCCTTGCATGCACTACTTTCTCCAAGAACAAGTGGAAATAGGTTAAATTGAAAGGTGATGTGTGCAAGAAATGACTCTACAGATTCCGACCCGTTGCAATGATTGTACTGCAACGAATACTAAATCGTTGCAGTAAGCTTGGTTTTTTGCCACGATTCACTAGTTCGTGGCACTAGGATCTATCGCCACGGAACAAAATCGTTGCATTAGGATCTGTTGCCACGAATCACTAGTTCGTAGCGTCAGGATGCTAATGCAACGGACCACAATCATTGCATTAGGATATGTTGCCACGCATCACTAGTTCGTGGCGTGTGGATGCTAATGCCACAGAACAAAGTCGTTGCATTAGGATCTGTTGCCACGAATTACTGGTTCGTGGCGTTACAGGATCTATCGCCATGGAGCACAATCGTTGCATTAGGATCTGTTGCCACAAATTACTGGTTCGTGGCATTACAAGATCTATCGCCATGGACCTCAATCGTTGCATTAGGATCTGTTGCCACGAATTACTGGTTCGTGGCGTTACAGCTTTATTGCCACGGAACACAATCGTTGCATTAGGATCTGTTGTCGCGAATTACTGGTTCATAGCGTTACAGCTTTATTGCCACGAAACACAGTCGTTGCATTAGGATCTGTTGCCACGAATCAGCAAACAGTTGCATTTGGACCGTAATGCAACAAAACAGAATTGTTGCATTAGGATGTGTTGCCACGATACTCTGGTTTGTGGCGTTACAGCTTTATTGCCACGGAACACAATCATTGCATTAGGATCTATTGCCACGAATTACTAGTTCATGGCGTTACAACTTTATTGCCACGGAATACAGTCGTTGCATTAGGATCTGTTGCCACGAATTAGCAAATAGTTGCATTTGGACCGTAATGCAACAAAACAGAATCGTTGCATTAGGATGTGTTGCCACGATACTCTGGTTCGTGGCGTTAGTATCAATGGCCACGGACCCCAATCGTAGCAATTAGGATGTGTGGCCACGATTCACTTTTTCGTGGCGTCAGGATACTACCGCAACGAAACACAATCGTTGCATTAGGATGTCTAGCCACGATTCACTGGTTCGTGGCATCAGGATGCTAATGCAACAGAACACAATCGTTTCATTAGGATCTGTTGCCACGAATTACTGGTTCGTGGCATTACAGGATCTATCGCCATGGAATACAATCATTGCATTAGGATGTGTTGTCACGATACTCTGGTTTGTGGTGTTAGTATCAATGGCCACGGACCCCAATCGTAGCAATTAGATGTGTGGCCACGATTCACTTTTTCGTGGCATCAGGATACTAATGCAACAAAACACAATCGTTGC
The DNA here is from genome assembly GCA_036927565.1 of Tuctoria greenei. Taxonomy (NCBI): domain Eukaryota; kingdom Viridiplantae; phylum Streptophyta; class Magnoliopsida; order Poales; family Poaceae; genus Tuctoria; species Tuctoria greenei. The sequence goes on from JAYESD010000009.1 coordinate 116,212,671, forward strand.
ATTAAGATGTCTTGCCACGATTCACTGGTTCGTGGCGTTAGGATCTATCGCCACGAGACCACAATCGTTGCATTAGGATCTGTTGCCACGAATTACTGGTTCGTGGCGTTACACAATCTATCGCCACGGAACACAATCATTGCATTAGAATGTGTTGCCACGATACTCTGGTTCGTGGTGTTAGTATCAATGGCCACAGACCCCAATCGTAGCAATTAGGATGTGTGTCCACGATTCACTTTTTCGTGGCGTTAGGATACTAATGCAACGAAACACAATCGTTGCATTAGGATGTCTTGCCACGATTCACTGGTTCGTGGCGTTAGGATCTATCGCCACGGGACCACAATCGTTGCATTAGGATGGAGCTACATGAATTTGCATCTGAGGACACGGCTTGTATACTCCCATTCAGTGCTTCCATGTGTGCTCCTACTTAAGTGTCATGATTTTATTGGCCCTTCCATTTACCTAACATAATGTCTGATTTAACTTCAACCAATTAGATGATGACACATAAGCGCGGAGTACGCATGGAAGCACAAACGGGAGCACTGAAGTTGCATCCCCAGATGGTTGCCATGTACGTTCATGCTCCAAATCATACAGCCAAGGGCGCACTGCACGGTTCCCGCGATTGTACCACCCTGCCCTGATGATTGCCATGTACGCGAGCGCATTGAATCTTGCAGGGCGCACGGGCACACACGAACTCCACGTCCGAACTTTGCTCAGCGATCCGAATAACTCGGCGCTCGGAGTGCACGATCGATCATCATATGCACGAATAATATTATGAAATTATCAACTTTGATGATTCAATAATCTCAACCAAGTTTCATCCAACCTACCAACAAAAAATTGGATCGTCCAGTCCATCCAACCAAACGTTAATTTGGATGATCCAAGACATAAAGAAATGGATGATCTATCTCCAATCGAACTTCGACGTCAAACCAAACGCAATTGATGATTGAGCAATTTGTCACATGTCACTAGAGTGTACGCACAAATGACAAATACACGGCCTCAACACCGGGTTTAGGGTGCATCGTGGACTAACCACATGACCCGACCAAACACTCACGTAATTACCATACACCTGCAAGAGCAACCATCTGGCCGCATCCACCAACGCATCCTGACCCTACGAAAGGATGACGAGCAGTGGCAGGTGAACACGTTGCAGCGGCAGCGCAATGGAAAACGATGACAGTGGACGGTGATGTACCTGGATGTTGGCATAGTCGACCTCACACATCTTCCGCAAGTCGTTCACCTTCCGTGGCGAGCTGAACCACACTGGCAGGAACTCCTCAGTTTCGCAGTCGAAGCATGACTTGGAGAAATGGGCCACCAACGCATCCCGACCCTATGAATAGATGACGAGCAGCGGCAGGTGAACACCATGCAGCGGCGGCGCAATGGAAAACGGTGGCAGCGGACGGCGACGTACCTGGATGTTGGCATAGTCAACCTCGCACATCTTCCACGAGTCGTTCACCTTCCAACGGAAGCCATGCATGTGCTTCGTCCACAGCCAGAACACCGCATCTGGTGATGTGACGTTGACAAAGCAGTAGCCCTTGTTGGCCTCGGACCTTGGCAAATGCAACAAACGAGGTTAAGTATCAATCAGTAAAAGACCAGAGCTGGATTAGTATAATCATATATTTCAAAGCATAGGCGTGGTACTTGAAGTCAAATGGAACGTGAATAAAATCGTAAAACCAACTTGACGCGGCCAACTGCAATTTTCGCAGTCTCCTCGGCGCAGTGCTGATCAATGATGTTCATTACTTTTTGCCTCCTGACGACTTGGTGCTAGACTAACGATGCTGATGATCCGCAACATACTCAACGATGTAGAACATCAGGTATTAACGCATCAACAATGGCTAGAAGCAAGCAGATTTAAAAGTATGTTGTGGATCATCAGCGTCCTCAGTCCAGAAGCAGGGTAGAAGCGACACCGTGGCCGTCGCGAACTCGAGAACGGATGAGGAGAAGGCTCATCGCCAACGGATCGAGGGGACAAATGCTACACGACCGCTATGGGCGATGAGCCTTCCCCTCGATCCATTCTCGAGTCAGGGGCGGGCCGGCGGTGGGGGCGCAGGGGCGGCGGGACGGCGACAGAGCCGGGGGCGTGGCGGCGGGGGCGCGGCAGGCGACGTTGTGCAGCAGGGCCGCAGAAAATTTATTTCCGCCCGCCTAGGTCCAGATCCGGGCCTGCCTTTAAGACCATCTGCAGTGGTTCACGGTAAAGTGGTGATGGGACGCATAGCGGTTCAAATTGAATTCAAAGATGCGCATGCGGGATGCATAACCTCTGCAGTACTGCAGGTGCAGTAACAGTCACTGACATGTGGGCCCCACAGATAGCCAGACCCACATGTCAGTGACTGTTACTGCACCTGCAGTACCGCAGGTGATTTCAATGCATGCGCTGCACGCGTCTAAGGCGCCTCGGTGACTGGCGCGCACGTAAGCTCGGTGCGCCCTGTCGCATCAGCCGCCTTTACAAATGGCTACGGCTTGAATGAAGGACGAAACCTTATGTGGCAAACAGCAACGTATAATACTTCCTCCGCCCCAACTCAGCTCTATTTCTATTTTGGTCGAACTAATTACCTTTGACAAATGATTTATATGGAATTTATTAACTTCAATAACATGTAGTACTAGATTGTATATTATGGAAATATTTTCATGGTGAATCTAAAAGTACAATTCTTGTATTGTTAAAATAGATCAAAATTGCGTAAATCTGAAAGATAGATTTGACGAAACCTAAGACTTCCCTTTGAAAAATTTTTATACTTTACATTAGTTTTACATATGTAATATGCACATAGGATATATCACTAAATAGTTTTGCAAAAAAACATGCAGGAGAAATATGTATATCCCATATATATATATATATATATATATATATATATATATATATATATATATATATATATATATATATATATATGCTACTACTACGTAAATTAGGGGTGGGCAAATAAACCAAGACTGAAAAACCAAAACCGATAAAACCGAGACCGAAACTGAAAAGATCGAAATATCGGGTATCGGGTACTTTTCGGGTAGCAAATATAAATAACTGAAAAATAAATATCGGGTTCGGACAGATGAATTCATTGTGGAGCTACATGTCACGTACTTAATTATACTAAAAATCATCATCTTCGCTGTCGTCCCCCCACAATAGAGCTACATGACCATCATTGGTATATGTGTCGTCGTCGTCGTCTTCATTTTCTAATGCAACTCCATCTACCTCAAACCGATCACCTGACATTGTCATTATAAGAGTGGAAGCATCGCCGCTGGCTCCCTCAATGTCATTCCAAGCCCATGCGGTCGTATCCTCATCATTGATATCATCAGTAAGCAGATCATCATGAAATGTCTCAGCCTCCATCATCTCAGTCACATTATTTTCACTGTCTCCAGGGGGCATGGCAAAAAGGTTCTGTGGCTTCGTTTTAACAACTGTAGCCCATTTAGGATGCTTCACACTTGGAACATAAAAAACTTGTTCTGCTTGGGTGGCTAGAATGTAAGGCTCATACTGGAATCGAAACAGAGTAGTGTCAGCATCTATCATTCCATATTGATCCTTTTTGTAGCCTCTGCTTTGATTCTGACTACTTCCAAAAGGCCGATCAAACCATTCACACTAAAATAACAGAACCTCTTGATTTTTTTCAAAATCAACAACAATTATTTTCTTGATTACTCCAAACCAATCATGATCAGTGCCCCAAATAACAATACCATTGTTTTGGGTCCGTAAATCTTTTTCCACATCTGTAGTTCGAAAGAAGAAGCCATTGATGAATAACCGACTAAAAAAATGTGCCCGACGATCAGGTCCTCTAGATAATGCATACAGATAATCGGTTGCTTTGCCTTCTTTGTGTAATGTCGTAATGTGTACACATTAGTATAACAGGGGTTATCGACGACAAACCAATTTCAGAACACATATTTGTTCAATATTTCATCAAAGTGCAAACTTGCATGTACTTACTCGTTTCTGAAACCAACCAACAAACTCATCTCTATGGCGTTTATCAACATCACAAGAATGAACCTTTTTCAGCTCTTCAATATGCTCACTGAAAAGGGTACAAAATTAAATTAGTCGTCTACAATAAGCCATATATATAGTATATAACATTTGAGTTATACGTTATTACTTGATCCATGGAGCGGCCTCTTCAATGTTAGTAATAAGATAATGCCTGATGTTATGTAGTTCCACCATAGTAAGTTGGTCCCATTTATACCATTTTTTAGAATTATCAACTTCTGTAAATATGTTAGAATTATCAACAGAAGGTTCATTTGTAGCTGCAGCTTCATGATGTTCTGGCCTATTACGCTTGGTGCTGATGTTATCCAAAAATTGACTACAAAAAGTCATACACTCTTCGGCAATATATCCCTCAGCTATAGAACCCTCCGGGTGAGCATTGTTACGTACATACCTCTTCAATGTACCAAGGTACCTCTCAATTGGATACATCCATCTGTAAGAAACAGATCCACCCAACCGTGCTTCTTCGTCAAGATGGGTTGGAAGATGTACCATGATATCAAAGAAAGCGGGAGGAAACAACATCTCAAGCTTACAAATTGTTTTAGGAATTTGTTTGCTCATCTTGTCCAAATCTGGTTCTGCCAATTCTTTAGAACAAATTCTAGAAAATGAATGTGCTAAACTCAATTAAAGGTGCAACAACCTTTTCAGGCAATATGTTACGTATTGCAATAGGAAGGAGCTTCTGAAATATAATATGGCAGTCATGAGTTTTTAGACCCGATACCTTACATGCTTTTATGTCCACACATCTCTTGATGTTTGAGGCATTACCATCGGGCACCTTCACATTCCCCAAAAACATGCACAAGGTGGTCTTCTCATCTTTGCCCAAAGTATATAATGCTGGTGGGAATGTGTACTTGCTCTTTATGAACTTCGGATGTTGATCTAGTCGTATACCCATATCCTTCATATCAAGACTAGCTTGTAGACTATCTTTTGTTTTACCATCCATAGCAAGCAATGTCCCCAATATGCTATCACAAATGTTCTTCTCAATGTGCATGACATCCAAGTTATGCCTTATTAGCAATGTCTTCCAATAAGGGAGGTCGAAAAATATACTTTTCTTCTTCCAAAATGCCATCTATTTTCCCTTGTGTGCTTTATCTTATTATTCGTCGATCGAAAACTCACTTGATCAAAACACTCATATTGTTGGAGTACTTCGTCACCAGAGAGTGATGTTGGAGCCTCTCTATTCTCTGCCTTGTTGTTGAAAGAACCTTTGTTTCGACGCCATCTGTGATCTTGAGGTAGGAAACGACGATGACCCATGTAACAATGCTTTCGTCCATATTTCAACCAGAAGGCGTCAGTGTTTATATGGAAGTATGGACATGCTAGCTTACCTTTTGTGCTCCATCCACATAGCATTGCATATGCTGGAAAATCATTTATTATCCACAATAAAGAAGCTCGCATGACAAATGTCTCTTTCTTTAAACTGTCATATGTTTCAACACCATCAGACCATAATTTTAGTAGCTCATCAATCAAAGCTGCAGATACACATCAATGTTGTTTCTAGGTGACTTTGGCCCAGGAATTATCATTGACATCACCCAATAAGACTGCTTCATACACAACCAAGGTGGTAGATTATAAGGGATTAGAATCACAGCCATGTACTGTAAGAAAAATTCATTACTCCAAAAGGACTGAAACCATCAGATGCTAGCCCAAGTCTTATGTTGCGAGGATCAGATGAGAAATTTGGGTGAATGCTATCAAAATGCATCCATGCTTTCGAATCGGCGGGATGGCATAATATTCCATCATCAGCACGACCTTCTTTGTGCCAGCACATGTTTGATGCCATTGGTTCTCCCATATAAAACCTTTGTAGACGGGGAATAAGAGGGAAGTAACGTAGAATCTTGCATGCTACAAGCTTCTTGGATTTTCCACAAGGTAAAGCCTCTCTTGAATCCCCAGGAGTACTATTTTTCCATCTTAATTCACCACATTTTGGGCAACTATTCAGAGAATAGTCCTTCCGGAATAACACACAGTCATCGACACATGCATTGATCTTTTGGTAGTCCAGCCTGAGGTCACGAACAACCTTCTGAAGTTTATCAAGTGTATTAGGAATGCAGTGGCCCTATGGAAGTGCAAATGAGAATAGTTCAGGTAACATCTCACAAGCTACTTTGCTCATACCAGTTAAACACTTTATCTGGTAGAACCTGACAATGTAGGATAATTGGGTCAGCTGCGAACAATCTGGATACAACTCCTTTTTTGCATTAGTTAATAAGTCATAGAATTTCTTTGCATCCCCAGTTGGCTCCTGCTGGTTTATAGCATTTTCTTGATCATCAACATCTGCTGAAGTACCACCATGATCAGTGCCTCTAAGTAGACTGGACAACATATTTTGCATAGCACCATCATCAGAAATTATCTCCTCATTATTTGTTGATTCCTCAGCAATATTTTCCTGAACTCGTATTTCTCCATGGTGTATCCAACAAGTATAATCCAATAACATCCCATTTCTGAGCAGGTGTAAATGAACTCCCTTGCGTGTCTTGTGGCAAATATTACGACATCTCGTGCAAGGGCAATGCATAGTTCCTCCTTCACGAGTGCCCTGAAATGCAAAATTTAATGACTTCATTCCATCCTACCACTCCCTCGTATGCTTGTCTTTTCCCATCCATGTCTTATCTTCTAACATCGCTTCCTACAATTCAATCAGCCATCAACCTATCCGTAAGAGGATAGATGTACAAGAACACATTATGTGAGCAATTGTACCTAGCTATTGTTACTCCACGCGCTGCGGCCGGCGGATTCTCCTACAAGCGTGGTGGCCGGCGGATGCTCCTCCAAGCGTGGCAGCCGGCAGTTGGTCATCCAAGCTTGGCGGCCGGCAGATGCTCCTACAAGAGTGGCGGCCGGCAGATGCTCCTCCAAGTGTAGCGGCCGGCGGATGCTCCTCCAAGTGTGGCAGCCGGCGGATACTCCTCCAAGCGTGGCGGCCGGCGAATGCTCCTCCAAGCGTGGCGGCCCGCGGATGCTCCTACAAGCGTGGTGGCCGGCGGATGCTCCTACAATCGTGGCAGCCAGCGGATGCTCCTACAAGCGCGTTGCGGAGAGGGGGCCGACATTGCTGGTCGAAGGGTATCGTAATAAAATATTATTTTTGTTTCTTATTTTCCTTATTCATTCGGCGTGACAAAAATTTCCCGCCGCGGGCAGGCAGGCAGGCAGGACGAAAAAGCTGGGCCGCTTGTTATTTGTGGGCTGAAACTGCGCTGATTCACTTTATATTCAAGCTGGGCCTTCGCACATTCATGACGCTTGCACAGAGCCGAAGGCCTCGAAAGGTCCGGTCCTATCACTGAATTTTCGTGAGATCCTCAAGGGACGCTGCTTTCGATATTTGGCCTCTTCATCCTCGCCTTATTAAACCACCCCCTATTGCTTCCAGGCTCAAGTTCCCGACTGATTCCCATCCATGCTCCTGTGTGTTGCCTGAGAAGTCCTTTGCCTCTGTCGTCGCAGCACCATGCCTCGCAACCATGTTAGGCGCGAGCAGGTACCTGCAGGCTCACCGTCCCTGCGCCCTCGTGAGGGGCAATGCACGGTGGTCAACAACCGCCTCATGACGACGGAGTTTATCCGTTTGCGCCGCCATGCAGCTGTTCTGGGACCCAGAGGAGGTCGCAGCGAGGCGACGCCCATGGAGATCACCCTGGCCATCCATCACCAACTTGAAATCCCGCATTGGGCTTTCACCGTGTCCACGTTTGGGAATGGTGAGTTCCTGGTGCGGTTCACCCGTGATGACTATCGGGAGCTTGCCATCGAGACGGCAATCATCTCCATGTCGGATGATAACCACTACTTTCGGCCATGGATCTTTGGCGTCGGTGTGCCGATCGTCAGGTGGTTCTTCAACGTGCAGGTTGTCATCGAGAACCTCCCTCTGCATGTCTGGTCTGCGGAGGGCATCAGACAGGTTCTGGGTGACGTCTTCCTCTTTGATCACTTCGATGCTTCCACTTATCACCGATAGCATGCTGACCTGTGCACGGTCGTTGGGTGGATGAAAGACCCAAGCCTCCTGCCTCGGGCCAAAATGGCCACCTTATTTGCAGGAAGTGATGGCCAGACTGGGAGTGACGGCGGGCCGCCGGCAGAACCTTTCAACCATGCCGCAGTGGTCCGGCCTGGCGGCCTCACGACGGAGCTCATCATCCACCTGGATCACTACCTCGACTATACGCCGCTGGTCCATCCCAACTCCCCGGCCTCCTCGTCATCAGGAGACTCTTCTGACAGACACTCCTCGGAGTCCTCGAACTCTTCGAGGGACACCTTCCCACGACCGAAGAGATTCTACTGGCGGTGTGGGGAAGTGGATGAGGCGGATAAGCAACTCTTTTAGTATGGCTACCAAAGTGTCCTAGCTCATGTGTTACATTTCCTATGGAAACTAAAAATCCTTTACAAATCCTATCCTTCAAAGGGAGCCTATGATTGAGAGGATTACGACTGGATTAATTTTAGTGAAAAGATTTCATGTTTAACATTTCGGTTGTCCTTCCTTTTTTCAAACATTTTCTTCCTCGTATTGTCTTCACTTTTTTCTTTCAAGTCCTAGCTACCGGCCTGTTGCATTTTCCTGTTACTACTACTTTATAGACTGCTTTGCGAGCCCTGCTGCGGGCGATCTCCTGGCAACTCCACTGGTTTGGGGACAAGGAGGGTTTGGCGATCGGAAAATTGGAACTAATTTTGCACAGATAGTACATCCATGAACAAGAACACCAAGTACATTTAACTTAAAAACATTACTCCCCTGTCCCAAAATACTTGTCCCTTTCGATGGAGGGAGTATCTCCGTCCCAAAATACTTGTCGCTTTGGATGGAGGGAGTATATTACAAACACAAGAAAAGATAAACTACAACTAAAACCATGAAATGAAAAACTACAACTAAAAACATGAAATGAAAAACTACAACTAAAAACATGAAAAGAAAACACCTAAATACTACTCTACTCAGCCTCCACCACCTCCTCCTCGGGTGGGTCCTCGGGCTCCTGACCCTCCTCTAGCGCCTCGGGCTCCGGCGGCGGAAGGTGACCCAGTCTCAAGGCCGCCGCCACGACGAGGTTGCGACGACCCGCGACGCTAAGCTCGACCGCCATAGTCTCCCAGAGGGAGTCGAGACGAGAGGCCACGTGCGAGAGGCCGAAGACGTAGTGGCCCGTAGTGTCCATTCCAGTACTTTGTGGAAGGGTACCGAGCCCAAGGCATTGCATGGAGTGAGATGTATCCGTAAATACATCTCGGGCCATGTTGAACAGGAGGGTATCCTTCACGCGCGGCGGCGAGGGGGGTCCAGCCGCTGCAGCTTACCGGCGGCCGGGTCCCTGGGCAGGCTCCGTGGCGGAGGGTTGCTCGAGCTCGAAAGAATTTGCTGTATACTAGCCGCGGCTAGGTTTTGTGTTGAGAAAAGAGGATGTTGGAACGGTTGTGCGGAAAAGACGATGGCGCGGGTGACCATCTTATACTCCCTCTGTCGCAAGTGAACTCTATTTTTAGGATTCAAACCGCACATTAGTCAACTTATAATTACCCTAACACCCTTCATCAATACATATCCTCCCACTTTCCATTCAATGCCAGCAAGTTGCTATGGCAACAAAGGACAGTAGCTGAAAATGTGCAGAGAACACAACTGACATGACCATACAGTGAAAGTAAAGTTGAGCTGGGACAAAAAACATTGGCTAGAAATAACTGCCCACACACCACCATCCCTCTTCTCTGCGCGTACTAAAAATCACCGGGCGTCTCATCGTCTTCTCCGCGTGTACTAATAAAGAGTAGTAAGACGACACACCATCCTCTACTCCGCCACACACACCATCCTCTTCTCCGCACGTACTCTTCCTCTCCGTCGCGCGCGCCCTCATTGGTTCCCTTCGAAGGCCATGGAGTTCCCCTTGCCGCACGATATTGTGGTCCTGATCGCGGGGTGGGTCGCCGCAACCTCCACCCAACCCATGGATGACCTCTCCAGTCCGCGCGTCACGTGCAAGGCCATGCACGTGGCGTGCCGTGATCCCGCTGTGGGCAGGCGCGTGGCGCTGGAGCGGGAGAGCAGTTGGGAGTGGTTCTAACGGCATGGAAACAGGAGCTACGACGCCCTAGTGGAGCGCCTAGCCAACGTGGGCAACCCTCATGCGTGCTACGTCATCGGGTTTGACCTTGTCTTCAACTACGGCCGCGCGCAGGCGCAGCAGGGCACCCAGTTCCTTGCCCGGGCGGCCGCGAACGGCCACAAGATGGTGGCCTACGTCCTCGCGATGCTCCGCTACGGTGCTGACCATGGGGACCGTGACACCCTCGAGTATATCCGACAGGTCGAAGGCGAGGCCCACGTCGGCGACAACGCGGTCAGGTCCGTCGCGATGAAGAGGACCAACACGGAGTGCTGACGGTGTCAGAATCAAGCCATGCAGAGGCTCGACGTTTTTGTGAGATGGAGGTTACAACGTAGGCCTCCTCCGGGACCGCCGCCGGTGGCTCTGCCCGACATTGACGATTACGTTTGCCGCTGCCCAACGGGAGGGGGGGGGGAACCATAGGCCTGCCCGCTGCGGCCGACGAGGGTGGTACGAGTGGACCGTCTTCTGTACTGAGAACTATAGAATTGAGCGCGAGTATGACTTTTTCTGCCATAACTTGTTGTACTCTATGGGTTATATTCCCTCCATTCCCTTTTGGATGCGCTACCCCTAGTTCGCCCAATGCCAATGAAAAGTGAACGAAGGGAGTACTGTATATAAAATAGACTTGTATAAGGCATGTTGATGTGTTTCTCCTATATATGCATGCTCGTCTCTGATGAATGTTGCACTTGTTGTGTTTCCCCTATGCGCGCTTGTCTTTTGTTTAGCCCCGTTTGCATCAAAGGAAACTCACGGGGCAGTTTAAAGGAATGGATTCCTCCGGAAGTGACACATGTGCTTTAAAAAATCTAAGTTCTATAAATTTTGGCTTCACTAATAATAAAGTTGTATAAATTGCTACTTCTATACAAGTTCGTAATTAAGTACTACTAGATATAAACACAGTGATATAAACAAGGATTAAAATAAAGCATACACATAAAATCTCTTCAACCAGCAACACAGTGATATAAACAAGGATTAAATATTAGATATAAACATCGACGGAACCAAACAATAGCGTTCAACGTACCATTCCAGACAACAAACTAATTAATTTGACATTACTAGCTCTTACACAATCAAAAAACACAAAATAAACTAATCGGCACATCTAGTCCGCACCACATCTCTTCAAGCAGCACCTTCAGTCCGTCAGCTAGCTCCATGCATCGTCCTGCACCACCACCTTGCTTGGGTCTACCTCCATGCATCCTGCATCACGACAACCTTGCTTGGACCACCGTCATTGTTTTTAGCAGTGATTATTTTATGGCATCATCAAATCTGGAGTAATTTTTCTAGATCATTTGGGGCCGAAAAAATAGTTAACACGCTATATATGAGGAGAAATATTAGGATATTATATGCTACCTGCGTCGTGGACAACATATCCGACGCTTCATTATTCTAGTTGCCAGGATCATTCTGCCCCAAGTCATCTGAGGCAGTAGGCAGAGGACCTTGATCATTAGGATAAGGACTAGGCAAGACTGGTCTGTGGTAAGGGTGGGGGTTGCCATTGAAAGGCGGAGGGTCCTCCTCATCACCCGGAAGGTGGTCCACAAAATCAAGACCCAGGACGTAAACTGGTACAGTCCATGAATGTCCTACCCCACCGACTTCGTTGCCTCTCCTTAGAACAAGGCTTCGAGGGATGTCAAGTGGATTATCCACCATCACTAGCAGAATGACCCTAATCGGGTTTGGATCATTTTTATCCCAATGAAGCAACTGGCCAAAACTGGAGCAGGTTTGTTTAATAAACTTCGCTCCTTTAGATCTAGAGGATAACCAAGTAGCAAAATCCAACACCTTCTAGTAAACTGAGCATGACGCATATTAAGACTTGCCTCATCATGTTTTTCAAACCTGAACTCCCGATTCCCGACCACGTGGGGATTTGCTAGGACCAAAGCATCTCTCTCCACTTTATTTCTTAACTTGTAGTACATGCCAATCCCATGGGGATGTGCACCGTAAGTAACTACGTGCATTCTTGCCTGATCTTGGATGTACACTGCTATCTGGTCCATAAATTCATTACGCTAGGCAGGAGTTAGTACCTCATTTGTGACCGCAACCGCATATTCCTCATTTTTCTTCTCGATTTCGCCTGATATGTGGCACACTCTTCTGGTCCTTCTCAATGGACCACCATCTTGTGGGATCATCAGCCGCGGACAAAGCCGACGGGGGTCGATGGAGAAGTTTTTCATTAATGAGCGACGAGCGACGAAGAAACAAATCTGCCTGAGAGAAACAAAGGGTGTACTACTAGTGTTTGGAGGTTGCGGTTTCTTGGGAGTCTCCGGAGTACTCCTATATTATAAAGTGATACAACATGGAACCGCCGCACATCCCCTGTAGTACTACAGGTGCAGTAGCAGGGGCTGACATGTGGGTACTATGGACATTGTAATGATGACACCGCGTATAGGGGTAACTTCCGGCCTGTTCTAGTCCGTGCAATAATGACATCGCGAGTCTCGCGGCTGTTCAGATTTTTGCAGGAAAACAACATGACAAAATGTGAAAAGAAAAAATATCAAAAAAAAGAACAAGAGAAACACAACATCACGACTGGAGATGTTTTTCGATTCACGCACGAAGTGGGTTAAAGGTTAAAACATGGCGTCGTTAAAGGAGATGCTTTTCGATAAAAGTAGAATTTTTCGAAAATACATCAGACACATTGCTCATGAACATAAAACACATATTACATTAACATCCTACCAACACATATATTACAAACAAGAGTAAAGAAAACATGGACGAAAAACACGTAGAAATAAGAACAAAACTACTCCTAATCCTATTCTACTCGGAGGCCTCGTCCACCTCCGCCGCCGCGCGCGCCGCGGCTGACGCATCCTCCGGCGGCTCCGCCTCCGCCTCCGACGGCGGCGACGACTCCTCTTCCATCTCCACACCGAGCTTACAGGCGACGCTATGCAGAATCTTCCAGCGCCCCTGTACCCCAGCAACCTCCGTGATTGTCTCGTGGAGGGCGTCGAGACGAGCAGCCACAAAGCTTAACCCGAACAAGTAGTAGCCAACGGAGTCCATGCTGGGGACCTGGGGAAGCCTCCCAAGACCCAGACGGCGATAGATGAGGGATGTATTGTTAAATACATCCCACGACATTGTGTCCAGCGCTCTTGCATGTTCGACAACGGAGGACACGTCGTCTTCGACATCTTTAATTCGACGCGTTAATTTGTCGATGCGGGCGGTAAAGAGGCGGACAGTCTCCTGTAACCAGTCAGGCTGAGAAGATGCGGGCGCCGCCATCAGTTCCACCAGCATTGCTGGCGGCGATGGAAACAGAGAAGGAGGTTCGGAGGACGTCGATGTCCTAGAGCGCTTTGGCGCGGGGCTACCCATTTGTGTGGCGACGGAGGTGCAGAGAAAGAGCGAGAGGTGGTCGACGGTGGCGGGGGGAGAAGTTTGGAGGCTAGGATCTAAGGAGCGGTGCGGTGGAGAATCAAGAGAATGATGATCCTTTATAGCGGGTCATCGTCTAATAGCGGGCGTGTGGTGAGGGGTCCACGTCTCCAGGCGTCGGTTTTTCACAGGCGATTTTTAACTTTATCTCAGACGGGTTTTACTTACGAACTGCCTGATAAGATATTTAATCAAGAATATTAATCAAGAAGAAGTAAATATCTTCACAGGCGGTTGGTACTTAATAACCGCCTGAGAAGATGTTTATCTCAATCGGGTATTACTACCAACCGCCTGAGATAATGCCCGATACTGTTCTTCAGTTTCCTTATCCCTTGCTTCTTTTTTATTTAGATTCCAATATAAATACTCAAACATGTTTAAATTCTGCAAATTGTGTCCAAATTCGATGATTCTTTCTTCTACATTTGTATAAAATTAACATCTACCACCTGAACAAAATATTTTAAAACTTGTATAGCTGACATTGTAATGTTTTGGTAAATATCAAATTAATTTCTACTCACATATTATTCACATTTGTGTATCTCATAAAAAAAGATCCTTCACTCAAATTTGTTTGTAAGAACATATTTGTATCATTTATACATGTATGAAATTTGTTAATTTTTTTAAAAGCATTCCAATATGTCAAACTTCAAATTATCCATCATTCTAACTAAATGCTCATATACATATGAGGCATTCATCAAATTATGAACACACATTGATTCAAAAAATTTAAAAAAATCTGAAAAAATTCATAGAGGTTGGTATGATGTGTAAAAATGTCCACTGAAAAAATAAATGAAAAAGGCATTGTATTCATTAAGATAGAAAAATGAAAAATAGCATTTATTGTATGTTTTTTATGTTCTGACCAATTTCAAAAGATTTATGAAGTGAAATTTAATGGTAACCTTTACTTATCAATAATATTACAAGAAAGTGGAATTTTGCCTTTTTAAAGGACCCACATTTAATCAAGAATATTAATTAAGAAGAAGTAAATATTTTCACAGGCGGTTGGTACTTACTAACCGCCTGAGAAGATGTTTATCTTAGGCGGGTATTACTTACCAACTGTCAGAGATAATGCCCGATACTATTCTTCAGTTTCCTTATCCCTTGCTTCTTTTTTTATTTAGGTTTCAATATAAATACTCAAACATGTTTAGATTCTACAAATTGTGTCCAAATTCGATGATTATTTATTCTACATTTGTATAAAATTTACATCTACCACCTGAACAAAATTTAAAACTTGTATAGCTGACATTGTAATGTTTTGGTAAATATCAAATTAATTTCTACTCACATATTATTCACATTTGTGTATGTCATAAAAAAAAGATCCTTCACTCAAATTTGTTTGTATGAACATATTTGTATCATTTATACATGTATGAATTTTTTTAATTTTTTTAAAAAGCATTCCAACATGTCAAACTTCAAACTATCCGTCATTCTAACTAAATGCTCATATACATATGAGTCATTCATCAAATTATGAACACACATTGATTCAAAAAAATTTAAAAAAACCTGAAAAAATTCATAGAGGTTGGTATGATGAGTAAAAATGTCCACTGAAAAAATAAATGAAAAAGGCATTATATTCATCAAGATAGAAAAATGAAAAATAGAATTTGTTGTATGTTTTTTATGTTATGACCAATTTCAAAAGATTTATGAAGTGAAATTTAATGGTAACCTTTACTTATCAATAATATTACAAGAAAGTGGAATTTTGCCTTTTTAAAGGACCCAAATTTAATCAAGAATATTAATTAAGAAGAATTAAATATCATCACAGGCGGTTGGTACATAATAACCGCCTGAGAAGATGTTTATCTCAGGCGGGTATTACTTACCAACCGCTTGAGATAATCTTCTTTTCAGACGAGTTTGAATTACCAACCGCCTGAGATAATTACCTTATGATACCCGAGTCTGAGGAACACGATGAACACACTACACATTCATTCATTCACACAGTTGAAAAAAACACAAGATACTCATTCATTAACAATATTCAATCACACATCTCACAAAAGAACACACAAGATACACAATATTTACACAAGAACACACAAGAACACACAAGATACACAAGTAATATTCAATCACATAGATGAACAAAGATAGATTTCATTCATTAACAATATTTACAAAACAGAAGCAACTAAAAACAACAAAGAAAAACTAATTAAATCCTACTCCTACTCCTACTCCTCTTCCTCCTCATCCTCATCCTCCTCATCCTCCGGCGGCAACTCTGGCGCCAGTGTAATAGGAGACATGGCCGGTTGCACCGGCTGCACCGGCGGTGCAATCCCGAGGTTGCTAGCCATCGCCTCCACCAGCGTTCTGCGGCCCTCGGGGCCAAGAACCTGGGCCATCGTCACGAACAGAATGTCGAGACGATCAGCCACTGCTGTGAGGGCGTAGAGGTAGTGGCTGATGGTACCCATTCCAGGATACTCTGGAAGGGTACCCAGCCCCAAGGCACGTATGGCGCGAGACGTATTGTTGTACGCCTCTCGCGCCATGAGGAGGCGCTGCTGGGTGTTTATCCTCTCGGGGGAGCTGCAACATGGTTTCTTGCAAGGTGGCTCCCTCGGAGGGCTTGGCGGCGGAAGGTCGACCATAGTGGTGTTGGGTCGTCGGAGCAGAGGAAGACGAAGAAAAGAAGAGGATTCAAAGTGAGCGACGCGCTTGTGGAGAACTAACGGGTGATAGCGCATCTTTAAGGCCGCGCGGAGTGGAAGATGGAGCAGTTGGTTTACCGCGCATTGAAAGGTCGCGCCTCGGGGAAAAGAAAGGTCGCGAACGGTCGTCGACACGTCTTCATAGATGGTTGGTGAGGGGTATTTATGTAGGCGTTCATCAAATTATGAACACACATTGATTCAAAAAAATATCAAGTACTAAAATCTTCTTAGGCGGTTGGTAAGTAAAACTCGCCTGAGGTAACCGTCTTCTCAGGCGGTCGGGACTTAAAATCCGTCTAAGAAAATTGGAGTTTATATATACCCCTCGGTAGCATAGGAAAAACCTAACCCGCGCGAAACACTTAGCTGCCGTTAGGCTGTCAAAATTTCGTTTGCCGCCAAGTGTTCGCCCTCGTCACTTCCAGGTACGCCGTCGAGCTTCGCCGTCGCCGCCAAGCTTCGCCCTTGTCACTTCCAGGTACGCCCTCATCGCTGAAAAAGAGTGTCTCTTCTCGCATGCAGCTACCTCGCCTCGCCTCACCTCACCATCCAAATCCAAGTGCCACACTTTGCGATTCTTGATACTAGAAAAAGGCTGGAGGATTTGATTTTTGTCCCTTGCTTGATCAATTATAGGTCCGGAGCTAGGCGCCGCCTAGTAAACCTCAAGAATGTGGTCGCCACTCTAAATGAAGCTAGCCTATTTAGAATAAGATGATAAAATTGCCATTGCTGGTGAGCAACTTTAACATGCTTGTCACCCTCGCAATGTATAGGAACCTTTTGGTAAGTCGCCTTAAACCCTAGAATTCCTTATCAAATCCTAGAATGCTTCCATCTTTTTCTTCATGCAACACTTCATGTAGAGTTAATATGCCATTTATTAGATTTTTTGTCTTATTAGTTCTAGCATGGAAAGCCCGAAGAAGACTGGTCCTGGTAGTAACAATAAAGAAGACAATATGCAGTTTACTGACTCCAGCAGTTCAGTCTCCTATCACAGTCCATTAGATCCTTTTCCGAATATAAAAATTAAAAAGACTTCAGTGGATCTAGACCCGAAATATGATCCTGCCAACGAGGTATGGATCACGAATCTTAACTTCAGCAGTTCAAGTTAATGTTGGTTGTCAAGTATACGAAGTCTTATAATTTTTTTCTACCTAGATTAATCGCGAAGACAATGAGGTGACATCGGCTCCTAAAACCGCAAAAGGTTCTCCAATGGATGAATCCTCAACTTCACTCAAGCGGAAACGAGGGCAACGAGGTCCCAATAAGGGTCCATTGGACTGCCTCATGTACATAACAAGGGTCGGTCCAAGTGGGCTTCCCCAAGAACCGCTTGATTCAGTTACCAAGTACCGTAATGCATGCGGTTTTCTTGTTAGGGAGGTTGTGACGATCACAACCAAGAATTGGAGGAAATTACCCGAGCAGACCAAGAATGAGTTGTGGGAAAGGATAAAGAAACAATTCAAGTTCCCGAAAGGCACAGAAGAAGCTGTAAAGAAAGCAACATTGGTCTCTTGCGGCAAGAAGTTTCGATGCTGGAAGAGTGAAATGAATGCTTATGTTAAGGCCGATAAGGTCCCAAGCCCAAGGAAGATGGGAAAAATCACCCAAGCTCAGTGGCAAGAGTTTGTTCGTCAAAAGAGAACACCTGATGCTAAAGCTCTAAGTGCAACTAGGTCAGAGCTTGCAAAAAAGAACAAATACCATTATCGCTTGGGGTCTGCCGGATATGCTCCCAAAGTCCAAAAATAGAATAAGATATTAGACGAAATTACCCGTAAGGGCAATCCTCACCCATTAGAAGGGTGCGATGAGCGAACTCAATGCTGGGTCTTTGCTCGGTCAGGTTTGACCAGCGAGGGCAAACTTGAAAAGCCCAACTCTCTGGATGAAGTAGAGGATAAAATGAAAGAAGTAATCGAAAAGCAACAGAAGGGTCTCTTCAAGCCAAAGAGGGATAATGACCAACTTACCACTATTTTAGGAAACCCTGAACACAGCGGATGGGATCGAGCGGTCTTTTCTCAAATGTCTTGGCTAGATGGTTTCTCTAAAGATAAAGACACATATATAAGACGTGAGAAGTTTAAGAAAACACTTGATGAAACGATTGCTCAAAAGGTCAAAGAAAATATGCAATAAATAATGGAACAACTTAGACAATCGGGACAATTAGTGGCATCGAGTACAGTGATGGTTCCGATGCAAAAGGAGCAATTAGTATCTCCAACTGCCTACCCTAGCAGCGTTGGTTCCATGCCAGGCTCAGGGTCAACCCATAAGTTCCCTGTCAATGATATTGCTAACGACAAATCTTGTCATCTTCTTGTCCTGATAGGCAGAGTAGGGAACAAAACCAAACAGGTTGCCACTGCTATGGCAAAGCCTGATCGTGACTTCAACGGGAATCCACTTCCGTTGTATTATGCTGTGGTGCAAGTTCTTCAGATCATTGATAATGATTATGAAGATTATGAAATAGACCACGTCACACCTAAGGGGATCGCGACTCTGGGGCAGGCTGTCAACCAATTAATCCTTTGGCACCGACATGATATCGCGTTGGACGATGAGCCAATTTCTAGCCCCGTCGCATCTCCAAATACTACAACCACATCTTCTAAAGCAAAAGTGCATGAAGATCCACTCCCAGTCCAGGAAGATCCACTCCCCCTATGTCTCAGCAAGGATGATATCCAAGAGCAACAAGTTGGACAACAGCTTCAAGCAGTACCAGAGCAAGCTGTTGCTAGTAAAGAGCAACCAGTTGAGCAATAGCTTGAAGTAGTACTAGAGCCAACTGTTGGGAGTAAAGAGCAATCAGTTGAACAACAGGTTCAACAACAAGCCAGTGTCCAACTTCCGACGACTACTCCTCGATCATCAGTGCCTATCAAAGTTACCTCATACAAATATAAGAAACCTTCATCAGAAGTGTCAAAATATTTGGAAACTATGAAGGAAAATATTATAAAATCGAGTGCATCTCGTTCTTCTCATGAGCCATCATTAGGAGATATTGAGGAGTGGGAAGAAGACGGTGTCATGTATAATCGGCGGACCACATTAGTTAAACCAGGAGTTCTAATATACAAGCTTGAGGATGTTCCTCCTGAATTTGAGAATGGGAAGCCGTTCATGACATCCCTACAACTTAGCAAACAACCTGTCCAGCTCAGAAGAATGCATGAGTGGTACATCCTTGTCAGCACAAAATATGGTCTTAATTGCGTCACATTTCGTATTCCAAAAGAAGCATTTTGGAGCACTGGAGTGGATAGTTGAGTCATTTTTTTTGAAGAGCTGCGTGCCCTTTTCCATCGGGGCATGCTCGAAATCAACCTGTTGCTCGTCTGGTGCTTGTAAGTGCTCTAATATTTTGTATTTGCTTTTCTTACTACACGCATACGCATTTCATGAGATTATAACAATTCTGGACTTCTTCAATAGGATGCAATACATGGATAATGAAAAGTTGGAGCACAAGACAGGTATCCTTGACCCTACTAGGATTGCAAAGGTGCTATTCGACGTCCAGACGGATAGAGACTCAACACAGTTCAAACACATGAAAAAAAAGATTTTGAAAAAGCAATCGGAAAACTTAAGAAGGATAAAAGGACATAAGTTGCAGCTTACATTGGACATGCGATGTTTAATTTTGTCAGAGACGGCAAGGACATCGTAAAGGCTCCATACCACTTCAAGTAAGTTTGACACATGACATTGAAATTGAAATTATTGGTAATTGTTAACACGTGTGTTTGTATGTTTGCAGTAATCACTACATAATGATCTTCATCAAGCCAACGCAGGGAATGGCAACAGTCTTGGACTCGGCCGATTTCTCACCAGATCGTTACAAAGATTTCCTTTCCATTTTGAAATTGTACGTTTATTCAATAATTTTAATTTACGCACATTTAGAATGTGTTGACAAGTTTTATATGACATTTCTTGTATTACAGCGCTTGGCGATTTTATGCGGAACGGCTTGGCAGTGAGAGACCTTCCAATACGAATGCATTGGACATTAAAACGTATTATGCTTGTCCGATGCAGCCTACTGGGAGTGTCTTATGCGGGTATTATGTATGCGAGCATCTTCGGACCGCCAGCGTATATAGAGTGAATCGTGAGGATGTAAGTTATCCTTAATGTTGATACCTTATTTTCTTACTTTTGTGTTTCATTTTCATTGTAACTAGCATAGTTTAATACTTATATTCTCTGCTGTTCAATATTACTAGAAACATTATTTTCATATTTTGATTCCAACTTTAAAATTCAATTGCTCATAGTACAACTGCTCCAAAAATACCAAATAAATTCTTGTATACTCTCACTTTGATCTATACTTTGAGATTGTTCAAACATACATTCTAAACCTTGTTATGTGTTATATTGCAACACACGAAGAATCTGAACGAAGAATGGCCAGTTTGTAGAAGTATTCCTAGTGGAGGAGCCGACAGGATTGCTGCTGAACTCTGTCAATTCATTCATCACAAAATTTTGCACAAAAGAGGGGAGTTCTTTGATGAGGATGGTGCAACAGCTGATGTGCCAGAACTTTGCGACTATGCCAATAGAAATAGTTTTTAGTGAAAACTTGTAAAGTTTGAGATGAATTATATCTGTAACTTGTACATATGTATATTGTTTTAGTGAAATTGACTTCTGTGATGATAATATTGTTGACTTTTGTTCTGTGATGATATTATTGATTTTTGTTCTGTGATTATATTGAATTGACCTGGAAATTAGAAATAACAACAGTAGTATTGCATAGGTTATACCTTATCACAGGCGGTTATTAACCAACGGCTAGGCATGTATGTGAAAAACAATTATCACAGACGGCTAGATACAAGTAAAGAACCATTTGTGATAACCTAATTATCTCAGGCGGTTACTATTATGGTAGAAACCGGTTGCGGTAAAAGGTCTTCACAGGCGGCTTGATGTAGGTAAACATCCGTCTATGATAACACCATTATCACAGGTGGTTAGTTATACTGCAAGACCCGCCTCTGATAAAACAATTATCACAGGCGGATATATATGCTGCACGGTCCCAACGGCTCGACGCGTCCCATCGGCATAAGAGAAAATTAACACGTGTACGCCACACGTCCGACTATCCGAGCATTAATGCTTTGTCGTGATCATGTATGATGGCCGAACATGCATGCGTGATTTTGAAAGAGAGCCAGCGAGGTCTCCATCATGTTTCATGCATGATTGATGACTTGTTGATGAGGATTTGTGATGTTGATTTTCTTGTTTCATGATGACATTTCTCTTGTTTTGTAATGTTCTATATTACTGAACTCAATGTTGTTCATCTATTCTATA
This sequence comes from Tuctoria greenei, assembly GCA_036927565.1. NCBI lineage: Eukaryota > Viridiplantae > Streptophyta > Magnoliopsida > Poales > Poaceae > Tuctoria > Tuctoria greenei. The sequence goes on from JAYESD010000009.1 coordinate 116,234,525, forward strand.
TGTTATTTTCTTCTCTGTCCGTTGTCTAATGAACTACGTACTCCGTATTTGTGTTCTATACAATCATGTTAAATTGATGGTGTTATACAAGTGTTTTCTCTTTTTGTTGAAAAAACGATCATCATATTTATTATTTGTATATTATTAATATACATTAGTAAAATATTGAATTAATATATAAATAAATATTATCATATGAAATATTAACATGGATGGTCCAATCCAACCTACGAAACAAAAACTTTTTGATCGTCGTACATCCAATGAAACATCAACTAGCATGGATCGAGATCCAGTATACAAAAACATGGATGATCCTATCGAATCCAACTTTTACAACAAAAAAACGCACGTACGCGACGGTCGTTTATTAACAGAGAATACAAATATATAGAACTGATAGTTCATTAAATAATATACAGAAAACAAAATAATAGATGGAACAGAGGAACAATGACATTGAGTTCATTAACATAAAACAATAGTACTACAAAACAAGAAAAACAACATCACAAAACAAGAAAACCAACATCACAGACCCTTTCTTCCTCCTCGGGCCGAGGGCGTGCGCGCGGCACCGCCGTGGCGGGGCTCACCGGAGATCTCACTGCTGGCCTTTCCAGTGCGCCAAGTAACTGACCCGCCGCACGAGGTCTGCGGAGAAGTTAAGAAGCCGTGGTGCAGGGACACGTGCGCGACGTTCCACATGGATGCAAGAGAGACGAAAGGATCTCTGAAGATCGTCTTCCACATTGGTTTAATTGTGCCGCAAGAGGTCTGCAAAGAGTTCAATGCGTGGGAAATGAACCGCTCCCTCGTCTACTCTGCACAGACCATATATAAGGCGCGTCGTCGGTTATGTACAAGCACAAAACTTTTGCACTCCTTTCTTCTTCTTCCATCGTTCCACCTCCTAGCTCGGCGCCGACGAACCTCCACAGCCATGGCCAACCTTTCGCCTCCTAGCCCACCGAGGCAGCCACCCTGCAAGCGGATATGCTACAGCTCCCCCAAGAGGGTGAACGATGACCAGCGCCTCATTATGGCGCGAGAGGCGTACACCAGTACGTCTCTGGCCTTGGACGCCTTGGGTCTTGGTACCCTTCCCAAGTTTTCGGGAATGGATACCACCGACCGCTACCTCTACGCCCTCACGGGTGTGGCCGATCACCTTGACATCTTGTCCGGGACGATGGCCCAAGAGCTCGGCGCCGAGGGCCGTAGTGCCCTGGTGGCGGCCATGGAGAGGAACTTCCATCGTGGTAGGGTTCCACCGCCGGTGCAGCTGGAGCAATCGGCTCAGCCGGAGCAGTTGGCCCACTCTCCTGCTGCATCATCACCGGAGGAGGAGGAGGAGGAGGAGGAGGAGGACGACGACGACGACGACGACGATGACGACGACGACGACGACGACGATGATGACGGCGACGACGACGGCGACCACCACCACCCCAATGACGATGACGACGACGACGACGAGGAGGAGGACCGCTTGTCGTGGTTTGAGAAGTTGGGGGAGAGGGCGGAGGAGGCGAGGCCGACAGAGTAGTTTTAGGAGTTCTTGTACATATTTCTTTTGTAGTTTTAGGAGTTCTTGTACATGTTTAGCTTCAATTCTGTTCTTGTACATATTTCTTGTGTTTTGTAATATATATGTTTTCATTCGTGTCAATGAATACTGGTGTGTTAGAATTTCTGGATTTCAATCAAGTGAATGTGCTCTAAGTTTAGTGATGCGTTAATCTGTCACAAGTGAACCGAGCAAATTGGACAAAAACAAAAGATCTCAGGGTTTGAAGCTCGTCTCGATTTGTAATTGCAAAGCTAAAGGAGACAAACATTGACTTTAAGCGCGTCTCGCATCACTTTGTGATCGATGGACATCCGATCTGTCGCCCATCGTTGTCTCCTATTTGGGTTTCTTACGTAGTGTAATTGGTTGATCATGTTTGCGGTCCGTGCATGTTAGACATAGCTAGAATTAAAACACCTCGGTCATGTTTAACAACACTAACATGCATGCATATATATATACCTCAAACAGTACATGATGATCTTTCAACAAAAAGAGAAAACACACGTATAACATCATGAAACATGATCGTGGATCGAGGTCGCACATGCATGTTGAACATAGAACAGAAATAGTATTAGACAACAGACAGAGAAGAAAAGAACATATGAAACAGGTGCGAAGGATTAGTCCCACCACGGAAAGTTGAGATCCGTGCACTGACGTTATAAGGCATGGTGCACAATTGCAGTTAAAAATCCGAATGAAAGTAATGCGTGCAGGACTAGGCCCATGTTCGCTGCAAGGCCTCCGCTGGCACGGACGCGCGGTCACGAAGTTGACTTAGGCGTGTAGGGACGGATTTTTTTTATATAACGAATTTTTTTCCCCGCGTGTAAATTTATTCCTAATGGGACGCGTCGAGCCGTAGGGACCGACAAGATGCAAACAGCGGTTTTGAGGAAACCGGGGCACCCGTCCGGTTCATAATTAAGCGCGGTTTCCTCTAGCGTCCGATCATCTCGACACGCCCGCTTAGATGACGACCCGCTATAAAGGCTCAGTGTCCTTTTGCTTCTCCGCCGCACCACTCCTTAGATCCTAGCCTCTAAACTTCTCCCCCCGCCACCGTTGACCACCTCTCGCTCTTTCTATGCACCTCCATCGCCACACAAATGGGTAGCCCCGCTCTGAAGCGCTCTAGGCCATTGACATCCTCCGAACCTCCTTCTCCGTTTCCATCACCGCCGGCAATGCTGGTGGAACTGATGGCGGCGCCCGCATCTCCACCCGCGGCGCCTGAACTTCCTCATCCTGATTGGGTTGAGCAGACTCTCAGACTCCTCACCGACCGCATCGACGAACTCGATCGGCATCTTAAGGTGGCCACCGACGCCAAGTCTGCCGTTGCTCATAGCGCACTAGCGCTCAACATAGTGGCGCGGAAGGTCTTTTCTGACACAGATCGCTCGTGTCGCCGTCTGGTTCTTGGGACCCTGCCCCTCCACACGAGCATGGACACCGCGGGCCACTACTGCTACAGGTTGATGACCGTGGCCGGTCGTCTCGACGCCCTCCACGAGACGATCGCGGAGGTTGCTGGGGTAGAGGGCTTCCTGAAGATTAAGCACCGCGTCGCCGGGAAGCTTCAGACTGTGACGGAGGTTGAGGAGTATGAGGCAGCTTGGGCAGCAGCGGCAGTGGAGGAGGCAGAGCAGGAGGCGTCTCTTGAGGCGGAGGTGGACGCGGCTATGGAGGTGGTGGCAGCGGCGGAGGAGGAGCAGGAGGAGGCGGCAGCAGCGACGGAGGCAGAGGCAGAGGCGGCAGCACCGGCGGCAGCGACGGAAGAGGAGGAGGAGGAGGCGGCACCGGCGGCGGAGGCGGAGGAGGCGGCAGCTGCGGAGGAGGAGGACGTGGTTTTCTCCCAGTAGAGTAGTATTAGGAGTAGTTTATCTCTTTCATGATCTCTGAGTAGAGTAGTATTAGGTGTAGTTTATCTTTTTATTGCTATCTACTACGTGTTTTCCTATTACTTGTTTGTTAATGAAATATGTCTTTATGTTCATGAACAATGTGTTCTATATATGCAGTATCGAAAAACTTCTTTTATCGAAAACATCTCCTATATATTTGTAACTTGGGACCGTCTATATTTCTTGTGGCTGAATGAATAAAATTCGGTAAACATTATCCTTACAAGTAATAGAACTAACAACAGACATGATGCATAATTAACTTGATTAGGAAATTACGTCATCTAAATTGCTAACTAGTCCATCGCCTGATGTAACAGGTGCATGAAAAGTACTTTATCCGTTGTAACTAATATCCGATGACATTGTTTATATATATATCGTATGTACCTGTGATACTCGTATCACAGGCGACTTTGGATCGACGGCCTGAAGATTAGACATCACAGGGGAAAATGTTTTTTTTTGTAGTAGTAGTATATACTTTGTATATGTTATCATTTCATTGCGACGAATGTTATATATAAAATGCTGATTGTTTACCTTTTACTAGACCATGGATTTGCCGTCCTCCTTTCGTGGACTTGGGTGTTCTGTTTTTGCCTGTCGTTTGCATTAGCACAATGATACATTTGGCGATTCATATTTTTGTTCGTATTTTTTTTGGAATGTCCCACTACCACATGACTGCTTTTACATCTCCATGAAAACAAAGATGAATGGCAGGTATCGGTCCCTCGAAAGTTTTTTCGTTCTTCTTGGCGCGCATAATTGAGATTTTCACAATTGAAACTTCACTCTGTGCGCCCAAAATTCCAGTCCCGCCCATTTGTAGCTAGCCACGATGAATATAAATGTGCGTCTCCCTCTAATCCCGCAGTGGCTTTCGTTCCCGGCACACATGTTCTCCTCTTAGTGCTGTGTTCCAAACTTGCATTCCTAAGAAATTCTCGTGTGAGTGGTGGTGGTGACTGTGGGTACAAGTCGAGCGACCAAGTTTGACGGGCTCTACCGAACCACTTCGTCGCCGAACCCGCCCTGCGACATCCCCCAGTTTTGTGCTACGTAAGTTCTACACGATCCATGCCGTCTTTTTATAGAGCTACTCCCTCCTTATCGCTTTAGTTGTCGTCCCAACAGCTGCAGCCAGTTCATTCATAGTTGTCGTTCCAACTCCTTATATGCTCTTATGTTTCATGAATGTCTAGTATAATATCTGATTAATGGTACAATCGTGCAATCAACTATCCTCACTCGTTAGATCTGCATCCTACAGTCGATTCATCTTTTTATTTTACCCTAGCATCTGATTGCATTCTACTTGTTTCCATATATAAAATACACTACACCTCTGCCCTGAAATAAATGTCGCTCCGACAGTTTATGGTAGTGTATTTCTAGTACATTTCCATGTCAGGAAAGATAACTATTAAAAACCGCATGTACTATGTAATTTCTTGATTTAGAAGTAAATGACGCCAGGGTTATCTTATCAACCACTCCCAATGTTGTACTCTCATTCCTGTGTTCCAAACTTGTATTCCTAAGATTTTCAGTTCCCACGGCTTATACACGTTTTTCTTGTTTTTCTTTCTCGGATTGTACGGTTTTTTTCCTACTCCTTCATTTCTAATTCCTCCATGCAAAACAAACATTTTCAGTTCATAGCAACCACACTGCCCGATCTAAAATACACATCCTCATGTAATCTGACGTTATCACTGTTACTATATATACTCTTTACTTTAGGAACAGGACACCAAACTGTCATGTCGTCTATAAGTAATCGTGATGGGCAACAAGCACCTGGTATAACTATAAATGTGTTTACTATCAAAATACACATATTTATAACATGTTAATTCCTTTGCATCGTATGCAGAGAATATTGCAGCACCTGATGCTCAGGAACCCTGAGATTCGTCATCCCATGCTGGTACTACGAGTATAAATATGTACCGGGCTCTACTAAATATTTTAGCATTGCGATTGTAGTTTCCTAGTCCTAGTTAACAGTTAATCAGTATATGTGATGGTGTGATTTATTGATGCCTACACACGCACGATGGGCTCTCTCGCCGTCGGCCACTCCGGCACCGGCGACCACACCCTACTGCTGCTCACTTCAGTGTCCTCCCCGATGCGTCTCCCTCCACCATCGCCACGTCCAATCCTTCGCGTGTCATGATGACCCCACCGCCCGCAAGCCCCTATCGCCGCCGGTCACTCCGGCACCGGCCAGCGCCCACGCCCTTCTGGTGAGTATATGTGATTGCGTGATTTATTGATGCCTACACGCGCACGCTGGGCTCTCTCGCCGCCGCCACTCCGGCACCGGCGACCACGCCCTGCTGCTGCTCACTTCAGTGTCCTCAGAAATGCGTCTCCCTCGACCATCGCCATGTCCCATCCTTCGCGTGTCATGATGACCCCGCCGCCTGCAAACCCATGTCGCCGCCGGTCACTCCGGCACCGGCCGGCGCCCACGCCCTGCTGGTGGTCACTTCACTAGCCTCCCCGACGCATCTCCCTCCATCTCCACGTCCCATCGTTCGCGTGCCATGATAACCCCGCCGCCCGCAAAACCCTGGCCATTACGGCATACCTACATGCTATGCCCCATATGACATGGCATACCCAGGAAAAAATAGTCCGTATCATTAACCCCTGTCGACTAAGAAATGTTAGTATCATATAGTTTAGAGATGCATGTACATGAGGGTTCATTGCTGCTTATATGATCTCAATTCTGTTTTTTACACTGCCAAATGCGGTGCTGATGTCTGGTAATTAACGCAAGATTATATTCATGTATTCGTTCTAGTAGCACTTTAGGGCGAGATGCTAACATGCAGAGCAAAATATCAGTATGCAATCCACCTACATTTAATTCCTAGATCCACCACACTGTCCTCCTAGCCTCGGGACATGCTCCGGGGTGATATCAATGGACGCAGATCACCTTACTTATACGTTTTTACTGCACGTGATGCAGTAAAGATCCAACGGAATCACACCGTTGGATCTTTACTGCATCGCCTGCAGTACAATTGTAAGTCACGTGAGATCACCAGTGTGATCTGGACGTCGATCCTCTGACTTAAATGTGGTCACTGCACTGCCAGACCGAACCCTAGCTTTGTTAAACGTCGCAAGCTGCCCGCCTCATCTGTCTTGCATCCTCTACTTGCTAATACCGCTGACGTCCATGACTCGCCCTGACACCAATTCGCCTCGATACGCGCTCCTGCTAATGTCGGTCAGACCGAACCAGCAGTACTACAGAGGATGAGCACCCGGCAAACCCTCTCTTTCTCTAGCATCGCCAGCTACTGTCTTGCCTGCTTTGCAGCTGGACCGAAAATCCCCTGCAGTACTACGGGTGTTGTAGCGCCACTGACTACTGCCTGATGACTGATTGTAGGGTATGAACAGCAACAAAGAAGTCAACAAGTCGATGCATCGCCAGATATGGAGCAAAATGTTGTTGCGACGCGGTGTTCCCACGCTCGTATTTGCCGCACTCGTCCTGAAGATGGTAAAACATCAGACTTCTTCTTCTTTCACACTATTTGTACATGATACTAGGCCTGGTCAGTTGCTAATTTGCCTTAAATGTTTATCGTTTAAATGACACTAACAGAAGGAAAGAAGTTTGGAAGAGGGGTGGCTAAAGGACTTAAGGTTGCTAAATTGCGCTATCTAGCATCTGCAAATAGAACGAATGATCAGAATCGGAAGCTACAAATTCAGTGGTTCGATAGGTTGGGTGCTGCGGTTGGTCCTAATGAGTGGCACTTTGTCGATGATGTGGTTATTACAACAAAAAAATGCACCCCTTGCTGGTGTAAGGAAGTAGGCAGGGGTTGGCGATACTTCGAAGAGCGATATAGTGAGAGACATTCTGGTTAGTGTTGTGACACCCCACATAAGTATTTTTTCTAGCGACCTCCACTTGTACGTTTATAATAGTGTGATATACAATGTACAGAATGCCTTGGACTTGGAGGACACAGATGATACCAGAAGAAAAATATTGAAGATTGCTGGTGAGCGCTACAAGGGGTGGCGATCAACATTGCATGCCACCTATAAGAAGTATTCGACTGATGAGGAACGTATACAAAACAAGCCTGTTGATGTAGCAGATTCCGATTGGTTGACGCTTATGGACTATTTTGGGTCCGAGTGATTCAAGGTCAGCTAGCTTTCTAATACCTTCATATCCTACAAAAACTATTTGATAACACCCATTCGTGAAATTAATTCTTAAAATTGTAGTCAATAAGTAGAACCAATTCACGAAATCAAAGTACTCAGAAGACAAAACACTTGCTTGGCTCGAAATCCTACGCCCAACTTAGTTACGAGAAGGTATGAAAACTAAATCATGCTTATAATTTGCACTGCAATCATTCAATCAAATTTTACTTGTATTTGATGTAGCGAGACCCAGAGACCGGAAAAGAACCCGATGACATAGAACTGTGGGAGGCAAGCCATGTGAAGAACGGTCAATGGGCAAACGAGCAGGCAGAAGCTGTACATGTGAGAAACACTTCAAACAGTCCCCATTTAAATAAATATTTGCAATGTACATGTGACTTTTATTTTTGTATATAGACCCAGGTACGTGCCCAAATCAACGTCAAGGAAGCTGAGCTGGGAGTCCCAATCCCAGATGAGGAAAGAAACAACATCTTCCAGCTTACTTATATATCTGCAACCGGTTCTGGAGGATCATTTTTTTGGGGGAATGGTTATATGGCTAAACCTAATGTTTCGGAAAGATTGCGTATCCAGATGTCTGACCAGCTCGGCCAGCAAGTTCGATCCTTGCAAAATAGAAATGAAGACCTCAACTCTCAGTTGCAAGAGTTGGAAGGAAGAAATGATAATATGGCCTCCCAGATGGATGGCTTCGTCCAGGAAAATGAACAGCTCAACTAGGAAGTTCGGGCTTTACATGATCAGATGGCAGCCAATTCTACACGGCAAGAAAAGGAGCTAGCAGACATGCGCAGAATGATGGAGAGCTTGCAAAATCAACAACGGCTAGCAACAACTCCACAAAAGGCTCCTGCTTGCACCAAGTCGAAGCTGGATGTTCAAGAAACTATTTCTAGTACTACAACTCGTCGCGGTGCTATTTTAATGGGTGCAATGTTGCAAACTGAAAAAAACCATAGATAACATCGTCTCACAGCGACGCAAGGGTCCTTGAGCGTTGCATCAATTGCTGGATGTTTGTTGTTAAGTCGACAGACGTATCGTGTGCGAATAAATTGATTCTGTTGCCACTAATTTTCAAACCTGGTGCATTAGGATTCTAGTGCTGCTAATTATAAAACGTGGCATTAACAGATTATTGCGACGAAAATAAACTATTGCAATAGGAAGCTAGCTATTGCCAGAAATTATAAAACGTTGCACTACAAACATTTGGCTACGACCAAAAAAGCGTTGCACTAGACTGCTATTGCCACCACCTAGAGAACGTCGCATTACGACCCTGTTGCAACAGATTTGAATATGTTGCATTACGAACCTATTGCCACACATCAGAAATCGTTGCAATACAATACTGTTGCCACGGTTTTGAAATCGTTGCAATACCGTACTATTCGCCATGAACGTGAAATTGTTGCAATACCGTATTACTGGCCACGGCTGTGAAATCGTCGCGATACCATATTATTCGCCACGAGTGTGAAATCGTCGCGATGACATACTATTCACCACGGAAGTGAAATCGTTGCAACATCGTAGTATTCACCACGAATGTGAAAACGTCACAATACGATATTATTCGCCACGAGTGTGAAATCATCGCGATACCGTACTATTCGCCGCGGATGTGAAAACGTCGCGATACCATATTATTCGCCACGAGTGTGAAATCATCGCGATACTGTACTATTCACCACGGATGTGAAATCGTTGCAACACCATACTATTTGCCATGAATGTAAAAATGTTGCCATACCGTACTATTCACTACGGATGTGAAATCGTTGCAACACCGTACTATTTGCCGCGAATGTGAAAATGTTGTGATACCATACTATTCACCACGAGTGTGAAATCGTAGTGATAGCGTACTATTCGCCACGAGTATGAAATCGTCGCGATACCGTACTTATCGCCACAGATGTGAAATCGTCGCAAATAACATACTATTCATTGCAATACGTTAAATCGTCGCAATACATTAAACCGTTGCAATACCATACTATTTGTCACGAACGTGGAGTCGTTGCAATACCATACTTTTTGCCACGAATGTGGCATCGTTGCAACACCGTTATTTTCGTTGCAATACGTTAAATCGTTGCAATAAGTTAAACCATTGCAATATCATACTATTTGCCACGAACGTGGGGTTGTTGCAATACCATACTTTTTGCCACGAACGTGGCATCGTTGCAACACCGTTATTTTCGTTGCAATACATTAAATCGTCGCAATACGTTAAACCATTGCAATACCATACTATTTGCCACGAACGTGGAGTCATTGCAATACCATACTTTTTGCCACGAACGTGGCATCATTGCAACACCGTTATTTTCTTGCAATACGTTAAATCATCATAATACGTCAAATCGTCACAATACCATACTATTTGCCACGAACGTAGAGTCGTTGCAATACCATACTTTTTGCCACGAATGTGATATCGTTGCAACACCGATATTTTCGTCGCAATAAGTTAAATCTTCGTAATAGGTTAAACCATTGCAATACCATACTATTTGCAACGAACATGGAGTCGTTGCAATACCATAATATTTGCCACAGATGTCAAGTCGTCGCAATAACCTATTGCCACGATTGTTATCGCCACGAGTCGGAAAAACTATCGCGATGTTCTATTTCATTGCGACAACAACCTATCGTGACGAATTTCGACCTATTGCAATGATTTTTTTGTCGCAATAAACCAGAATCCTGGTAGTGTGATATTTCCTTCACATAATTAAGCTATATTGACAGGTGAAATTGGTATATAACAACCATCAACAGCTGCCACGTGTCTAGTAGCTCTGGACCTAACCCCCAGTAGAGCGAAGCTCTGGTGCTGCCATGTGTCAAGTAGCTCCGAACCTGCCTCCCCGCAGAGGGAATCTCCAGAGCTTCCACATGTCAGACCTCCGGAAGTAAGCATGCAACAAGAAGGTAGCCAGATCTCCAACGACACGGACATTCAAGAGGCTATTAAATAGCCGTTACAAGACATGGTTAACGTGTCATTAATGCCATATTGATGACACACAATAAAAAGGCTATCAAGACTGATAACGCCATCATTAAGGAACGTTATCACACTGTTAATCACCCATAACACCAGTAGATCGTGTATAGGGTATTAATGACAACCGGGGCCACTTGTCGGGCCAGGAATACACTGTACGGCTAGTCCTTAGCATATAAAAGGGTTGCGCTGCACGGTAGAAAGGAGGGAAGCTCTCATGCATACAAGCAACCTGAGTTACTCGCTACACATTCATACAATCAACAACCACCCCGTGGAGTAGGGTATTACGCTCAAGCGGCCCAAACCTCATAAAAACTCTCGTGTCATCATCTTGTTTGTGATCTTACGCACGCCCCATCCGAATATGAACCTCCGCAGTCTATGCTTTAGTAGTACATGGGGAAGTGTTGTTGCTACACTTCGACATCTAGCGCGCCAGGTAGGGCTTCCAAAGATCTCAAGATGGTGAACTCTGCCACAACTTTGTCCAACGATTTGGCTGAGCAGCCTGCTGGAGGAAATCCCTTCAATGTGTAGCAGCCAGCAAACACAGTTGTCCCGGTGGGTGTCATTCCACCACCACCTCCACCATCTCAGCATGATGGTGTATTTGCATCGGTCACTACATCGACCAACAACCCTGAGAACGCGTTGAATGCAGTGCGGACACTTCTTCAGCGTCTTCAGTGCCCGGAGCTCCTCCCGCAGCCATGGAGCAATGGCGCGCTGATGTTGAGCATTTAGTTGCAGCTGTAGCTAATGCCCTCAGCGTCCAAGGTTTTCCCCACACTGGGCAGGAACCTACTCAGAACAGTACCTTGTCTGGTAGACTTGGACCTTAGGCATCACAGCACAGGAGACGTGCACCCTCCCAGCAAGTGACATCATTGCCCTCCGGGGCTTGCCACATTCATATGGCATCGAGGATCCCAACACATGACCTCCCGTCGGAGCTCGATCGCTACTACATGAGGCAAGACAGTCGCGACCCTATCGAGCACGCTCGCGAGAGGTGAGAGGCTCGAGGAAACCCTTCTCCACTAGGAGTGGGGGCCGACTGTTCAACCCTTGCCCTGCATCCGCGCATGGCGAATTGGCCGTCTAAGTTCCGACCTCATATGCCGGAGAAGTACAATGGGGCAGTCAACCCCCTCAAATTCATTCAAATATACTCCACCGCCATCCTCGCGGCTGGAGGTAATGAGGCCGTTATGGCCAACTACTTCCCTGTGGCTCTAACTGGGACAACAAGGTCTTGGTTCATGATTCTACCTCCTGACTCCATTTACGGTTCGGAGGAACTCTGTCGTCAGTTCATCACCAACTTCGGGAGCTCCTACACCTGACCCGGCACTCAGCTGGACCTGTTCACCATACAGCAGAAATCGGGAGAGTTGCTACGATCATTTATCCAACGGTTTTCTCACGTATGGAACACCATTCCTTCAATCTCAAATGCTTCTGTCGTCATAGCATTCCAACAAGGGGTTCGAGATAAGAAGATGCTGGAGAAGATGGCAACTAATGATGTCAGCAGCATAACAGAACTATTTAGCCTAGGAGACAAATGCACTAGGGTTGCGGAGGGTCGTGAGATGAACTCCAAACTAGCTGTGGAGGCTGGTAAATCTTCCTCCAAGGCTGAAGCTACTGCCTCTGGTAGTGGAAAGAAGAAGAAGAAGTCCAATGGAAAGAAGAAGTCGTTGGCCAACACGCCTACTGCTATTGTTGATGCAGCTCCTGTTTGTCGGGGGCCAAGCCCTGACAAACGACCTCGACCATCGTCTGAGGAAGGCGATGGTGAGAAGTTGTGGTGTCCAATCCATGAATCAAATACCCATAACCTTGAAGGCTGTCGCGAGGTCCAACGACTTGTTGAAAGAAACAACAAGCGCCAAGAAGAAACCCCTTTTCGCCAACGAGAGGGGAAGCAGAAAGTCAGCGAAGCTCCGTCCAATCAGAAGCTAGGTTTCCAGGATGCCAAGAAGTCCTTGAAGGCCATCTACAACACCGTCGACGACGATTCTGGTATCTCGAACAACGAGCATAGGAAGACTCTTTATATGATATATGGAGGGTCCTGGGATATTACCTCCCAGTGTATCCTCAAGACAATGCATCGGGAGATGACTACCGCAGCTCCCACCGCCAAGGCAGAACCTCATCGAAAGTGGATGGATACTCCCATGACCTCTGATGCTTCGGATTGTCCGAAGAACATGACTGGAGCTGGTCAGTTGCGTTTGATGGTTTTCCTATTATCAATAACATCCAACTCTACCATGTCCTTGTGGACGGAGGTGCGACACTCAACCTCCTCAGCTTCACGGCTTTTGCGAAGCTCCAGCTCAGCCTATCGGACCTTAGGCCCTCACGTCCTTTCTACGGAGTAGGTCCTGGAGCCATCACTCCTCTCGAATCAATTACACTCTTAATTACCTTCGGGACTCGGGACAATTATAGGTCTGAGAAGCTGGTGTTTGATGTTGCACACATCAGCCTTCCCTTTAACTCCATCCTAGGTAGGCCAAGTCTATATAGGTTCATGGCTGTAGCTCATTACGGCTATCTGGTGTTGAAGATGCCGACTCCTTCACGTGTCCTTCGGATCCTAGGGGACCACACTGTTGGAGTCACTGTGTTAGAAGAACTTCACGCGCTTTCTACAGCGCAAGAAGGGTTCGGTAAGGAGCAAGCTGCTCAACCTCTAAGCTCACGTCAGCGTGGCTCAATCTATGCACCTCGTGTGCAACCAAGCAAAAACACTAACATCACCGTCAATGTCCTCCAAATTGGTTATAATACTGCCCAGACCACTCATATATTGGGAGGTCTAGACAACAAATAGGAACTCGCGCTCATCATTTTCCTCCAGGCGAATGTCGACGTGTTTGCAGGCTACTGTCACAGATGTTTGGGAGCCCTAGGGAAGATAAAGAGCATACTACCTTCATTATAAAAGATGGGTTGTACTATTACACTGCCATGCCTTTCGGTCTCAAAAACGCAGCTTCAACTTTTGTGCGAGCCATGCACAAAACATTCGCAGAGCTCATCAGGGACTTGGTGGAGGTCTACGTTGATGATATCGTTGTCAAGGTGAAGAACAAGGAATCGCTCCCTGAAAATGTGCAAGCCATCTTTAACAAGCTATGCTTGACGCGTACAAAGCTCAACCCGAGCAAGTGCATCTTCGGGGTTAACTCCGGAAAGCTCCTCAGTTTCTTGGTGACTCACCAAGGAATTGTGTCAAATCCAGCCAAAATCAAGGCCATTGAAGAGATGCGGCCTCTAGCCCGCGTCAAGGAGGTCTAGAAGTTAACTGGGTGTCTAACTGCACTCAGCCGGTTCATTTCAAGACTTTTGAGCGAGCGCTTCCCTTCTTCAATCTATTGAGGAAGTCCGTGCCATTTCATTGGTCCCAAGAAGCAGCGAGGGCGTTCCAAGAGCTCAATCAGCTCCTTACCACACTACCAGTTTTGGTAGCTCCAGTGCCTGGTGAGCCTCTTCTGGTTTGCATTTTAGGAACCACGGAGGTTGTCAGCATGGTCCTGGTCGCGGAGAGATCGGAGCCATCATCAGCTCAGGAGCCTAGATCCCTTCAGGAGGGTCCGGAGCTATCTAAAGGCGACTCTGGGTCCCAGCCCCCAGGCAGATCCCAAAGGCAATACACATGTGAATCAACCTCTCTCAATTGAGGGAGTTTCTACTGTTCAAGAAGAAGGTTCGGACCCTTCTGGGGAGGTCCGGGCTGATGAAAAGAAGATTCAGGCCCCTCTGGGAGAGTTTGGGTTGATGGAGAAGAAGCTCCGGACCCCTCCGGGAGGGTCCAAACCGTCCAACAGCCAGTGTACTTCATCAGTGAAGTGCTCCAGGATGCCAGGACTCACTACATTGAGGTGCATAAGGTGCTATATGCAGTCCTTATTGCCTCAAGAAAGCTACGTCACTACTTCCAAGCCCACAAGATATCAGTTGTAACCTCCTATCCACTGCATGCTATATTGCATAATCCAAATTCTACTAGAAATATCGCCATGTGGGTTGCGGAGCTGGCAAGATTCGATCTCGAATTCCTCCCTTGACATGCTATCAAGAGTCTGGCACTGGCTAACTTCATGGCAGAGTGGACTCCTTCTTCATCAACTCCATGGGGCCTCAGTGAGCAGAAGCCGGAACCTAAGGTCCCGATCTTCACTGAACCTCACTGGACACTCTACTTTGACGGCTCCGTGCAAAAGCAAGGGGCCGGAGTTGGAATCCTTCTCACTTCGACCGGGGAGAAGGTCAAGTACATGGTACACCTTGACTTCAAGGCAACCAACAACATGGCGGAGTACGAAGCTCTCATCTACGGACTCAAGGTGGCACTATCATATGGCTACTAGTGAAGGGTGACTCACAACTCATCATCAAGCAAGTCAAAGGTGAATGTAGTTGCAACAATCCCCAACTTGCTGCTTATTTACCTAAAGTCCAGAAGCTGCAGAAGGACTTCCACGTCTTGGATCTCTGTCATGTCGAGCGTCTCAACAACGATGAAGCCGATGACCTTTCGATGAAGGCTTCAACCGGAGCTCAAGCTCCCGACGAAGTTTTTTTCAGGAGATTGTCATCCCGTGCTGCTCAGTCTGCCGAACTGAGTGATGGGGGCGAGACCAGTACCTCGAAGCTGGCGATCCCGGTGGCCCTGTTACCATGGCATCCACCAAGGATTGTAGGCACTGCAGGAAGCTTCAAGCAAATCAGCGCGCAAGATCCAGAAGCTCAAGTAAGCTCCAATGCATGGATCTTGAAGATCTGGAGCTACTTGAAGGATAACATCCTTCCTGAAGACGGTGCTTCCGCTGAGCGAGTCGTCAGATTGGCTAAAAGATACAAGTTTGTAGAAGGGGATCTCTACCGATGTGGTGCCAGTGGCATTCCAATGCGGTGCAATTCCCAGGAAGAAGGTCGCGAGCTACTCGTGGAGATCCATGGAGGCTATTGTGGGAATCACGCGTCATCCCACACGTTGGTCGGTAAGCCCTATCGCCATGGTTTTTACTGGCCTATAGCGCTCCAGGATGAGGTCAAATTTGTAAAGAAGTGTGAAGTGTGCCAGTTCCATGCGAAGCAGATTCACACACTGGCGCAATCACTACAAATGATACCTCCCACGTGGCCATTAACTGTGTGGGGGATGGACATTTTGGGACCTTTCCCAAAAGCCGTTGGAGGTTATAGGTTCCTATACGTCGCCAACGACAAGTTCCCCAAGTGGCCGGAAGCTACCCAGTTGTGACAATCAACAAGCAATCAACTATCAAGCTCTTGAAGTCCATAGTCTACAGATTTGGAGTTCCGGACAGAGTCATTACCGACAAAGGAACTGAATTCACAAGTGCATCATTCAAAGAGTACTGTGAAGATATCGACATACAAGTCAACTATGCATCAGTAGCTCACTCGACAAGTAATGGCCAAGTTGAGAGAGCTAATGCATAAATACTCAAGGGACTCAAGACGCGCACATACGAGCACCTGAAGAAACATGGTGCCAACTGAATAGAGGAGCTTCCATCAGCATTGTGGGCAAGCAGGACAACACCTAGCCCGGCAATTGGAGAGACACCTTTCTTCTTGGTGTACAGAGCTGAAGCAGTCCTTCCTTCGGAGATCACCATGGATTCTCTATGAGTCCTGACCTTCGATGAAGCCACGCAGGACAAGCTTTGGCGTGAAGACCTAGACCTCATCGACGAGGCAAGGTGCCAAGCAGCTGTTCAGAATGCACAATACCGCCAGGCACTCTGACACTATCATCAAAGGTTCGTGCGCAACTGGAAGCTAGAAGAAGGCGATCTGGTGCTACAGACAATACCGACTCAAGAAGGTATGAACAAACTCTCCCCAGGCTAGGAAGGTCCCTTCTGAGTTATCAAAGTTTCTCGCCTTGGATGCGTTCGCTTGGCGTTAGAGGATGGGACTCCGCTTCTCAATCCACAGAACATCGAGCACCTCCCGTAAGTTTTATGCTTAGCTACACGGAGGTGAGTCTGTTTGTATAAATTGTATCTCTTATAGTCTACGAACAGAGTCGGGAAGGGTCCTAACGCAATTAACTTGGTCCTGTACTTTAGGTGTGTCTATACCTTCCCTGGGTTAGATCAAGATGAATATGACACTTCATTTGGTCATTGTACTTTAAGTGTGTCCTTGTCTTCCCCTGTAATTCGGACCACAATGAGAAACATTTTATATGGACAGACTCTACGTGCATTTCATTTGTACAAGCTCAATACTTTTTTACCTTCTCGTCTATAACAATCTTTTGCACTCCCTTTGAAGTTTAGTCCTGGATATTCGTGTGATATATAAGTTGTATTGGTAATCTTCTTATGGATCCTAGAACTGGTAGATGGCCTACTTGCCCGAAAACCAAAAGCCAATGACAGGTCCAGAGTGCGCTATAGACTTAGCCTGGTCAGGTACCCTAAGTACGCTGCTCTACCTATGTCCTGGCAGGTCACAGTAGGGCGGGTCCGGAAAGCGTTCAGACCTAAAGGAATTTAACCACTACACTTATGTTATTCCATTGAGTTCCTTAGGACCTAAAATTCAAAGAAGGATAATAAGCCACAAATAAGTTATAGACAAGAGGATGAATTTTATTGCTTTTGTTATTTCTTATGCATAGGAAAAATGAATATTGATGGAGATTTGCTCGGTGATGGTGGATGCTGCAGGAGCACTTAGCTCCAACAACCCCTAGGGGGCCCGCCGTTGACGTTCTAAGCGTTGACAGTGGGCCCCGTCGAAGCTACCAAGCTCTGACAACCCCTCCTCTTTCTCTAGGAACTTATTCTCCTTTGATTGAGAGCTTCCCGGTGCTTGAGAAGTTGCTCATTCAATTCATCGAGTCTCTTCGAGCGGTTGTCGGCTGCTTCATTGGCCTCCTTAGCACACTCGTAGACCTCTCTAGTCTTCTCATAGAAAGCCTTGATCATGACCTCTCTCTCATTGAGCGCACAATCTAACCGCACCAGCCGGGCTTTCTCCTTGGCCACCCACTCCTTCTGGTCTGCCAGTCGAGACTGCATCAGCTTGGTCTCGAAGAACAGCCTGTTGCACCAGCACCTCAGGGTGTCACGCTGTTCTTCGAGAGTCTTGTGTTTGTTGTCGAAGGCAAGCTGGACTTGGCGGAGACTTGAACAGGCATTGTCAATAGACCACGCCAGTGGAATCAGCTCCATGCCTGCCTGAGGAGCATTTGTAGGCTCCAAGGGATCCTCCATAATTACTATTGGATCCCACGGTGCGAGCGTGTTCTCCAACAGCTCCACATTGCTGGGGCCGGTCTCCGGGAGCTCATCAATATCCATCACAACTGAAGAAGGTCCCGTAGCGGGAACTTCTACCTCTGAAACAGATGAGGAGGGTCCCTTAGATGGATCTTCAACTGTCGGCCCAAAATGTGGATGACCCGCGGCCAGATCGTCTCGTTGCGCTGGCTCGCACATAGTCACCTCCGGAGCTGTCACTTTCGGGGCTGGCACACAAGCTTTAGCTGGAGCTTCTGCCACTTTCGGCACAGTTGTCAGAGCTTCCTCAGCAGACTCTGAAACCGCTGGAGCTCCTTCAAGCACTTCTTCCACGTGGTTTGACGCTACCACGAGAACTTCGGTTGCCAGTACTAGACTTGTCTCCACGACAGTAGGCACTGGAGCTGTCATGTCGTCCGCCACCACCATTGGGGGTGAGGCAGGAGCTAAGGAAAAATCTTCAGCTTGCACGGTTTCTGTCGCTGCAGTGGGCGCTGGAGCTGCAACTTCTTTTTTTTGACACTCTGGAAGCAGAGTAAACAAGATTCAAGAAACAACAAAGATTAAATACTACAAGTCAAGTTAAGCTGACGACCCTTACCTTGGGATGTTGCTGCTCCAATCAGCACAAAACTTTTTCTTCTGGCGACCGGAGCCAGAGCCCACCATATTTGGTGTGGCGAAGGCTCTGGATTTTGGCTCAGAGCTCTCTGTTGCTGTCGGCGTCGCCTCAGCTGGGACCTCCCTTGGCTAAGAAGGACCCTCAGACCTAAAGCTAACACCCGACATTGGGGACAGGGTCAACTCGCCAGAGCCAGTGCCCTTTGCAGATGTCGGGTCTGAAGATGATTTCACCACCGAAGCTGGACTTGGCCGAGGTGGGGGCACTGCAGGTGTCGAAGTTGATCTGATGGAGCTCCCATCAGCAAGCCTCAGCTTCCTCTTTCGACTAGAAGGTTTAGCAGGCTCCTTGCCCTTGCCCTTGCCGATATCAGCCTCCTTCTAGCTCGAAGCAGTAGGGGCTCTTCTCTCCAAATCTCCGTGAATGGAGAGCCTTGCATTTCCTCGCTTATCCACCAAGCCCCCTCTGCAATTCTCTCCTGAACTCCAGAACCATCTTTAGAGGGAGGAATTTCATGATCCAGAATTTCAAGATGAAGCTTCGAAGCCTTTTTATCCAAATTAGATTGGAGACCAATTTCAAACTGGTTGGTGTACATCACTCCACTGAAAGCCCATGCGGGCCATTCTCTCCTCTTCAGCGGAGCCCAGCGATTTGTCAGGAAGTTTGTGATCACCATCTGTGGAGTCACTCCTCCCACCACGCATTGCTGGGTCCTTGTCAAAATGGGGTTGTACGCCTCAGATAGCTCCAAGACTGCTTCCTAGGTGTCGGTGTCGATGTTAGGGAGGCTTTCGGGCAGCTCCAACATGTCATGGTGATCCACGCTGACAATCACCCAGTCCTTCTTCCAGCTGTCCCACTTCCCGGAGGGGAATGGCTTCAAGTACTTCAAGGGAGAATTCTTGCGCTTCACGAAGTAGTAGAAGCCAAGTAACTCTTTTGACTTCCCGGTGGAGTGGACCATGAAGAAGTCCTGGAAGAGCTCGATACAGGGTGACACACCCACCCACATCTTGCAAAAGTCGACGAAAGTCGCCACTAGCAGGAAGGAGTGGGGGCCGATGTGATGAAGCTGTAGACCGTAGAAGTCCAGGAGCATCAGCAAAAAGCTGGAGAAGGGTGGGATGAGCCCCACCATGATGAACGCCGTGAAGTAGACGATCTCGTTGGTGCATTCCTTCTTGAAGGGGAGCTTGCCAACGCAGATCGAGTTGTTGAAGGAGTCGCTTGTACACCCCATGTAGGTGCGGACCTTCGACAAATCTTCATCTTTCTTGATCCCGTTGCGAGGACGGCCCAACTCCATTGTGGAAAAGTGGAGCAAAAGTGGAAGAAGCAATGCAAAGGCGGAGAGCTCTAAGCGCAAGATCAAACAAAAGCGTAATGAGTTCTTTTCCCGTGCAAGCTTTCTCCCTTTAGTAAGCCTCCGCAGCGCTTGGATGGAAATCACGCTAGGATCAAAATAACATTTAGAGAAGTTACTCCATCAATGACAAGGGGGCCCGTGTCCACTTTGTTAAAAAAGTTGCACCAGGCGAACTGTTGTCATGGTGGGAAGTTGGAAGCCCCAGGGAGGTAGCCTGACAGGACTACAAAGATCACGCTGGGAACCGATATGAATTTCGTATTGGGAACTGGTAACCTTCAATTGTGTGAGATCCGCACGCCAACATCCCACTCACCATATCAAGAAGGGCCACACAACGATGACATAACTGTGTGTCGCCGTTCCAACTGCCCAGGAAAAGACCTTTGAAGCAGCAACGTGAGAATTGATGATGGCCCCACCTCTGTTACTGAGTCCTCTCCGAGAGGTGTGCTCGAGGGCACTGTCGGTACCCTGGATACCAGGTACCCCTTGATATTCTGGATAAAGACATGGAGTTCTGCCTCCCAATGTTGAAGACTTCCGAAGGCAACACGTGTCCTGCAGCACTGGGCCCGCCTCCCTCATTTGGGTAGCTCTGGAGCTACCACGTGTCTTAAAGGGCCAGACCTACCTCCCTTCACATGGAAGCTCCGGTGCTACCATGTGTCTTTTAGCTCCGGACCTAACCCCCAATAGAGGGAAGCTCCAGTGCTGCCATGGGTCAAGTAGCTCTGAACCTGCCTCCCCACATAGGAAAGCTCAGGAGCTTCCACATGTCAGACCTCCAGAAGTTTAACACCCTCATTTTCATCCATGATGCATTGCATACATTCTTATACATGTTTAGAATTAAGCAACATAAAAAGGAACGAGTTCAGAATGAATTAGAAGCAAAACAACACTTTAAAGTTTATACAAGTACGGACTTGTCCATTTGTACCCCGAACTAGTTCAGTTTCCCTCTTTGTTGCCCTCCGGACTTGACCGTTTTTGCTTTGGACTAGTCCGATTGACTCAGTGTTCCATTTCGGACTTGTCCGTGATTCAGTGCAGACTAGTCCGATCTTTGGCTCAGTTTTCCAATAAGTTGCCAAATCCCTAGACTTGTTTGATCTATGCCAGACTTGTCCGTTTTGCTCTCTGGACAAGATCGGACTTGTTCGGACCTTCCAGTGGAATTGTCCGATAATGTTTCTATTCCAAAACCGACTAGTCCGGTCCGTTGTGCGGACCAGTCCGGCCTGCTGAGTTCCACTCGATTTTTGTTATTTCCTCACGATTTGTTTTTGGGTAACCGCTTTATTTGGGCCCAAGGACATCGTGTTTAACTTCTTTGGAGCCCATGTGGGACCCCACACTGTCCTATACCTATCTTAAACTCGAATCCATTGAAACCCTAGCCCGCCACCCCTATATAAACAACCCACCCCTCAACTTTGCATCCTTTTGCCTCAGTTGAAAGACCACAAACCCTAGTTCGTGGAGAGCCACCATCAAGGAGGGAGGAGGAGATCCCGAGGAAGAAGAAGAAGAGGAGGAAATTAAAGAGGATCAAGTAAACAAGATCTTCATCGACTTTGCGTTCTTTGTCGCCAATTCACCCTCAACTCTTCATCACCAACCCTAGATTGTCAAGACCCAAGTTCCATTTTCAATTCTTGATCTTTGGAGTTCTAAACACGTGGTGCACCTTCTTTCTCTTTTTCCACATCAATTCAACCCCAATTCTCTCAGATTAGAAAAACCATAATTTCAGTCTGTCCAGGGCAGACTAGTTCGGCCCCTAAAACCGGACTTGTCCAGCCTCTGAATGTGAATTGTGCTGAGTTAGTTCCAAATTGACCCCGATCAATTCCAAACCTGTTCAAACTTGTTAGAAACCTTTGTAACTAGTTAGTAAACATCAATAGTAATTTATTAACGAGTTTTACCACATAATTGCATTAATCATGCATGTCATGTCATATTGAGTACTATATGAGCATTTTTTGATTGAGTTGTGTGTTTTGTATGTTTGTCGCTCAAAATAGAAAGTGTTGTGCTAGAGAGTATTGCAGAGGACCTCCAGTACCAAAATTTTGAAGACTTTGACCCAAACCAAGCTCAAGAGCAAGGCAAGTGTCCCTGAACATATTGATCCTGTTTGACAATAAATGTTTTGTTTGCAAAACTGCATGCTTGTGTCAATTTGATGGGAATCCTATGATAGGAAGTATACTAGCTTTGTTTAACCACCCTTGTTACCTGGAATTCATGGTAGAGAGTCGGGAGGGGATTTTTACCTTTTTGCTTTGTTTAATTAATTGGGATGGGAAAACAACTATACTATTCAATTATGCGTTAATGAGATTATGCTTTACATGAACTTGTGAGACCTATGTGTGTTGAATACATTGGCTTTGACAATAAAATTTTTGAATTCTACCATAACATCTTTTTAGCAAGGTCTGACTCTAGCTCCGAGCTTCTGCTAGGTCCGACTTGCTTTGTCAAAGTCCGACATGTTTTTGGGTAAGCTCTAGTGAGTTTTTTCTTTAGCTCCGGCATGTCTTTGGTAGCTCCGGCATGTCTTTGTTAAGCTCCGATATGTTTTGCTAGGTCCGACTTATGTTGGTTAGCTTCGACATGTTTTTCTAGCTCCGACTTTTGGGATGACTAGTTCCGACTAGTTTTGGTTAGCTCTGTCGCTAGGTCTGACTATCTTTGGTTAGCTCCGACGCTAGGTCCGACTAGCTTTGGTAAGCTCCGGCGCTAGGTTGTACTAGATTTGGTAAGCTCCAGCTCAAGCTTCAGTTAGCTTTGGCAAGATTCGGAGCTTGATCGCAATGTTCCTACTTTTATCTTGCAATGTTTCGAACTTGCTTTATATTCTTAGAAAGATTGCCTAGTATTCATTTGCTACGTTTTTGGTGCATTTTGGTTGATATGGCTGATATCGTTTTGATATGTTTTGCAACATGCTTATGTGAGGTGCTCACGTAAGGTGTTGTGTTCAGAACTGACGTGAGTCAAGTCGTGGACTTGGGCTCGCATGGATTGGTTGTTTGTTCATGTGCAGGTGTTGCTTGAGTTCAAGTCATGGCTGGTGACAGGATCCTTTGTACTAGTCTAAGGGAGGAGATGAGGTTCCAACAACCAAATTCAGAAGGAATTGTGGTTGAGCGGGTCAGGAGGTCGCGCAGGATGATTGAATCAAGGGCAGTGCATATGAAGGTTACTGGACGTCGAAGGAAGGTGTTTGCACTTATGCATGCGGTGCATGACATGGCAACATGGTTCCAAAGATGGTTTATGGATGGGAAGATCTGGTTGGAAGGATCGGATCGTATCGCTTGATGACTTTGGCTGCGGCGGAGTCGGTTATGGCTCGGTATGGAAAGTATCGAGTCGGTTATGATAGGGTATCGTGTGGGTCACGAATTTGAGTTGTTTTAGGAATGTGTGATACGTTTCTAAGGTGTTTGGAAGTCTTAATATTGCTTCTATCTGTGTATAGAAGAGTGCTAAGCAGTTATGGAAAGTTTTGATTCGTGATATGAGTAGGATTAGGGTCCTGATCTGAGTTGAGTTGGCTTTCGAGCTGGTTATATAAGCAAGGGAGGCCAGAGCTCGTGGTAGACGACTTTTGGGCTGTTCCTCTTGTGTTCTACTGAATAAAATTCGTAGTTTGAAGGAACTTTTGTGCCTTGTTTGTCCGACTTGTTCCAGACAAGTTTTACTCGTCGAGTTTCTGAACAGCACTACCTTTCGTCGGTGGTTTTATCATAACTCGAGTTTTACAGATCCAATTGACGTGATTCTTTTTTTGTAGTCTTCACAACTTGATTATCTATCACCTTTCAAAATTTCACGGTCATTGGATTTGTGGTTTCTGATCTATACTAGTTTCTTTACAGCATTTCAGAACTGTTTTTCTCGGGTAGGACAGATTGATCTTTGTTCGATCTTTTGATCATAACTTGAGTTTCTCTCTACGGATTTGAGTGACTCTTCTTGTGTTTTCTTCGTGACTTGATTCTCTATGGTATATATCACTTTTTTCATGGTGAAACACGTTTATATTAGTCTCACACAAGATTTCTTTAACAGATCGTTTTTCTGCCGAAGGGGTTGGGATTTAATTGTTTCCGCTGCGTAAGATTTTTTAAATCTATCATTCACCCCCGCGCCCTGGTAGATTTTCACGTGCTCTTCAATCCTACAATCGGTATCAGAGCCACAGTGCTCTAATCATTGTGATATGCACGTGTTTTTGACTAATCATCATGGAGAAATACTCCGCCAAACCTTGTGTGTTCAGTGGTATTGATTTTCAGGTTTTGAAGGCACACATGGAAGCTTTTATCCAGGCGTAAGGCTTCACAATATGGGAGAAGGTATACAAGCCTTATGAAGTGCCACCTAATGATCAAGTTAGGGCTACAAATCTACGGGACTTCGACAACAACGACAAAGCCCGAAACTTGATCATTCAAGGACTCACTCAAAGCGACTTCGACTGCGTTGCACATCTCCGATCGACATACGATGTATGGAGAGCACTTTGTGACTATCATGAAGGATCCAACACAATCAAGGAGGTAAGGCAAGACATGTTCAAGAAAGAATACATGCACTTCGTGATGCAACCCGGTGAGTCCATCGATGATCTCTTTGCTCGCTTTAACAAAATTCTCAGTAACTTGCGTAGTGTCAGCGTTAATTTTTCTGATGCTAAAATGCTAGGGAACTTCTTAGTGCATTAGACATGTCAATCTGGGAACTGAAAGTTACATCTATCGGTGAATATACTGTCATGAGAAAACTTACTTTAGATGTGCTTTACTCTAAACTCAAAACTCATGAAATTGACATCTTATCACGTAAGAACCCAAATAAGTCTATTGCATTTGTCTCACAACATGATATGCCTAGCTCCGGCCAATCATCATCTTGCAATACTCTTGCTTTGTTGTCCTCACTAACCCTGGAGCAGATCGAGGAATTTCCAGAAGAGGAGTTAGCACTAATCTCTACTAGGTTCTCAAAATCATTGCAAAATGTGAGAACTAGAAGGAGAGGAAGCTCCGGACCTGAATGCTGTTTTGAATGTGGTAAGACAGGACACTTCCGTACAGAATGCCCTAACCTTTAGGGTCCTACTACCCGTGAAGAAAAACAAAACAAGGTCAAGACCACCTCTAGAAACCCCAACAAGAAAAAGAAGGGTACCATAGGACGCAAGATGATTAATAGTTTCATCACTGCACTTCAAGAGCTCAGTTCAAGTGATGTAGACTTTGAAAGTGATGAAGATGATGACGATCTGGCCAACTTATGTTTCATGGCGGGCAAAACAAGATCAAGATCAAGTCAGGAGGATGCAGAACACAATTGTGATGACGATGAAGTATGTTCTACTTGTAATGAAATGTGTGATGCAATTTCTCGTGCAACTATTATTGTTAAGAAAAAGGACAAAAAACTTAGAGATAATTCTGCTAAAATTGAATCACTAGAATCGGAAATCAACCATTTGGAAACCTTGATTTCTAGTGATGATTCTTGTCCCTCGTGTGATTTAATCTATGAATAATTGTCCACGTTAAGAACTGCACATTCCTCTACTCTAGATAGACTTGAACTTGAAATTGAAAAGAACGAAAAGCTTGCTGCACTTGACATTAGAAACTTAAAAGATGCTTCTTGTTCTACAATTGATTTGCATTGTTCTAGTTGTTATGATCTTGAAAAGAATCTAAAAGATGCTATGAATGAAATTTCAATATTGAATAATGCTTTACGTTCTCATGACGTTAAATATTGCTCCAATTGCAAATTAAAAGGAAAAACTTCATGTGAAAATTGCCTTGATCTGTCCAATAAACTTGATAACGTGCATAGGACATTAGATCGGTTTTGTAATGGGAATAAGAACCTAAACTTGCTGCTGAATTCTTCCAAGTCTTGCAATGATAAAACCGGTTTAGATTTTGATTCTCATGCTCATGCCAATGGACATCCCATTAAAATTGTAAAGTCATTAGGAAGTGGTTTGATTCAAACAGTTCCTAAACAAAAAGAAGTGGTTTTCAAATCTGTAGGAGTGTTATCTCATTCGGTTTCAAATAAAAATATTGCTTGCTCATCTAGACATGAACACAAAGTTAAACTTCATTGTACCTAATGTGGTAGAGATGGTCATGTCATAGATTTTTGTTATAGACTAGCTAAACAACAGAAAAGGGAAAGAATAATTGCTAGATCTCATAACTTTCATGCAAAATTTGCTGCACATACTAAACCGAGTGCCAGGAACATGCAACCTGCTGTTATGAGTCAAAAACATTCAAAGTTTACCTCTGGACCTTCTGTTTTTGCCTCCGGAGCTACTGATTTTTGTACTACACAAGTAACACCTTATAGGTCAGTAGTTAAAAATAAAAAACCTCAAACTTTAACTCATAAACCAGCTGTTTTATCTCAGCTTTCGCGTGTTTTTCCTACTGCACGTCGTGTGACTCAGTACTGGATTCCTAAATGCCTTTTGACTAATCCCAGTATTGAGTCATCGACGTATTGTTCTTCTATGTAGGTTACACGTTTGAGGAAGGAGAACATTTGGATTGTGGATTCAGGTTTCTCACGCCACATGACCGGTAACAAAGATTGGTTCTCCTCCATCTCTTTTGTGTCACGTGTAGAGAATGCTACTTTTGCCGATAATTCTTCAACTCCTATAATTGCTAAGGGTTCGGTTAGAGTAAATGATTACTACACTTTGAAGGATGTGGCACTTGTCAAAATTTCGAAATAGAACTTGCTTTCTATTTCGCAATTGCTAGAGGAAAATCTGGAAATTATTTTCAATAAAAACTGCTGCAAAGTTGTAGGTTCAAATCGTGTGCTTATTTTTAACATGTCTTGGTTTGGAAGAGTTTTTAAAGCTGATTTTGATATGTATTCATCTAAGCGTAGGTGTCTAGTTACTAATGATTCAAAGGACTTGTATTTTTGGCATCATAGACTTGGTCACGTAGGCTTTGATCACCTAACGCGTGTTACTGCTCTTGATCGCATACGTGGGCTGCCTAAGCTTAAAGGGGACAAAGAAATTGTGTGCTCTTCTTGTAGACATGCTAAGATGGTTGCAGGTTCACATACTCCTCTCACAATGATCATGACAACTGGACCGGGTCAACTTTTGCACCTTGACACCATAGGATCTTCACGTGTTCAATCCTTCGGAGGTAAATGGTATGTTCTTGTCATTGTTGATGATTATTCTAAATACTCTTGGGTTTACTTTATGGCGTCTAAGAATGAAGCTTTTGGTCACTTTAGAACTTTATTTCTTAGATTATCAATTGATCACCCAGGATCTTTAAAAGCAATTAGAAGTGATAATGGAACTAAATTTAAAAATCAATCTTTTGATCACTTTTGTGCTGAAAATGGAATAGATCATCAATTTTCTTCACTATATGTACCTCAACAAAACGGTGTTGTAGAAAGAAAGCATAGAACCTTAGTTGAGATGGCTAGGACTAAGCTTGATGAATATCACACTCCTAGAAAATTTTGGGCTGATGCGATTGCAACCGCTTGTTATGTCTCAAATTGTGTTTTCTTGCGCACTAAGATAGGTAAAACACCATATGGGCTCCGGTTTGGACATAGGCCTAGTGTTACGCACTTTCGGGTCTTTGGTTGCAAATGCTTTGTTAAGAAAAATGGTAATCTTGATAAATTTGAACCTAGATCCATTGATGGCATGTTTACTGGTTATCCATCTCATACTAGAGGCTACTGTGTGCTTTTACTTGACACTAACAAAATTGTGGAGACTTGTGAAGTGTCTTCTGATGAAGCTAGCCCAGGTACTAGCTCAAACATTGCAGGTCCAGATCCATATCCGCAGGGGGGAGAGCATTTTCGTTGAAGATGAGGAAGAATTGGAGCTGCTGCCCAAAAATTCAGCAGCTAAAGACTTTGGTTCAGCTCCGGATGTTAATTCTCAACCAGCACCGACAACCATCAATGCTGATTCAAATTGTCGTCAAGTCACAAGCTCATCGATTTGTGATGAACATGAAGAAGAATAAGCTTGTGAGACATCTGTTCCCCTATGGTTTTACAAAGATCATCCCCCACAACAGACTATTGGAAGCTTGCACGAACGAGTTACACAGTCCAGGTTTTGCGATCTAAACTCTCATGCTCATTCTGCTTTTAATGCTTCCTTTGAACCCAAAGATATATAGCATGCATTCACTAATGAATCTTGGATTATTGCCATGCAAGAAGAGTTAGAAAATTTTGAAAGAAATAATGTTTAAAAACTTGTACCTCCACCTCAAGGTCACACTTTAATTGGAACTAAATGGGTGTTTAAAAATAAATAATGTGAGGATGGGGTTGTGGTTAGGTATAAGGCTAGGTTGGTTGCTCAAGGTTTCACTCAAGTTGAAGGTCTAGATTTTGATGAAACTTTTGCTCCTGTTGCTAGATTAGAAGCCATAAGAATTTTGTTAGCTTTTGCTGCATCTAAATATTTTAAGCTATATCAAATGGATGTTAAAAGTGCTTTTCTTAATGGCTACATAGATGAGGTGGTTTATGTCAAACAACCACTGAATGTAGGCCTAGAGGGGGGGGGTGAATAGGCCTTTTGAATTTTTGTCGGATCCTGCAACACTCAACAACAAGTTCAATACCAGAGAAATCGGACTAGTCCGGTAAAGTGCGTACTAGTCCGGTGTTCATGGACTAAGTTGATCAAGATTAATCGATTAGGTTGATTCTTCAATGTGTGCAGCGGAAATATAGAATCAAACAACAGTTTAACAGTTGTATATTGGATTGTATCACAATTAAGGCTTGTTTTCTACAATTTATTGTAAATTGAACAATGTGTATCAAACCCTAGAGTAAGTTGATCAATTTGAGTGATGAACACAAAAAGGACAATACACACAATTTATCCCGTGGTTCGGCTACCACGAAGGCAACCTACGTCCACGTTGAGGAGTCCACAGAAGGACCGGGTCTTCTCCAACCCTACCCTCGTCGGATCGCCACGAAGGCCAACCCTCTTCCACTAATCACAAAGGGGTGAATAACCAAATTCAAGGGGCGTTCTCACACGTTGAGAGCTCCCTTAGATTACAAATCACAATGCCACCAAAAACACACTCAGAAATTACAATTGAAACGCAGGAGTGTGTTAGAGATTCAAACCAAGAGCTCAATGATGTGTGCCAAGTGTCTCTCCAATGATCTAGAAGTAATCCTTAATGGATTGAACGATCTTGCACTTAATTTCATGGAGAGAAGTGGTTTCTGAGTCTCTTGGGAGGTGTGACGGCACTAGGGTTCGAGAGAGTATAAAAGTGGGCCGTGCACCTCTATTTATATGGGGTTTCTAAAAGTGACCGTTAGGGTTCAGAAAGATCGGACTAGTCCATGGTGGTCACCGGACTAGTCCGGTGTGCTGTGTGTAGCAAACCCTAAGTGTCCCAAAATATTGGACTAGTCCGGTCGAAAACGGACTTGTCCGATTTCACTACTGGAAATCTTCGGACTAGTCCGATAGCCATCAGACTTGTCCGGCCATGTGAAACCCTAAGTGTGTTGGATGACAAGTACGCACTTGGAGGACTTGTCCGATTTAGATCAGTGGGTATTTCGGACTAGTCCGTGTAAACATCGGACTTGTCCAATGTGGATCAGAAGGAATATCGGACTAGTCCGGTTAACAACGAACTTGTCCTATTTTGTGTGACTTGTGAAGTGTGTTGAGGACTAGTCCGCCCTGGGGAGGACTAGTCCGACTCAAGTCAGAAAGATATCGGACTAGTCCGACGGATATCGGACTTGTCCGATCTGGTGCAGAAAGGATATCGGACTAGTCCGGTTGATATCGGACTAGTCCGGTCCTATGTAACTTTGTGAAATATGTGTGTGTGCTTAAATATGATTGAGCTCTTGGGTGTGTTTCCTTAACACACTCCATACACAATAATCTACTATTTCTTTTCCTTGAGCTCAAGTTCACTTTGCTCCTTATTATTCCTTCTTTTTGGTATTTTGCTCATTTTTCATTATTCGCCTGCATTCATCTCAACAAAAAGGTTAGGATCCCAATTGCTTGTCATAAATCATCCAAAACCCACAAGGTAGTCCTAGATGCACTTTCAATCTCCGCCTTTTTGGTGATTGATGACAACCAATTGAGATTTCACAAAATATGACAAAAAGAGATGATATTTTCATAAAGTATGGACATATGACCCAAAAATACATCAAGCAGTAAGAGAAATATCCATATGTGCATTCTTTACGGTGGGATGCATAACTAAGTGCATTGAAACATTGAGAATGACATAATTTACATTGATGAATCAATACAAAGTACATATGTCATTTCAGGAGCAAAATTGCAGATTTCAATACATACTTGCAAATTAATTAAGCATTTCAACACAGAACCATAGTTACAATGAAAACAGCGTTAAAGCATTACAATCACAAACAAAGATAGAGAACTCTCTCCTCGCACCCTACCACAACTAAAGCTAAGACTCCCCCTCAATCTCTCCCCCTTTGGCATCAAGACACCAAAAAGAAGGAGAGGAGGGTCCTAGGGTCTTCACTCTTCACTGTCGGTCCTCTCGTCGTCGTCTTCGTCTTCACCATCATTAGCTTGACGAGGAGGGGAAGGAGGAGGGACGGAGCCACTCGAGCCCCCAATGCCAAAGTAGGCAAGCTCGGAGGGGTTCAAGGGCGCGAGCTCAGTGAAGTCTGGGTCAGAATCCTCAGAAATCACTAGAGATCCAATGGGATCGATCTCCAGCTTCTGGCAAATTTGCTTTACATTGGCCTTTATGTACTTCATGTCCTCCCTTCTCTTCTGGTTGAGCTTGTGGGCCTTCACTTCGGCCTTCTTGCAGGAGGAGAATATAGCAACCAGATACTTGAGGATCCCACTAACTGATCCTTTCTGAGGGGCTTCCATTGAAGTAGGGATAGCTCTGGCACCTTCACTTGATCTTGCAGGTGCCTCTGGACTGGAGGCTGCCGAAGGAGCAGCCTGTACACTTGGCTTTTGAGGCATTTGAGGCCTCAAGGGGAGATGCTCCACATCTTTCACAAATTCAATGTCGGTGACTTTTTCAATCAAAAACATAAGGTAAGGAGCATATCTGCAAGATCTGTTGGGAGTGCAGGAGATGTTTACCATATCATTCCAAATGTATTCTGCCACATCAAATGGGCGGTCCTTGCTTATGAATCTCATCAGAGTCCGGAGGTATCCTTGCACACTCTCTACATCCCCATCCTTAGGGGCAATGGTCTTTCTTAGCACTCTGTTCAACACCACAAAGAATGGCTTCATGTTTTTGGTGGAAGGAGGGTTGAACTTTGAGTTTGGCTCATATAGAAACCTCATCTTGTCCTTCTCAATGACCCCAATGTTGTGTATCACTAAGCAATCAGACCTTGTGGAGTCAAGGTGGAGCATGCTAGTGAAATCTTCTTGAGTGATGCTGTACTTGGATCCATGGGTTATCCAAGTGACACTCTCTTCATCCTCACTAGATAAGTGACAGGTCGCAAAGAACTGCGCAATCACTTCATCATTCCAGTTGTGTCTAAAAGCAAACAGGTCTCTCAGTCCATGCTTTTCAATGGCTCTCACTACATCAGTGAACGGTGAGCAGCCCTTCTTCTCAAAGTGTGCCCAGTCAATCCACTGACTGCGCACCACGGGGGTCTTCATTGGTAGATACACCGATTTATAGAAGTCTACATGGAAGTTGCACCAAAACCTTCCATCGACAGCTTGCTTTGGCCTGCCATACCAGTCAATGCTTCTGAACATGGTTGCAGAATCACTGCCCTTGCCGTTGAACTTCTCCTCAGTAGGGTCCCGGACCCCTTCCCTGGGAGCATGGAGCTTCAAGGGCCCGATTGGCCCCATTGCTATCCCCTTGCCCTTGCCCTTGGCTTGGCGAGAGGCACTTGAGGATGGTGCTGCCTTTGACACTGGCTTCTTTGCCAGCACCTTCCTCTGAACCTGAGGAGGTGAAGGAGCTGGCTCCGAGGGACTTTCTTGGCATTTCTTGCCAAGACCCGTCGAGGACCGAGGTGCCACTTCGCGATCCAACTCGGCCTCAAAGTCGGAGATTTCGTTGTTTGAGCTCGACATGATCTGAGAATGATTTTGCAAGAATGATGGTAAGTGATACAAGGCATAGGTATGAAAAGATAGCAAGAAATGCATTGAGGAATTGAAAAATTAGGTTTTCAGTTCAGAAACATCGGACTTGTCCGGTGCACAGGCATGGACTAGTCCGGAGGACCGGACTTGTCCGTGCATGGACCGGACTAGTCCGGTGTTCATCCTCAAAAATCTAACAGATTGGTCAAGGAATGATTCCTAATGCAAATCTAGTCTAGCATACACGTAGTACATCAAATAAGCATGTATCTAGTGAAGGATGCTAGGCTATACGATCAACAATGGAGAAAAACAAGATTTCTAGGGTTTTGAAGAAAGTTACCGAAGAAATCGATTGAAGCTTGAAGGTTTGGGGGTTGGAGGCTGGACAAGTCTGCTAGCTTCAATCCCCAAGAGGTCAAGCTTGATCTCCGCCCAAATGTGGACTTTTTCGACGGAGGGAGCAGAGAATCGCCTTGGTAGCTTGCGCAAGAGAGAGGAAGGCGTGAGCAAATGTGGGGATGAGAAGATTAGGGTTTGGTGGCGGCTAGGGTTATGGACACGAAAAATCGAACAAGTCCGGACATGACCGGACTAGTCCGAAGTCATCCAGAGAACTATATCGGACAAGTCCGGACATGACCGGACTAGTCCGAAGTCATCCAGAGAGCTATATCGGACTAGTTCGTGGTCTATCGGACCAGTCCGGTCTAACCGGCACTCTGCGGACTAGTCTGCAAGAGCGGACTAGTCCGGGTAACCACGGACTAGTCCGTGGTCACCAGGAGAAATTGCATAGCCCATTCATATATATTTGAAGGTTCATTAATAGAGAATAGGTGGGACAAAACAAATCAATTAATCTTGATGAATTTGACCAGTAAGCATACAACAATCACACAATGATCATAATTCATCAAGATCTAATAATTGACATAATTTTTCGAAAAAAAAATGAAGAGGGATGATTTTCACAATTTAGTCAAAATTTTGAAGAGGTCATACAGGTATGCAAATTTTCAAGCCAACATACAGGGTTGGCTTGAAATCGTGCACACAAACATACACTCAACATAATATCTAGCCTAGATGCACATAAGTAAAGTAGAGATCCAATCATGGAGCAATATACCTTTTGATCGATGCTAGGTCCATCTTCATTGAGATCCAAGTGGCCATTCGTTGCCATGGGGGTCTTTATGGGCTTTGCCTTGTCCATGCCAAACTTCTTGAGTATGTCCTGTGTGTACTTGGTTTGGCTTATGAACGTTCCTTCCCTTTGTTGCCGCACTTGGAATCCCATGAAGTACTTCAATTCTCCCATTATTGACATTTCAAACCTGTCTGTCATGATTCTACTAAATTTTTCACAGAAGGATTGGTTAGTTGACCCAAATATTATGTCATCAACATAGATTTGACAGATAAAAAGATCATTATCTAAATTATTTGTGAATAATGTATTGTCTACTTTGCCAATTTGAAAACCATTTTCAATTAAGAAATCTCTAAGACACTCATACCAAGCTCCAGGAGCTTGTTTGAGGCCGTAGAGAGCCTTACACAATTTATATACATGGTTGGGGAATTCTTCGTCTTCAAACCCGGGTGGTTGCTCCACGTACACTTCTTCCTTGATCGGTCCGTTGAGGAAGGTGCTTTTCACGTCCATTTGATACATCTTGAAATCATGGTGAGTAGCATATGCAAGTAATATTCTAATAGATTCAAGCCTAGCTACTGGAGCAAAAGTCTCATCAAAATCCAAACCTTCGACTTGTGAGTACCCTTTGGCCACAAGTCGCGCCTTGTTTCTTGTTACCACTCCATGTTCGTCTTGTTTGTTGCAGAAGACCCACTTGGTGCCCACTATGTTTGCATTGGGTCTTGCCACAAGTTCCCACACCTCGTTCCTCTTGAAGTTGTTCAATTCTTCTTGCATTGCCACCACCCAGTCCGGATCCTTCAATGCATCCTCAATCCTGTGTGGTTCCAAAAAGGAGACAAACGAGTAGTGCTCACAAAAGTTAGCTATGCGAGATCTAGTGGTTACTCCCTTTTGGATGTCACCGATGATGTTGTCGATTGGGTGATCCCTTTGAATGCATTGGTGTACTCTTGGGTGGGGCACTTGGGGAGTTGTGTCTTCATGATCGTTTTCTTCTCCCCCTGAGTGGTTGCCCTCGTTGACTTGTTGATCATCTTCATACTCTCGTGCTTGTGTTGAAGCTCCCCCTTGATTGTTGGTCTCCTCTTGTGGTTCATTTTCCTCATTTATGTGTAAAGGTGACTCTTGTGGTCGAACTTCACCTAGAGCCATTCTTTTCAATGCTATACAAGGAGCTTCTTCTTTACCTAATTCACATGGATCAACTTGATCCTTTTGGGAGCCGTTAGTGTCATTGAACACTACGTCACGTGCTACTTCAACAAGTCTGGAGGCCTTGCTGAAAACACGATAGGCGTAGGTGTTCGAATCGTAACCGAGCAAGAAACCTTCATCGGACTTCGAAGCGAACTTTGAAGTCCTGGGCTTCTTGTTCAGGATATAACATGGAGAACCGAAAACTCGAAAGTATGAAATGTTTGGTTTGTTACCGGTGAGTAGCTCATAGGGAGTTTTCTTGAGTAGTCGATGAAGATAAAGCCGATTTGCGGCGTGGCAAGCGGTGTTAATCGATTCCGCCCAAAATCGATCCGAAGCCTTGTATTCATCGAGCATTGTTCTTGCCATCTCTATGAGTTTTAGGTTCTTCCTTTCGGCAACTCCATTTTGTTGTGGTGAGTATGACGCTGAAAATTCGTGCTTGATGCCCTCTTCATCAAGGTACTCCTCCACTTGTATATTCTTGAACTCCGTACCATTGTCGCTTCGAATACTCTTGATTGACAATGAAAACTCGTTTTGAGCTCGCTTGAAGAATTTCTTGAGTGTTCCTTGTGTTTCTGACTTATCATGCAAAAAGAAAACCCAAGTGAAGCGAGAAAAATCATCAATGATAACCAAACCGTATTTGTTACCGCCGATGCTTATGTAAGCAGCTGGACCAAACAAGTCCATGTGAAGTAGTTCGAGCGGTCTTGTTGTAGTCATGATGTTCTTTGCGGGATGATGTGCTCCAACTTGCTTCCCGGCTTGGCACGCGCTACAAGGCCTGTCTTTCTCAAAAAACAACATCTTTCAAACCTCGGATGTGATCGCCCTTGAGGAGTTTTTGAAGATTGCTCATACCAACATGCACTAGCCGTCTATGCCACAGCCAACCAATGTTGGTTTTTGCAATCAAGCATGTGTCGAGTTCGGCTTTATCCTTGTTGAAGTCAACAAGGTAAAGCTTTCCCTTCAACGTACCCTTGAATGCAACGGAACCATCACTCCTCCTTGAGACGGTCATACCCTCGTTAGTGAACAAGCAATTACAACCTTTGTCACATAGTTGAGATATGGACAGCAGGTTATAATCTAAAGATTCAACATGTAAAACATGAGAAAGCGTGTGTTCAGAGGATATTGCAATTTTACCGGTACCGAGCACCTTTCCTTGACTATTATCTCCGAAGTAGATGCCTTCGTTTGGGTCCTCGTTTTCTTCATATTCCACGAACATCCTCCTTTCTCCGGTCATGTGGTTGGTGCATCCACTGTCTAGTACCCATTTGGATCCACCGGAGGAATAGGCCTGCAAAAACAAATTATGCTTTGGTTTTAGGTACCCAAGCTTGCTTGGGTCCTTGGAGGTTAGTTACAATACATTTGGGCACCCACACATGGGATTTTGTGTTCCCATGGCGTGGCCCAACATAATAAGCATAAAACCTTACCAAGATTGTTTCTCATTAATACATAAGAGGCATCAAAAGTTTTAAATAGAAGCTGCTGTTGTTTATGAATCGGACTAGTCTGGGTGGTCAGACTTGTCCGGATGACCGGACTTGTCTGGACACCGACCGGACTAGTCCGGTATTCATACGAGTTCAGTTTCTTATTCTTCAACTTATCAGTTTGAGAGGATCTTCCCTTCACAAAGGAGATCCTTCCCTTGTTATTCTTATGACTTCCAGCATGTTGCTTTTCATCATAAGAGTAACCAATGCCATATTTGATATTTGGAGGTCTTTGGACCAAGTATGCACTACGTGCATAGTTGATCTTCTCCTTGTCAAATATTCCATACTGGGTAGGATTTTTATCCTTTGTGGAGGTTGACTTCTTCTTCAAACTGGTGTTGATTTTACTACATGTGCACATATGAACAAGATCAGTTTTAGTGGGTTGAGAAGGAGAACTTGAAGAGGAGGAAGGTTCACTTAGCTTGAGTGACTCAACTTGCACTTCAAGGATTTTGTTAACCTTGATCAGGTCAGCAAGTTGGTCCTTGATTGCAACATTTGAGTCGGTTAACTCCAAGCAAGTTTTCTTGCTTGAAGCTAGCTCAAGCTCTAGTGAACTGTTTTTCTCCTTTTCAAGCTCTAGGAGTTTGTCAAGTTTGACATACTTCTCCTTTTGGGCGATAATCATGTCCTCTTGACGATCAATTAACCTCTCCATCTCAACAAGTTGGTCAAGTAAAAATTTCATTTTAGTAGCAGTTTTCCTATCTAGTCCATTTAGCATATTCTCATCATCACTATCTAGTTCATCATCACTAGAGTAGGAATGCATGGAAGGGGTTTTGATGTTTACCTTGCGTTTACCTTCCTTTGCCATGAGACAAGTGCCATTTCCCTTCTTTGCACCGAGTGTGTGGAAGAGTGTGGATTTCTTGGATGTGCTTTCTATGGCTATGCTAGCCATCTCTTCTTCATCGGATGATGAGGACTCATCGTTTGAGTCCCACTCCTTCCCAATGTGTGCTTGTTCGGCTTGTTTCTTCTTCTTGAAGAATTTCTTAGGTTGAGGCTTGGTTTCTTTAGTTTTCTTCTTGTTGTCCTCATACGGGCAATCGACTATAAAGTGGTTATACTCACCACAATTATAGCACGCCCGCCTCATCTTTGGCTTCGTCCTTTCCTTGTACTTTCCTTCACCTGAGTTTGTTCCTTGTCTCTTCTTCATTATTCTCTTGAACTTTTTCATGAACAAAATCATATCCTCTTCATCTAGCTCACTACTCTCGTCATCACTGTCCTCCTCTAGTTGTGCTTCTCTTGCTTCTTTGGATAGAGGCTTGAGAGTAGATTTTAGGGCAACTCCTTTCTTCTTGGCCGAGGTGAGGTCGGCAATTTATTTGACGTGCTTGGCTTGTTTCTCCATCATTTCAAAGTTGATAATTTTACCAAGCAACTCATCCAGAGTCATCATTTTGTAACCGGGGCTTTCTCTGATCATTGAGCATAGCCTGACATTGCAAGGCATAAAAGCTCTAAGGATGAGCTTTACCACCTCGTGGTCATTCCACTTCTTGCTCCCATATGATCGAACCTTGTTGACAAGTGTCTTCAATCAATTGTACATATCCTGGGGTGACTCGTCTTCCTCAATTGTGAATCTTCCTAGTTCGCCTTCGATCATTTCAATTTTTGCCTCACGCACATGCCGGTCACCTTCATGTTCTATTTGTAGTGTATTCCCTATCTCCTTAGCAAATTCGAGTCCATCCACCTTGGTGAACTCGTCTCGACTGAGAGAGGAGGTGATTACGGCTGCGGCTTGAGTGTTTCTATGGATGGCCTGCTCTTGACTTGGGGTGAGCTTTTCATCGTCATCCGGAATATCTATCCCTGTACATACAACATGCCATAAACATGGGTTGAGGGAAATCAAATGCATCTTCATATTCTACCTCCACATGGAGTAATCACTCCCATCGAAGTGTGGGGCTTTTCCAAGTGGGATAGATAAGTAGTGATTGTTATTGGAATTTAGACGATCATAATTAAAAGGATATCGGGAGTAGTCGGTGTGGCTACTCCCCTTCTTCTTCTCTTCAACTTTTGCTTTCCCTTTTGAAAGTGCCTTCTTTCCGAGGAGTGCCTTTAGCTCCAGCGTCTCCTCATCGTCGTCCTCGAAGTCTTGAATGGCTTCGAGGTACTTCTCCAGTTTTTGGGTCTTGTCTTTGTTGACTTCCTCTTGGTTGTTGATTTTGTGGACGTCCTTCACGTTCGACATGATCTCTTCGAGTGGTTAAACTCTTTCTTGAAGAACCAAGCTCTGATACCAATTGAATGTAGGCCTAGAGGGGGGGGTGAATAGGGCTTTTGAATTTTTGTCGGATCCTGCAACACTCAACAACAAGTTCAATACCAGAGAAATCGGACTAGTCCGGTAAAGTGTGGACTAGTCCGGTGTTCACGGACTAAGTTGATCAAGATTAATCGATTAGGTTGATTCTTCAATGTGTGCAGTGGAAATATAGAATCAAACAACAGTTTAACAGTTGTATATTGGATTGTATCACAATTAAGGCTTGTGTCCTACAATTTATTGTAATTGAACAATGTGTATCAAACCCTAGAGTAAGTTGATCAATTTGAGTGATGAACACAAAAAGGACAAGACACACGATTTATCCTGTGGTTCGGCTACCACGAAGGCAACCTACGTCCACGTTGAGGAGTCCACAGAAGGACCGGATCTTCTCCAACCTACCCTCGTCGGATCGCCATGAAGGCCAACCCTCTTCCACTAATCACAAAGGGGTGAATAACCAAATTCAAGGGTCGTTCTCACACGTTGAGAGCTCCCTTAGATTACAAATCACAATGCCACCAAAAACACACTCTGAAATTACAATTGAAACGCAAGAGTGTGTTAGATATTCAAACCAAGAGCTCAATGATGTGTGCCAAGTGTCTCTCCAATGATCTAGAAGTAATCCTTAATGGATTGATCGATCTTGCACTTAATTTCGTGGAGAGAAGTGGTTTCTGAGTCTCTTGGGAGGTGTGACGGCGCTAGGGTTCGAGAGAGTATAAAAGTGGGCCGTGCACCTCTATTTATATGGGGTTTCTAAAAGTGACCGTTAGGGTTGAGAAAGATCGGACTAGTCCGTGGTGGTCACCGGACTAGTCCGGTGTGTTGTGTGTAGCAAACCCTAAGTGTCCCGAAATATCAGACTAGTCTGGTCGAAAACGGACTTGTCCGATTTCACTACTGGAAAACTTCGGACTAGTCCGATAGCCATCGGACTTGTCCGGCCATGTGAAACCCTAAGTGTGTTGGATGACAAGTCCGCACTTGTAGGACTTGTCCGATTTAGATCAGTGGGTATTTCGGACTAGTCCGTGTAAACATCGGACTTGTCCGAAGTGGATCAGAAGGAAAATCGGACTAGTCCAGTTAACAATGGACTTGTCCGATTTTGTGTGACTTGTGAAGTGTGTTGAGGACTAGTCCGCCCTGGGGAGGACTAGTCCAACTCAAGTCAGAAAGATATCGGACTAGTCCGACAGATATCAGACTTGTCCGATCTGGTGCAGGAAGGATATCAGACTAGTCCGGTTGATATTGGACTAGTCTGGTCCTGTGTAACTTTGTGCAATATGTGTGTGTGCTTAAATATGATAGAGCTCTTGGGTGTGTTTCCTTAACACACACCATACACAATAATCTACTATTTCTTTTCCTTGAGCTCAAGTTCACTTTGCTCCTCATTATCCCTTCTTTTTGGTATTGTGCTCATTTTTCATTATTGGCCTGCATTCATCTCAACAAAAAGATTAGGATCCCAATTGCTTGTCATAAATCATCCGAAACCCACAAGGGAGTCCTATATGCACTTTCAACCACCGGGTTTTGAAAATTCAGATTTACCTAATCATGTTTACAAACTGTCCAAAGCCTTGTATAGGCTCAAACAAGCCCCTAGAGCATGGTATGATAGGTTAAAAACATTCTTACTGGAAAAGGGGTTTACCATGGGCAAGGTAGATATAAATCTTTTTGTGCTTAAGCAAGGCAATGACTCATTATTCGTTCAAGTGTATGTGGATGATATTATCTTTGGTTGTGCTTCTTATGATCTTGTATCCAAGTTTTCAGCTATGATGAGTTCAGAATTTGAGATGAGTATGATGGGAGAACTCACATACTTTTTGGTGCTGCAAATCAAGCAAACAAAGGAGGGTACCTTTGTGCATCAAACGAAGTATACAAAATACCTCCTAAGGCGCTTCAACAAGGACAAAAGCAAGCCTCTTCAGACACCAATGGGAACAGCAACAACACTTGAACTTGATGAAGACGGTGAACCCGTGGATCAAAAATAATATAGAAGCATGATCGTATCACTTTTGTACCTTGCGGCATCAAGACCGGATATACAATTTAGCGTATGTCTTTGTGCACGGTTTCAAGCCTCCCCACGTGCTTCACATCGTCAAGCCGTCAAAAGGATTCTCAAGTTTTTACATGGAACTCAAGAATTTGGCATTTTTCTTCCTTCTTCCTCAACCGTTACTTTGAAAGCTTATTCCGATGCTGATTTTGGGGGTTGTAGGATTGATAGGAAAAGTACTTTGGGTGCTTGTCATTTTCTTGGTAATTCACTTGTTGCTTGGTCCACTAGAAAACAAAACTCAGTTGCACAATCCACAGTCGAATCTGAATATGTAGCTGCTGCTAGTGCTTGTTCACAAATTCTTTGGATTTTTCAAACACATAAGGACTATGGGGTTGATCTAGATAGTGTTCCACTATTTTGTGACAACACTAGTGCTATTTTCATTGCTAAAAACCTGTGCAACATTCTAGAACTAAGCACATTGACATTAGGTATCATTTTCTCCGTGATAATGTTGAAAAAGGAAACATTGTGCTTCACCATGTAGATACCAAACAACAATTGGCTGACATTTTACAAAACCTTTGGATTTCA
The DNA here is from genome assembly GCA_036927565.1 of Tuctoria greenei. NCBI lineage: Eukaryota > Viridiplantae > Streptophyta > Magnoliopsida > Poales > Poaceae > Tuctoria > Tuctoria greenei. Next base: position 116,275,585 of record JAYESD010000009.1, read on the forward strand.
CTCGTTTTTGTTATATTCGTAGTAAAATAGGGGTTAGGCATCCTCATGGCTTACATTGAGGGGGAGTTTTCAAACTTGAGAAGTCTATGTGTGAATCTAAAATTAAAATAATTTGAGCATAGTATTGCATACATATATGACTTGTGATTCCTTTTACATGCTGAAAGTTCTTACTACATTACTCATGTTATACATTTTGTAGTTTCTTCCATGTCTAGTAATTGGATTAATTACTTACACTAAATATGGTCATGGTTGAACTTTCTTGCTGTTTTGAACTTGTTGCATGCTCACAAATGCTTTTAATCATAAAGAATTAATCAAGTAATCAACTCACATGTTGAGTTTTTGTGAACAAATATAAGTTGAGAAAAGATCAAGAGAATATGCATGCATCGCACTTCTTCTTTTGAGATGGCTTATCATTACACTTAGATATGAACTTGGAAGAAGTTGTGTATGACTAAAACCATGTCCTTAAGCTTCCGATTGTCAAATGACATAGGATTGGCTTGGTTGGTTAGAATAAGGCAGATGCGCATATAATCTCTTGCAAATATCATATGATCTAAATTTGTGCTTTGAAAAATAATAAAATGCAGCAACAAGTGTCATGCTTTCAGGTTTTGAAATAGTTAAGTTTGTGATATCATGACTTGCTTAAATTGAAAATTACATTTGATCTCTAGCATGGCTTACAATACTTTATGTATCTCATTGTTGTGATAGTGTAAGTTACTTGATAGTATGACTTGGATGAGCTTTGTTTTATATGTATATGTTATAATATGCTCATAACAATTAAAATTTCTCTTTTGAACCTTGTTGAATACATTGTCAAAAGGGGAGAGATAATATGTGAATTTTAAAGATAAATATGCAAGGGGGAGAAATTGTTTTTTGGCACAATTCTTCTCAGGGGGGAGAATTTCTTTTTCTCATTTTATTTCTGTTTTACAAAGGGGGGGGGGGAATTGTTTTCAAAACTTTTAATGTGAATAAGCCAATGTTCGGATTTTAAATGGTGTCGCCAATGCATTCATCAAGGGGGAGATTGTGAGACCTATGTGTGTTGAATAAATTGGCTTTTACAATAAAAGTTTTAAATGCTGTCATAACATCATTTTAGCAAGGTCCGACTCTAGCTCTGAGCTTCTGCTAGGTCTGACAATAGGTCCGACTTGCTTTGTCAAAGTTCGACATGTTTTTAGGTAAACCCCGGTAAGTTTTTTCTTTAGCTTCAGCATGTCTTTGATAGCTCTGGCATGTCTTTGTTAAGCTCCGATATGTTTTGCTAGGTCCAACTTATGTTGGTTAGCTTCGACATGTTTTTCTAGCTCTGACTTTTGGGATGACTAGTTCCAACTAGTTTTGGTTAGCTCCAGTGCTAGGTCCGACTAGCTTTGGTTAGCTCCGGCTCTAGGTCCGACTAGCTTTGGTAAGCTCCGGCACTAGGTTGTACTAGCTTTGGTAAGCTCCGGTTAGCTTTGGCAAGGTTCGGAGCTTGATCACAATGTTCCTACTTTTGTCTTGCAATGTGTCGAACTTGCTTTATATTCTTAGAAAGATTGCTTAGTATTCATTTGCTAAGTTTTTGGTGCATTTTGGATATGGCGGACATCGTTTTGATATGTTTTGCAACATGCTTATGTGAGGTGCTCACGTAAGGTGTTGTGTTCAGAACTGACGTGAGGCAAGTCTCGGACTTGGGCTCCTACGGATATGTTGTTTGTTCATGTGCAGGTGTTGCTTGAGTTCAAGTCATGGCTGGTGACAGGATCCTTTGGACTAGTCTCAGGGAGGAGATGAGGTTCCAACAGCCAAAATCAGGAGGAATTGTTGTTGAGCGGGTCAGGAGGTCGCGCAGGATGATTGAAACAAGGGCAGTGCATATGAAGATTACTGGACGTCGAAGGAAGGTGTTTGCACATATGTATGCGGTGCATGACATGGAAACATGGTTCCGAAGATGGTTTATGGATGGGAAGATCTGGTTGGAAGGATCGGATTGTATCGGTTGATGACTTTGGCTGCGGCGGAGTCGGTTATGGCTCGGTATGGAAAGTATCAAGTTGGTCATGATAGGATTTCGTGTGGGTCACGAATTTGAGTTGTTTTAGGAATGGGGGATACGTTCCTAAGGTGTTTGGAAGTCTTAAAATTGCTTCTATCTGTGTATAGAAGAGTCCTAAGCAGTTATGGAATGTTTCGATTCGTGATCTGAGTAGGATTAGGGTCCTGATCTGAGTTGAGTTAGCTTTCGAGCTGGTTATATAAGTAAGAGAGGCTAGAGCTCGTGGTAGACGACTTTGGGGCTGTTCCTCTTATGTTCTATTGAATAAAATTCATAGTTTGAAGGAACTTTTGTGCCTTGTTCGTCCGACTTGTTCCAGACAAGTTTTATTCATCGAGTTTCTAAATATCACTACCTTTCTTCGGTGGTTTTATCATAACTCGAGTATTACAGATCCAATTGACATGATTCGTTTTGTGTAGTCTTCACAACTTGATTATCTATCAATTGTCAAAATTTCACGGTCATTGGATTTGTGGTTTCTGATCTACACGAGTTTCTTTACAGCATTCCAGAACTGTTTTTCTCGAGTAGGACAAATTGATCTTTGTTCGATCTATTGATCATAACTTGAGTTTCTCTTGACGGATTTGAGTGATTCTTATTGTGTTTTCTTCGTGACTTGATTCTCTCTGATATATATCACTTTTGTCATGGTGAAACACGTTTAGATTAGTCTCACACACGATTTCTTTAACAGATTGTTTTTCTGCCGAAGGGGTTGGGATTTAATTGTTTCCGTTGCATAAGATTTTTTAAATATACCATTCACCCCCCTCTAGTAGCTTTTCACGTGCTCTTTGATCCTACAGAACTGGTCAATATGATATGGTAATGGGTGATCTAAGCAAGCCTGATATGTGGATAGGTTGGATGTTATGGTGGTTTGCTTGCTTTAGATCTAAGGACCAGTTCGTGGAGCGACTATCTAGGATTTACAGTGCTATCACGAGGCCAAGTATGGGTGTGGCGTAGCTGATTAAAGGGTATTGCTAGTAGTGCATGCATCATTTGGCGCACCGGGGAAGTGGAGTCAGATTGGGTTTGGATATGGTTGGCGGGACTTCTTGGGATCCGAACGGCCCAAGAGGGCGCCCTTGGTTGAAGATGTGCTCAGTTGGAGACATCGCCACTGGTGAAACCTCAGTGGGTTCGTACATGCTAGTAGTCCCTTTGTAAAGGCTATTTTGTGATCTCTTGGCCATACACCAAAGGAAGTGTAATTGGTATAAGGGAGGTTCTTTAGTAGCCGACGGGTGATGAAATCACAAACACGTGGGTAAAGTGGTACAAACTCTCCAGAGTATTAAAACTATCATGATAGTCGTGCTCCCGGTTATGAGCAACCTGGACCCTCACATTATTATAGGAAACTTGGTATTGGGATGGTTTTTGGGAAGCATTATGGTATGGTTTCAGTTATGGTTGGTTATGAATTAAATTCTGGTATTAAATATTGTTAATGGTAATGAGAAATCTGGAATATGGATGTTGGTAATGAGATACGGACTGGTATTATGATAATTGTATTGTTTATGATGGGTTTACTTCACATACATATAATACAATGCTTTTCAAATGTTTTGATGTACTTTTCAGCACTCAACCATTATTATATTCATCATTTGTATCAGCTACAAGTCATACTTTCCACACTTGTTGAGTACAACATGTACTCACTTTTGCAATTCCCCCACCAACAGTTTTAGGTCAAGATTGGGAGTACGATGATAATGCAGAGTTCTAGGACGTGTCTGCCAACAGCTTTGCCTGTGGTGTTGATTGGAGCTGCGCTACCCTTTGTGCTTAGTTTGCTTAGTTGCTTATTTAGTTTATTTCCACTGCATTAGTTCAAACTTGTCATTAATACTCATTAGAGATTGTATTCGAGGATAATATTAATTGTGTAATGAAAGTGGATTAATTAGTCTTGTGCTATGGTAATTATTTGTATATCATTTGTGATGCACTTGTGTATGTGTGTTGAACGTCTTGGGCACACATATACTGCACTTGGTTCATTTCCGGAACTGGGGTCACAAATTGGTATCAGAGCCACAGGTTGACCGTAGGACGCATCCTAGATATAATGGACACTTTAGAGCACATAAGAGCACTCAAGAATCGATGTGTTTTTGCTTGATGTGCTGTTTGCTATGTATTGCTGTTTGTGTGCTTAGTAGAGGATTTTGGGATGCTCTAGCATTCCCACGTCTATATAGGCTAGTATAGGTAGTTGTTTAGTTTCATATCCCTTGATGCATATAGTTGGGGATGTTTTCAAAATTCATACCTATTGCTTTTCTTCAGATGGTGAGGACTCGCAACCAGAGGGATGGTAATGATGAGGAGGAGAACAATGGAGCACCTCAGAACAACAATGGACGAGGACCTGCCCAAGGAGCTATCAACCTTGAGAAACTATTGTCAATGCAAAACCAGCTCATGCAAACCATGATACAAACTATGGGACAGCTGCAGGATGGTAATAACAACAATCGTGAATGTGGCCTAGAGGGGGGTGAATAGACCTTTTTGAGTTTTAGTCAAAACCTACAACACTTAGCAACCTAATCAAATATCAGGAATCGAACTAGTCCGGTACAGTGCGGACTAGTCTAGTGTGTGCGGACTAGATCGATCAAGTTTGATTGATTATCTTGATCCTAGACTCTATGCAGCAGAAATATACTTGTAATTAGAGTGTAATACTTCTATAAAATAGGATGTTGCACAAGTTAACCTTATATTCAATGTGTTAACGTAATATGGACAAGATCAAGTAAAACCCTAGATATCAATGAAAAACTAAGAACAAGTTTAACACAAGATTTTATCTCGTGGTTCGGTTCCCACAAAGGCAACCTACGTCCACGTTGAGGAGCCCACGAAAGGACCGGGTCTTCACCAACCCTACCTCGTCGAATCGTCACGACGGCCAATTCTCTTCCACTATCACAAGGGTAAATCACCAAGTTCAAGGGGCCTTCTCACAAGTTGAGGGCTCCACAAGATTACAAAGCAAACACCACCAAGAACACACTCTTAAGATCAATAATGAAACAGCAGAAGTGTGTTAGAGATCAAACCCAAGAGCTTAAACGTGTAGAATCGTGTCTCTCCTTTGGTCCAAAGTGAATCCTCAAGGATTTGATCTTTCTTGCATTGGATTTTGTGGAGAGATGTGTTTTCCAAGCTCTTGGAGGGTGTGACGGTGCAGGGAGTCGAGAGTATTGAAAGTAGGGCCGTGCACATCTATTTATATGGTGTTTCCAAAAGTTACCGTTAGGGTTTTGAGGGTCCGGACTAGTCTGTGGTGGCGTCCGGACTAGTCTGGTGTGCGGCGTGCAAGAAACCCTAAGTTCTCAGGAAGATCGGACTTGTCTGACTTAGGGCGGACTAGTCCGATTTAGGCTTTGGAAAAGTTCGGACTAGTCCGGTTATTTTCGAACAAGTCCGATTGTGGTGATCTCCTTAGTGAACTGGGACAAGTCAGCATTTAGAGGACTTGTCTGATTTTAGTCAGAGAGGTTATCGGACTAGTCCATGATAATTTCGGACTTGTCTGATTTCGTGCAAATCTGTGAAGTGTAGAGGACTAGTCCGCACTGGGGAGGACTAGTCCGATTTTAGTCAGAAAGATATCAGACTAGTTCGTGGTGATATCGGACTAGTCCGGTCTGTGTAAACCTGGACTGTGCAGACAAGTCCGTACTGGGAGGACTTGTCCGATTTTGAACAGAGGTGTTATCGGACTAGTCCGAACCTGTATAAATTAGTGCAGTGAGTGAGTTTTCTTGTGATTGATCTCTTGGTGTGTGTTTCTCCAACACACTCCATACACAATGATCTAATCTATTTAGCTCTTGAGCTCTTTTCCATATAGATCCTCATTCTCCTTTCTTTTTGCACTTTCTTCATAATTTCTTTTAAGACATGCGTTCATCTCAACAAGTTGGTTAGGATCTCATTTTTTTGTCATAGATCAACCAAAATCCACAAGGTATGCCTATATGCACTTTCAAATCAGCCCCACATGCCTCCACCACCACCCCCACCGCCTCATAACCAATTGGTGGAGTTTATGAGGACCAAGCCTCCGACCTTGGACATATTGGGCCATTGGGCCATGTATCAAGTCTAAGTCCATTATTTTCGTATCTTAGAGCTAGGTCACGACCCCAACACCCCCTTGGACGTCCTCCCACCTATATATACGCCGTTCTACGGTTTATGAAACCCCAACTTCGCGATTTCAGATCGTGTCTACCTTGTACTTGCATGTGTTCTCGGTTGCACTTGCAGGGATTAGCCTTCTTGGCAAGGTCAATCGTGTGCAGCACGGTTGATAACCAACGGAGCGGTGGTGTAGTGATTGCAGGGGTTTTTCGTATTCTACTCGAGAGCCTCGGATCATCAACGCCGAGATCTCCATCAATCGACTTATCATTACCTTTCGAAATATCGGCCCTAAACCTACTCATCATTTGGTATTAGTTTTCCAGGTTGCCCGTTAGGTAATTCATCTATCCATTACATTAGTTTTGTTTTTCATACCTAGAGTCCACAAAAAAGCCACAAAAAACTTGCAGTTTAGTAGATCTGTTCATTACTTTGTCCGAACCACCATTGAGCCTTTGCAACTTTCGTTTTCAGTTTGGTTTTGTTGAGTTTGTGTCCATTGTTGAGTCATATTGCTGGTTTAGAAAGTGTTTTTGGTCTTAGTTTGTGTTTTGCATTGTGTGATTCATCCTTTTGAATCACGTCATCACGTCCATATTAGATTCATCTCTTTCTAGTTCGGTATTTTCAACATATCTTGCTCATACAAACTCGTATTTTGGTGTTCTTGTACTTTCTAGAAAGCTTAAGAAGTTTTCTATAACTTTTGTATTCATCAGTTTCTCAGAAAATATAGTTATCGATGTCAAAATTGCAATAGATCTGAATCTGTTATTGACCTAAATATTCTGAACATTCTGTATTTCGGCGGCAATATCTCCTATTGTTCTTTTACAAAATAGGTCTTCCATATATTGAAATAAAATAGGAGAGATATATCTACAATCTCTCTGTTGTTAGTTTTTCTATTTGAAGCCTCAAGGTATGCCTATTTGTCCTTGGAAGATTGAGCAGAAAATCTACGACAGACACACAAGATATCTTTGATTACACTTTATTGTGTTCTTCTTTTGCAGCACATTCTGATAAAAGGAAGAAAAAAAAGAAAAAGGAAAGTGCAAAAAAAGATACAAAAGCCGCACAAAAAAGAGGAGAAAAAACAACAAAAAAATAGAAGTACTTGCATCCTTTGTGTCATCTAGTTTTGTCTCATGTCTTGCTTGCTTGAACTACTAGGAACACATTAAGGCCAACAACTTTGACAAGTAATTTGGACACTTATTCAACTTTACTATCTGATTTCATTATTGCTAATCCTTGCTACATATAAAGTACCATCCAAGCTATACCTTACTCTTGAGCAGAATCGATACACCTTTGCAATCATCCCACGCTTCATTGGTTTATTCATACCGTCCACCGTTTGCCACCTGCAGTGTCGGTAAGAACACTTGTAAGAACGTGGTAAGACGCTTGAGAGTGTGTGATTCCACTTCCACTTTACCATTATACTTTATAGTTGATAAGGATAACAGATTTTTTGTTGTCTTTTGTTTGCTACTAACAATGTTAGGTAAAAGCAATAATCATGCATTATATGTTGAGATGATTGACATGATGAAGATGACGATGGAGTTGCTCACTAAGAATAAAACATCAACCAAGGATTCACATGACATTCATACCACCTTTACAACACCTTCCACAAGAAGTAATTACATTCTGCCATCTCTTTCTTCTTATCATGGTTTTGGTTACAATGAATATATTGCTTGGGAAATAGAGTTGGATAAAATTTTTGGACAATGTCATATTTGTGAGAGGATAAAGATTAGAAATGTTGCAAGTGCATTAGTAGGTTGTGCATTAACTTGGTGGAACAATTTAAATGATTTAGAAAAACCTCGAATATGGAAGGATATGAAAATTTGTATGCGAGAAACTTTTATGAATGTATCTAATTGCAAAGATGAAGTGCATCAATTTGAGGAGAAATTTCTTGTTGTACCTCCTTTTGTGTCTAACATTTTGCAGGACAATATAGAAAATAATGTAGATGATGCAAAAGAGAACGAGGCTTTCGACAACAATTGTGAAATTTTAGATGGATCAACTCACAATGCACTCAAAATCACTGCTAAAAATGGTAAGGCAAAACATTATACAAATACAGAAGGTGAGAAGTTTTTGGATGTTCTCAATTTTTCCACCAATCATGCTATTTTCGAGGAGCAACTATTAGAATCGTTTATTTATACACCACTGTCACATGTTGATTTTCATGCTGATCATTGCGCTAAGAATGAGTTGTGTGCTGATAATTATATTGCACCTATGCTAGAACAATCAAATGAACTTGATACTTTATTACCCACTTGTGCTGAAATTAAGAATTTGATTCCAATTACTTGTGAAAATGATGAAATGAAATCGTTGTCTTCTCTAAATACCTTGGGATATATTGAATTTGACACTCTTTGTGATCTAGATATTGTAAAGAGGAAAATATTTTCCTAATTTAATTGCCTTTGTTAGGTAGACATATTTTTCATGCTATAGGCAAATATGAACATAGTGGTATGTTTATGGTGCATAAAGTTTACATATGTTCAAATGAGAAAGCTCCTTTTGTGCTGCAACAACATGGTCAAGTAAATGAGTGTACTAACACTAATAATGTCTTGTCAAGTTTTTCTAGTATTTTTTCCTTGCAGCAGAGACAACAAAAGCATTATCCACTACGGTTGTGCATTATGGACAGCACTCATTCTACCTCCAAAGCAAGCCTTTTTGCTGAACATACGAGCAAGCCGAGGACGGCTTGTCATAAAGAAGAGGAGAACGATGAAATCATGCACATTATCATTGCACAAATAAACATGGCACAATGTTTATTTGTTTGGGATTCTGGCTCAGGTGAATGTGCTCGCTTATTTGATGCAGAACATGAAGATGGTTTACTATATTGTCCACCACCTTGGCCTCCTCCTCTCATACATACAAGAAGATTTGATGGCATTGCACATTTGGACCAACACATGAGAGAAGATGAACTTGAGTCGAGGATGACTCCAATTTAAGAAGGGGAGGATGATGAGGACATCACTCATATGGATATACAAAACACTCCATTCAACATACAAGATGCAATCAATAGAATTCACACACACCAATTAATTTCAGAGGTGAGCTCGTTCTTATATGTCTCCTTATATATTTTTGAGAATAAATTGCAACCTAATAATATTATTGTGATTAGGATCCATGGAGAAGTTCAAAGAGTACGGCGGACCAGATAATTCGTTCAAAGAAGATGGAAACCGAGCCAAACTCAAAATCGTGTCAAACTCGGAGTCCAAGAGCAGTACGAACTAAAATGGACGCCCAGGACGCATACGAACTCCATTTTGGAAGTTCGACATATGCAAGTAAAGGGGAGAGGATAAACATTCCAATGGTGCTGGTCCCATGTCAAAATTACTTCGGAGTCGATAGGAATCGTCGAAACAAAATCAAGTACAGAATCTGTCAGGGTGCTGCGCCACCGTATTGGGCCATTGGGCCATGTATCAAGTCTAAGTCCATTATTTTTGTATCTTAGGGTTAGGTCACGACCCCAACACCCCCTTGTACGTCCCCCCACCCATATATACTCTATAGTAGCCGCCATGAACAATTGGGTTTTGCTTAGATTAATAATATCGCCGTTCTATGATATGTGAAACCCCAACTCGCGGTTTCAGATCGTGTCTACCTTGTTCTTGCTTGTGTACTCTGTTGCACTTGCAGGGAATAGCCTTCTTGGGGAGGTCAATCGTGTGCAGCACAGTTGATAACCAACGGAGTGGTGGTGTAGTGATTGCAGTGGTTTTTCGTGTCTACTCAAGGGCCTCGAATCATCAACGTCGAGATCTCCATCAATCGACTTATCATTACCTTTTGGAAGATCGGCCCTAAACCTACTTATCAAATTAGGGTTGAGTTCAAAAAAATTGGACTAGTTCGGTGTACAGGAACGGACTAGTCTGGGTGACCGGACTTGTCCGTACGTGGACCTGACTAGTCCGGTATTCAACCCCTAAAACCCTAACTATGAGACAAATGGTGATTCCTAATGCACAAATAGCTTAGCATGAATGTAATACATCAAGGAAGCATGTATTTGGTGTAAGTAACTAAGCTATTTGATCAATGTCGAAGGAAATAGCGATTTCTAGGGCTTGGGAGGAAAAATTTCCGAAATTGCTCGATTCTTGAGAATGAAGGGGTTGAAGGTGTGGAAAAGTCCATGGTCTTCAATCCCTGAGCAATGTAGGTCATTTTCCACCAAAATACGAAGAATTTTTATGGAGGATGAAGGAAATCACCTTTGGGAGCTCGAGCGAGGAGAGAGAAAGCTTGAGGCAAGTGTGAGGGTGAGGAAGATTATGGTTTGGCGACTGCTAGGGTTATGGAGATGAAAAATCGACTTGTCTGAAAATAATCGGACTAGTCCAAACTTTCCCAGAGCCTATATCGGACTAGTCCATGGTCGGTTGGACTAGTCCGTACTAACAGTCACTCTGTGGACTAGTCTGCAGGGGCGGACTAGTCCGGGTAACCACGGACTAGTCCGTGGTCACCAGGGAAGAAATGCGTAGCCCATTCGTATATATTCGAAGGTACTTATTAAGAAAATAGGGAGGCAAAGCAAATCAAATAATATTTATGAATATGATCAGTAAGCATACAACAATCAAGGAATGACCATAATTCACCAAGATCAAGTAGTTGACATAGTTTTTGGAGAAAATTGAGAAAGATGATTTTCGCAACTCAAACAATATATTTTGAAGAGTTCATACGGGTATGCAAGTTTTCAAGCCACATTCCGAGCATCAAGGATATTGAGTTAATTTTGGAGCTCGCAAAAGCGTTTTTCATCTTGTGGCTTGGTAAATATATCGGCTAGTTGCTTTTCGGTATTGACATGGGAAATGGCTATGTCTCCTTTCATTGAATGGTCTATCAAAAAGTGATGCCGGATGTCTATGTGTTTGGTCCTAGAGTGCTCAACGGGATTATGGGCAATCTTAATAGCACACTCATTATCACAAAGGAGTGGAATACGGTTAATGTTGTAACCGTAATCCCTAAGAGTTTGTCGCATCCAAAGGAGTTGTGCACAACAACTCCCGGCTACAACATACTCCTCTTCGACCGTGGATAAGGCAATGGAGTTTTGTTTCTTGGAGGACCAAGAAACTAGAGATCTACCAAGGAATTGGCATGTACCGAAGGTACTTTTTCTATCTACTTTGCATCCAGCATAATCTGCATTGGAGTAACCATTGAGATTGAATTTGGAACCTTTGGGATACCAAAGGCCTAGGTTGGGTGTCTGAACTAAATACCACAAGATTCGCTTTACGGCTGTCAAATGACAATCTTTTGGCTTGGCTTGAAACCTTACACACAAACATACACTCAACATAATGTCTGGCCTAGATGCACATAAGTAGAGTAGAGATTCAATCATGGAGCAATATACCTTTTGATCGACGTTTGGTCCATCTTCATTGAGATCCAAGTGGCCATTTGTTGTCATGGGAGTCTTTATAGGCTTTGCCTTGTCCATTCTAAACTTCTTGAGTTTGTCTTGAGTGTACTTAGTTTGGCTTATGAACGTTCCTTCCTTTTGTTGCCTCACTTGGAATCCCAAGAAGTACTTTAGCTCTCCCATCATAGACATCTCAAACTTATCTGTCATAATCTTACTAAATTCCTCACAAAAAGATTTGTTAGTTGAACCAAAGAAGATATCATCAACATAAATTTGACAAATAAAGAGATCATTGTCAAAGTTCTTTGTAAACAATGTATAATCTACTTTATCGATCTTAAAACCGTTTTCAATTAAGAAATCTCTAAGACACTCATACCAAGCTCTCGGAGCTTGTTTGAGGCCGTAGAGAGCCTAATGCAATTTAAAGACGTGGTCGGGGAACTCTTCATCTTCAAATCCGGGGGGGTTGCTCCACATACACCTCCTCCTTGATTAGTCCGTTGAGGAAGGCGCTTTTCACATCCATTTGATAGAGCTTGAAATCATGGTGAGTAGCATATGCATGTAATATTCTAATAGACTCAAGTCTAGCTACAGGAGCAAAGGTTTCATCGAAATCCAAACCTTCGACTTGTGAATACCCTTTGGCCACAAGTCGTGCCTTGTTCCTTGTCACCACCCCGTGTTCATCTTGTTTGTTGCGAAAGACCCATTTGGTGCCGATGATGTTGAACTTGGGTCTTTCGACTAGTTCCCACACTTTGTTTCGTTTGAAGTTGCTAAGTTCTTCTTGCTTGGCCACTACCCAATCCGGATCCTTCAAAGCATCCTCAACCCTGCGCAGTTCCAAAAAGGATACAAACTAATAATGCTAACAAAAATTAGCTATGAGAGATCTAGTAGTTACTCCCTTTTGGATGTCACCGATGATGTTGTCGATTGGGTGATCCCTTTCGACGCATTGGTGTACTCTTGGGTGTGGCACTTGAGGTCTTGTGTATTCATGATCTTCTGCTTCCCCCCCTAGATGGTTCCCTCATTGACTTGTTGATTATTTTCATCTTCTTGAGGTTGATTTTGTGCGGAAGCTCCCCCTTGATCATTGGCCTCCATTTGTGGTTCATCTTCCTCATGCATATGTAGAGGTGGATCTTGTGGTCGAACTTCGCCCAATGCCATTCTTCTCAATGCTTGACAAGGAGCTTCTTCTCTATCTAGCACACATGGATCAACTTGCCCCTTTTGGGAGCCGTTAGTTTCATCGAACACCACGTCACGTGCTACTTCAACAAGTCCGGAGCTCTTGTTGAAGACACGATAGGTGTAAGAGTTCGAATCATAACAAAGCAAGAAACCTTCATCGGACTTCGAAGCGAACTTTGAAGTCCTAGGCTTCTTGTTCATAATATAGCATTTACAACCGAAAACTCGAAAATATGAAATATTAGGCTTGTTACCAGTGAGTAGCTCATATGATGTCTTCTTGAGTAGTCGATGAAGGTAGAGTCGGTTTATGGCGTGGCAAGCGGTGTTAACTGCTTCCGCCCAAAACCAATCAGATGTCTTGTATTCATAGAGCATTGTTCTCGCCATCACTATGAGGTTTCGGCTTTTCCTTTCAGCAAATCCATTTTGTTGAGGGGAGTAAGGTGCTAAAAATTCATGCTTTATTTATTCTTCATCTAGGTACTCCTCAACTTGAGTGTTCTTGAACTCCGTGCCATTGTCGCTTCGTATGTTCTTGATCTTCAAAGAGAACTCATTTTGGGCTCGCTTGAAGAACTTCTTGAGTGTTCCTTGTGTTTCTGTCTTATCATGTAAAAAGAAAACCGAAGTGAAGCGGGAAAAATCATCAACAACTACTAAGCAATATTTGTTACTGCTGATGCTTATGTAAGCAATTGGACCGAATAGGTCCATGTGGAGTAGCTCAAGCTGTCTTGTTGTAGTCATGACGTTCTTCGCGGGATGAGGTGCTCCAACTTGCTTCTCGGCTTGGCACGCACTACAAGGTCTATCTTTCTCAAAAACAACATCCTTCAAACCTCGGATGTGATCGCCCTTGAGGAGTTTTTGAAGATTCCTCATACCAACATGCGCCAGCCGTCTATGCCACAACCAACCCATGTTGGTCTTTGCAATCAAGCATGTGTCAAGTTTGGCTTTATCTTTGTTGAAGTCAACAAGGTAAAGCTTTGCCTTTAACATACCCTTGAATGCAATGGAACCATCACCCCTTCTAGAGACGGTCACACCCTCATTAGTGAACAAGCAATTATAACCTTTGTCACATAATTTAGATATGGACAGCAGGTTATAATCCAAGGAATCAACATGTAACACATGAGAAAGAGTATGTTGGGATGATATGTCAATTTTACCGGTACCGAGCACCTTTCCTTGACTATTGTCTCCAAAATAGATGCCCTCGCTTGGATCCTCATTTTGTTCATACTCAACGAACATCTTTCTTTCTCCGGTCACATGGTTGGTGCAACCACTGTCTAGCACCCATTTAGATCCACCGGAGGAATAGGCCTACAACAACAAATCAAGCCTTGGTTTTAGGTACCCAAGCTTGCTTGGGTCCTTGGAGGTTAGTTCCAAGAGATTTATGCACCCACACATGAGACTTAGTGTTCCCATGGCGTGGCCCAACATAACGAGCATAAACTTTACCAAAATTACTTCTCATTAGAACATAAGATGCATCAAAGGTTCTAAACAACAACTGTTGTTTATAAACAGAACCATTCCGGGTCACCGGACTTGTCCGGAGGTCCGGACTTGTCCGTGCTGGTGCCGGACTAGTCCGGTGTTTCTGTGTATTGATTTTGTTGGACTTCCTAGCTTGAGAGGAATTTCCCTTCACAAAGACAGTGCTCTCCTTGTTATTCTTATGGCTCCTAGCATTTTGCTTACCAGCATAGGAATACCCAATGCCATATTTGACATTAGGAGATCTTGTGGACAAGTATGCACTACGTGCATATTTGACCTTCTCCTTGTCAAATATGCCACTTTGGGCAGGATGCTTATCCTTGGTAGATATTGACTTGTCTATCAAGCTAGTGTCAACTTTACCACATGCACAAGTAGAAGCAATTTTAGTTTTAAGGTGTTGAGAAGGCGAGCTTGAAGAGGATGAAGGGTCACTTTGTTTGAGTTACTCAACTTGCACCTCAAGGATCCTTTTAACCTTGATTATGTTACCAAGTTTGTCCTTGATTGTAGCATTAGAGTCGCTTAACTCCAAGCAAGCTTCCTTGCTTGAAGCTAACTCAAGCTCTAGTGACTTGCTTCACTCCTTTTCAAGTTCAAGAAGCTTGTCAAGTTCAAGATATTCCTCCGTTTGGGAGATAATCATATCTTCTTGACGGTTTATCAACTTCTCCTTCTCAACAAGCTGATCAAGTAGAAATTTCATTTTTGTAGCTGTTTTCTTATCTAAGCCAATGAGCATATCTTCATTATCACTAGCAATTTCACTATCACTAGAATAGGAATGCAAGGAAGAGGGTTTGGTGGTTACCTTTCATTTACCTTCCTTTGCCATGAGGCAAGTGCCGTTCCCCCTCCATGCGTCGAGAGTGGGGAGGAGAGTGGACTTCTGGGATGTCTTCTCGATGGCTATGCTAGCCATCTCCTCTTCTTCTTCGGATGAGGACTCGTCATTTGAGTCCCACTCCTTCCCTAGATACGTTCGTTCAGCTTGCTTCTTCTTCTTGAAGAATTTCTTGGGTTGAGGCTTTGTTTCCTTGGTCTTCTTCTTGTTTTCTTCATATGGGCAATCAACTATAAAGTGATCATACTCACCACAGTTATAGCATGCCCAGCTCAAATTCGGTCTTGATTTTTCCTTGTACTTCCGTTCACTATATTTAGTCCCTTGTCTTTTCTTCATCATCATTTTGAATTTCTTCATGAATAGTATCATGTCATCTTCATCCAAGTCGCTACTCTCATCATCAC
This sequence comes from Tuctoria greenei, assembly GCA_036927565.1. Lineage (NCBI taxonomy): Eukaryota > Viridiplantae > Streptophyta > Magnoliopsida > Poales > Poaceae > Tuctoria > Tuctoria greenei. The sequence goes on from JAYESD010000009.1 coordinate 116,291,298, forward strand.
TGTCTTCTTCTAGTTGAGCTTCTCGAGCTTCTCTTGATAAGGGCTTGCAAGTGGACTTCAATGCGACCCCTTTCTTCTTTGCCTAGGTGAGGTCGGCAATCTCTTTGACATGCTTTGCTTGCTTTTCCATCATTTCAAAATTGATGATCTTCCCAAGCAACTCATCCGGGGTCATTTTCTTGTACTCGGGGCTTTCTCTGATCATCGAGCACAAGGTGACATTGCAAGGCATGAAAGCTCTAAGAATGAGCTTCACCACATCGTGGTCGTTCCACTTCTTGCTTCTGTATGCTCGAACCTTGTTGATTAGCGTCTTTAGCTAGTTGTACATGTCTTGTGGAGATTCATCTTCTTCAATGGCGAATCTTCTTAATTCGCCTTCGATCATTTCAATCTTCGCCTATCGCACATGACGATCGCCTTCATGTGCAGTTTGCAGAGTGTCCCAGATTTCCTTTGAAATCTCGAGTCTGTCCACTTTGGTGAACTCATCCCGACTGAGCGAAGAAGTAATGATTGTTTCGGCTTGAGCATTCCGATGAATTGCTTGCTCTTGGCTTGGTGTAAGCTCTTCATCGTCGTCCGAGATATCTATTCCTGTACATACAATATGCCACAAACTTGGATTGAGATAAATCAAGTGCATTTTCATGCTCTGCCTCCACATTGAGTAGTCATTGCCATCAAAGTGTGGGGCTTTTCCAAGTGGAACAGATAGATAGTGATTATTGCTACAATTAATACAATCGTAGTTGAAAGGATATCGGGAGTAGTCAGTGTGACTACTCCCCTTCTTCTTCTTCTCGTCTTCGATCTTCACTTTTCCCTTCGCGAGGGTTTTCTTCCTTAGCAGCGCCTTGAGTTCCAGCGTCTCCTCATCGTCATCCTCGAAGTCTTGAATGGTCTCGAGGAGCCTCTCCAATTTTTGGTTCTTTTCTTCTTCAACCTTCTCTTTGTTGATGCTCTTGTGTACATCCTTCATGTCCGACATGTTCTCTTCGAGCGATTAGTCTCCTTTTGAAGAGTCCCACTCTGATACCAATTGAATGTGGCCTAGAGGGGGGTGAATAGGCCTTTTTGATTTTAAGTCAGAACCTGCAACACTTAACAAACTGATCAAATCCTGAGATATCGGACTATTCCGGTAGAGTTTGGTCTAGTCCGGTGCGTGTGGACTAGATTGATCAAGTTTGATCAATTATCTCGATCCTAGACTGTATGCAGTGGAAATATACTTGTAATTAGAGTGTCACACTACTATGAATTAGGATGTAGCACAAGTTAATCTTATATTCAATGTTTCAACGTAATGTAAACAATATTGATTGAAACCCTAGATAGATATGAAGAATAAGTACAATATGCGCAAAGTAAGAATACAAGCTCTTTATCCCGTGGTTCGGTTCCCACAGAGACAACTTACATCCACGTTGAGGAGATCACAAAAGGATCGGGTATTCTCCAACCCTACCCTCGTCAGATCGCCACGGAGGCCAATCCTTTTCACTAATCACAAAGGGCAAATAACTGAATTCAAGGGGCCTTCTCACAAGTTGGGGGCTCTCCAATATTACAAGATGAACACCACCAGGAACACACTCTTAAGATTACAATGAAAACCACAGAAGTGTGTTAGGGAATCAAACCAAGAGCTCAATGAGTGAAGAATCGTGTCTCTCATTGGATCCAAAGTTTATCCTCAAAGGATTAAGCTTTCTTGCGTTGTGTTGCGTGGAGAGATCAGTTTTCTAGGCTCTTGGAGGGTGTGACAGCGCAGGGTGTCGAGAGTTGTGAAAGATGGGCCGTGCACACCTATTTATACGGGGTTCCCAAAAGTTACTGTTAGGGTTTAGAAAGATTGGACTAGTTCGTGGTGGACGCCGGACTAGTGCGGTGTGCTGCGTGTAGGAAACCCTAGGTGTCCCGAAATATCGGACTTGTCCGAAGTGAAAGCGGACTAGTCCGATGAATATCGGACTTGTCCGGGTAGGTGAATCCCTAAGTGAATTTGGGGAACAAGTCTGCACTTTGAGGACTTGCCCGATTTAGGTCAGAGGGATTCCAGACTAGTCCATGCTAACATCGGACATGCCCGATTGACATCAGAAATATGTCGGTCTAGTCCGTGGTGTTATCGGACTTGTCCGATTTCGTGCAACTTGTGAAGTGTTTGGGGGACTAGTCCGCACTGAGGAGGACTAGTCCGATTCTAGTCAGGGAGATATCGGACTGGTCCGTGGTGATAATGGACTAGTCTGGTCAGTGAAAACTGGACTGTGTGGACAAGTCCGCATTGTGAGGACTTGTCCGATCTGGTACAGAAAGATATCGAACTAGTCTGGGGTCAGTCGGACTAGTCTGGTCCTGTATAATTTTGTGCAATGTGTGAGATTATTTGTGTTTGAGCTCTTGGGGCGTGTTTCCTTAACACACTCCATACACAATGATCTACTACATTTGGTTCTAGAGCTCTTTTTTGCATTGCTTCTCGTTCTCCTTTCTTTTTGGTGTTTTGTTCATTCTTTCATTAGAACATGTGCTCATCTCAACAATGTGGTTAGGATCTCATTTGGTTGTCATAAATCAACCAAAACCCACAGGTGATTCCTAGATGCACTTTCAGAACCCCCGCAAAATGTAAAGGAAATAAGGAGTTTTTCTTGGAATGGCTGGATATTACTATAGGTTCATCAAGGATTTCTCCAAGATAGCAAAGCCAATGACGGAATTGTTAATGAAGGGGAAAGCATTTCAATAGACTCAAGCTTGTCAAGAGAGTTTTGAGGAGTTGAAGAAAAGGTTAACAACGGCCCCAATTTTGGTATTGCGGATGTGAGCAAGAGCTTTGATATTTATTGTGATGCATCGAGACAAGGACTTGGATTTGTGCTCATGCAATAAAGTCAAGTGGTTGCATATGCATCAAGGCAATTGAAGAAACATGAGCAGAATTATACAGCACATGATTTGGAACTCGCAGTTGTGGTTCATGCATTGAAAATTTGGAGACACTATATTCTTGGTCACAGGTGTGAAATTTATACGGATCATAAGAGCCTTAAGTATATTTTCACACAAACGGATCTGAATTTAAGACAACGCAGATGGTTGGAGCTCGTCAAAGATTATGATGTGGGAATCAACTATCATCCAGGGAAGGCCAATGTAGTGGCCGATGCTTTGAGTAGGAAAGGAGTAAGCCACCAACTCACAGTTCGAGAGCTGCCATCCGAGTTATGTAAGGAGTTTGAATGGTTGAATCTTGGATTTGTGAATGAGATGGGAATAATGGAGTTAAAACCAACCTTGGAGCAAGAAATTCAGGAAGGACAAGCCAAGGATGAGGAAATTCAGGAAATCAAGGAAAAGACCCAAGAGGGGAGAGAATTCAGATTTGATGAGGACGAACATGGTACCTTATGGCTTTGAAAAAGGATTGATGTGCCCAATCATAAGCATATTCGGGAGACAATACTAATGGAGGCACATGACTTGCCATACTCGATTCACCCGGGCTGTACGAAGATGTACAAAGTCTTGAAGACATGTTATTGGTGGGCTAACATGAAAAAGGACATAGCTGAATATGTAGCATCGTGTGATGTGTGCCGACGAGTCAAGGAAGAACATCAAAGGCCAGCTGGATTATTGCAACAATTGCAAATTCTGGAATGGAAGTGGGAAGATATTGGTATGGACTTCATAGTTGGATTACCGCGTACCCAGTCCGATTATGACTCAATTTGGGTTATCGTAGATCGTTTGACCAAGTCAGCTCACTTCATCCCTATCAAGACCAAGTATACTGCAATACAACTGGCAAACCTATATATGGAGCATATTGTGTGCCGACATGGAGTGCCAAAGAAAATAGTCTCGGATAGAGGTTCTCAATTTACCTCCAGGTTTTGGCAAAAATTGTATGAAGCATTGGGAACAAAGTTGAATTTCAGCTCAGCATATCACACTCAAATGGATGGACAAACTGAGAGGACCAATCAGATTTTAGAGGACATGTAAGAGCTTGTGCCTTGAAGCATGGAAAAAGTTGGGACATGAGCTTGCCATATGCGGAATTTTCATATAACAATAGTTACCAAGCAAGTTTGAAAATGTCACCCTATGAAGCACTTTACAGAAGGAAGTGTAGGACACCCTTGTTCTGGAATGAGACATGAGAGACTCAAGTATTTGGTCCGGATGTGTTACTCGAAGCTGAAAAGCAAGTTTAGATTGTTCACGAAAACTTGAGGGCTGCTCAATCTAGGCAAAAAGGCTATACGGACAATAGGAGAAGTAAATTAGCCTTTGAAGTGGGAGATTTCGTCTACCTTATAGTGTCACAAATGAGAGGCCATAAGAGGTTTAACATAAGAGGCAAGCTAGCACCTCGATACATTGGGCCATTTAGGATTTTGGACAAAAAAAGAGAAGTAGCATATAAGTTGGAGATGCCAGCTCACATAGCAGATGGTTATGATGTCTTTCATGTTTTCCATCTCAAGAAGTGCTTGAGGGTGCCAGAAGAACAAGTGCCAACGGAAGATTTGGAATTAGAGGCAGATTTGACTTATGCTGAACAACCGGTCAATATCACGGAAACCAAGGAGAGAGTCACAAGGAATAAGGTGATTAGATGGTGTAAAGTTTAATGGAATCATCACATAGAATCAAAGGCAACCTGGGAGTTGGAGGATGGTCTCAAGAAGGAATTTCCCTATCTCTTCTCTTCCGCATCGAGTATCGAGGGCGAGATCCATTTTAAGGAGGGTAGGTTTTTAACACCCTCATTTTCATCCATCATGCATTGCATACATTCTTATACATGTTTAGAATTAAAACATAAAAAGGAATGAGTTAAGAATGAATTAGAAGCAAAACAACACGTAAAAGTCCGTACAAGTACGGACTTGTCCGTTTGTACCTCGGACTAGTCCGGTTTCCCTCTATGTGGCCCTCTGGACTAGTTCGATTGACTCTCTGTTTCGTTTCGGACTTGTCCGTGATTGAGTGCGGACTAGTCCGATCTTTGGCCCGGTTCTCCAATATGTTGCCAAATCCCCGGACTTGTCCAATCTATGCCGGACTTGTCCGTTTTGCTCTCTGGACAAGACCAGACTTGTCTGGACCTTCCAGCGGAATTGTCCGATATTGTTTTTGTTCCAAAATGGACTAGTTCAGTCCATTGTGTGGACTAGTCTAGCCTGCTGAGTTCCACTCGGTTTCTGTTATTTCCTCATGATTTGTTTTTGGCTAACCGCCTTATTTGGGCCCAAGGACATCGTGTTTAACTTCTTTGGAGCTCATGTGGGACCCCACACCGGCCTATACCTATCTTAAACTCGAATCCATTGAAACCCTAGCCCTCCATTCTTATATAAACAACCCCGCCCCTCAACATTGCATCCTTTTGCCTCAATTGAAAGACCACAATCCTAGTTCGTGGAGAGCCGCCGTCAAGGAGGGAGGAGATCCCGAGGAAGAAGAAGAAGAGGAGGAAACAAAAGAGGATCAAGTAAACAATATCTTCATCGCCTTTGCGTTCTTCACCACCAATTCACCCTCAACTCTTCATCACCAACCCTAGATTGTGAAGACCCAGGTTGCATCTTCAATTCTTGATCTTTGGAGTTCTAAACACGTGGTATACCTTCTACTTTCTCTTTTTCCACGTCAATTCGACCCCAATTCTTTCAGATCAGAAAAACCATAATTTTAGTATGTCTAGGGCTGACTAGTTCGGCCCCTGAAACCAGACTTGTCCGGCCTCTTAATCTGAATTGTGCTGAATTAATTCCAAATTGACTCAGATCAGTTCCAAACCTGTTCAAACTTGTTAGAACCTTTGTAACTAGTTAGTAAACATTAATAGTAATTTATTAACGAGTTTTACCACATAATTGCATAAATCATGCATGTCATGTCATATTGAGTCCTATATGAGCATATTTTGATTGAGTTGTGTGTTTTGTATGCTTGTCGCTCAGAATAGAAGGTGCTGCGCTAGAGAGTGTAGCGGCGGACCTTCTGTACCAGAATTTTGAAGACTTTGACCCAAACCAATCTCAAGAGCAAGGCAGGTGTCCTTGAACATATTGACCCTGTTTGACAATAAATGTTTTGTTTGCAAAACAGCATGCTTGTGTCAATTTGATGGGAATCCTATGATAGGATTTTTAATAGCTTTGTTTAACCACCCTTGTCACCTGAAATTCATGGTAGAGAGTCGAGAGGGGCTTTTTACCTTTTTGCTCCGCTTAATTAATTGGGATGGGAAAACAACTATACCACTCAATTATGCATTAATGAGAATATGGTTTACATGAACTGGTTAATATGATATGGTAATGGGTGATCTAAGCAAGCCTGGTATGTGGATGGGTTGGATGTTATGGTGGTTTGCTTGCTTTAGATCTAAGGACCGGTTCGTTGAGCGACCATCCAGGATTTATAGTGCCACCACGAGGCCAAGTATGGGTGTAGCGTAGCTGATTAATTAGGGTATTGCTAGTACTGCATGGATCGTTTCCCGCACTGGGGAAGGGGAGTCAGATTGGGTTTGGATATGATTGGTGGGACTCCCTGGGATCCGAATGGCACAAGATGGGGGCCTTGGTTGAAGATGTGCTCAGTTGGAGACATCGCAACTGGAGAAACCTCAGTGGGTTCATACATGCTAGTAGTCCCTTTGTAAAGGCTATTTTGTGATCTCCTGGACATACACCAAAGGAATTGTAATTGGCATAAGGGAGGTTCTTTAGTTGCCGACGGGTGCTGAAATCACAAACACGTGGGTAAAGTGGTACAAACTCTGCAGAGTATTAAAACTATCATGATAGCCGTGCTCTCGGTTATGAGTAATCTGGACCCTCACATGATTAGAGGAAACTTGGTATTGGGATGGTTTTTGGGAAGGATTATGGTATGGTTTCGATTATGGTTGGTAATATGGTTATGGATGGTTATGAATTAAATTCTGGTATTGAATATGGTTAATGGTAACGAGAAATCTAGAATATGGATGTTGGTAATGAGATATAGACATGTATTATGATAACTATATGGTTTATGATAGGTTTACTTCTGTTGGTACCCTGTGTACCGGATATCCCTTGGGACTGCAAAGTGCACAAAGGAACTCCACCTGTCTGAGTTGAAGACCTCCGAAGGCCCCACGTGTCATATGGAACCGGACCTGCCTCCCTTCTATGGTTAGTCCCAGTGCTGCCACGTGTATCATAAAACCGGAGCTACATTCCATATATGGGAAAGCTCCGGACTAGATACCGGTGTGGCACCCCCGGACTTAACCCCAGACAGAGGAAAGCTCTGGTACCGACACATGTACAGCAGCACCGGACCTCCTCGTCCAAGACAGTAAGCTCCGGAGCTGTCATGCGTCCAACCGCCGGACCTTCAACCTCAACAGGCAGATTGGTGGACCTCCAACGGCTCGGACCTTCAAGGAACATTAAAGACCTCAAGACCCGATTAAGTGTCATTAATACTATCTTAATGACACACAATCGGAGGGCCCTTTATACCAGTAACGCCACTGTCAAGGCGCGTTACCACACTATTAAGTGTAATTAAGCACATTAATTGTGTATTAAGCATTAGTAACCGCCAGGGCCACATGTCGGGCCAGGCTAACGATGTAACAGCCAGTCCTTGTACTATAAAAGGACTGGCCGAGCGATCCACAAAGGGGGCTGGACACACACGCTCAAGACACTCTGGTCTCTCACACTCTAGCGCCGAGAAGCTCAATACAACAGCAACACACACCCGTGAAGTAGGGTATTATGCTCAGGCGGCCCAAACCACATAAATACTTGTGACAAATTGTCACCTTCTTCTGAATCTCCGCGTGCCCTAACCGAACTACAAAACTTTATGGGCTACCAATGGTAGTACCGGGAGAATTGCCGGCATCACCCTCCAACAGTTGGAGTGCCAGGTAGGGGCAGCGCCTGAGATTCAAAGATGGTGAATTCTACTACTGGATCGTCCAACGGCAACCATGTTGTGCAACCTGCTAGAGGCAATCCCTCCAACATGCAGCAGCCAGCAGGTGCTGTGGCTCTAACAAGAGTCATGCCACCACCGCCACCGTCCGCACCAACGAATCAAGATGGACAGCGAGATGGGGCATCCGCGTCGGTCACTGCATCGGCGAACAACAACCTTGAACACGTGCTTCATGCTGCGCGTGCTCTCCTCCAATGTCCACCGCCTCCAGGAGCATCCCAGGGTGCAATGGAGCAGTGGAGAGCTGATGTGGATCATTTGGTTGCAGCAGCAGCCGATCGCATCAGCAATCAAGGCCCCCCCCCCTCAGGACGGGCCCAATCGCAGCATCGGACCTTGTCGGGTAGACTCGGTCCGCACGCTTCACAACACAGGAGGCGTGCTGCATCTCAACAGGCAACATAGCTGCCTTCCGGGGTGTGACGTACTCATACGATAATGAGGCTTTCGACTCATGACCTCCGGGCGGAGCTCGGTCGCCGTTACCGTCAACAGGACGGCCATGTCCACATCGAGTGTGCTCACGAGAGGCGAGAGGCTCGGGACAGCCCTACTCCTGAGGGAGTAGGAGAAGGCTGTTCTGCCTTGGCCATGCACCTACACATGGTCAGATGGCCGCAGAAGTTGCGGCCTCACCTGCCAGAGAAATTTGACGTGACTGTCAATCCTGGCGAATTTCTTCAAATCTACTCCACCGCAATCCTTGCGGCTGGGGGAAATGAGGCCGTGATGGCCAATTATTTCCCTGTGGTTTTGACTGGGGCCGCCAGGTCTTGGTTCATGAGCCTTCCGCCTGACTCCATCAATAGTTGGGCGGAGTTGTGCCAACAGTTCACCGCCAATTTCGGGAGCTCATACACCCGACCAGGCACGAAACTAGAGCTTTTTGCTATCAAGAAGAAGGGGGGAGAGTCCATGCGATCTTTCATCCTGAGGTTCTCCCAGGTACAAAATACCATTCCTTCTATCTCAAGCGCTTCTGTTATTGTAGCATTCAGACAGGGCGTTTGAGACAAGAAGATGCCAGAGAAGCTGGCGACCAGGGAAGTCACCAGCATCACGAAACTTTTCAGCTTGGCAGACAAGTGTGCCAAGGCTGCGGAGGGCCGTGAAATGCACTCCCAACCACCTCCAGAGGCCAACAAAAAGTCCTCCAAGGGTGAAGCCATTACCTCCAGGAGTGGCAAGAAGAAGAAAAAGTCCAACGGCAAGAACAAGCCGTCGGCCGACACACCTACTGCTGCAGCTGTTGCAGCTCTGGGTGGCTGGGGGCCACGCCCCAAGAAACGACCTCGGCCGTCGTCTGAAGACGGTGGCAGCTCCAAGATGTGGTGTCCCGTACACAAGATGAATAGCCACAACCTGGAAGGCTACCGAGAGGTCCAGAACCTCGTCAAGCGCTAAACCAAGCACCGGGAAGAAGCTCCTTTCCGTCAAAGGGAAGGAAAACAAAAAGTCGACGAAGCTCCGGCTGAAGAGGAGTTAGGCTTTCAAGACCCTAAAAAGGTCTTGAAGGCTGTTTACACCTCTGTCGACGACAACTCCGACATCTCCGACAACGAGCGTCGAAAGACCATGAACACCATCTTTGGTGGTTCGTGGGACATCACCTCCCGTGGTGTCCTCAAGACCATGCGCCGGGACATGGCCCTTATAGCTCCCACCGCCAAGGCGGAGCCTCATTGGAAGATGATGGATACACCCATCACCTTCAATGCTTTGGACTGCCCGCGGAACATGATCGGTGCTGGTCACCTTCCTCTGATGGTATCTCCAACCATCAACAACATCCAGCTCCACCACGTGATGGTGGACGGAGGTTCGGGGCTGAACCTCATAAGCTTCAAAGCCTTCATCAAGCTTCAGCTCTGACCTTCGGATCTTCGTCCCTCACGACCTTTCTCTGGAGTAGGTCCGAGGGCCATCACTCCACTCGGTGCCATTACTATCCCGGTGACCTTCGGGACTCGAGAAAATTACAGGACCGAGAAGTTGGTCTTCGACGTGGCGCAAATCAACTTACCATTCAACGCCATCTTGGGCAGGTCAGCCTTGTACAAATTCATGGCTGCTGCTCATTATGGCTACCTGGTGTTGAAGATGCCAACACCCTCAGGCGTTCTCCGGATCCGCGGAGATCGCACCGCCGGAGTTACTGCTCTGGAAGAACTCCACGCGCTTGCTACAGCGCAGGAGGAAGAATCCGGAAAGGAACAAGCTTCGGAGCCCCCGAGCATTCGTCATCGAGGCTCAACTTCCGCACCTCGTGTGCAACCAAGCAGTGACACCGACATTCCTGTCAAAGTCCTCCAAATTGGTTCCGATGTTGCTCAGACCACTCATATATCAGGAGGTCTGAACGACAAATTGGAACTCGTGCTCATCACTTTCCTCTGAGCTAATGTCCAAGTGTTTGCCTGGCAACCGTCACAAATGCCTGGGATCCCTAGTGTCGGTGGTTTGGAACCGGCAGCTCTCCCTACACTGCTAAAGAGATAGGGGAGTTTGATGTTCGGTATGGGCGCGCGGAGATTCAAGAAGGTGAGTAGGAATTGACACAGGAGACACAAGAGTTTACGTTGTTCGGGCCACCTGAGCGTAATACCCTACTCCACGGGTGTGTTGGTGTTGTATTAGCTGTTTGATCTTGTGTTGAGCGTCAATGGCGTGTGTGTCTTTGGCGTATGTGTGTGTGTCTTTCTGGCGTATGTGTGTGTGTGTAGCCCCTGAACGTGTCGTTGGCCTGTCCTTTTATAGTACAAGGGCAGGCCGTTACAAGTTAGCCTGGCCCGACATGTGGCCCTGGCGGTTACTAGTATTGACACTTATTTAACACATTTAATTCCTCTTAATGACCCTGTAACGGGCTTTGACAGCATTGTTATTGGTGTTAAGATCGTCCGTTTAAGTGTCACTAATATGGTATTAATGACACTTAATCGGGTCTTGAAGTCCTTGATTCCCCTTTGAAGATCCGGAGCCGTTGCGAGGTCTTCCGGAGGTTAGGGGCTGAAGATACGACGGTTGGACACATGGCAGCTCCGGAGCATACTGTGGGAAACAGGTAGCTCCGGGGCTACGTGACACGTGTCAGGTCCGGAGCTTCTCTCGGTCTGGGGTTAAGTCCAGAGGTGCCATTTCGGTACATGGTCCAGAGCTTCCCCCTTGTGGGCGGTAGCTCCGGTTTGGCAGTACACGTGGCGACCTAGGGATTAACCATGTTGGAGAAGCGGGTCCGGTTATGTCTGACATGTGGGTCTTCGAGGGTCTTCACACCAAGTAGATGATTTTCCATTGAGATCTTTATAACCTCAAGGGGTGTACGGTTTCTAGGGTACCGACACCTAGGGAAGTGATTGAGCACAATCTGACGATTTATCCCGACGCTCAACCTGTACATTAGAAGCCTCGAAAGCAATCAGTAGAGCGACAAAACTTTATACTTCAAGAAGTGAAGAAGTTACTCAAAGTTGGATTCATCCAAGAAGTCTTCCACCCAAATTGGCTGGCAAACCCAGTCGATGTACCAAAGGCTGGCGAGAAACTTCAGATGTGTATCGACTACACTACACTAAATAAGGCATGTCCAAAAGGATCCATTCCCACTACCTAGAATAAATCAGATAGTGGATTCCACCTCCGAGTGTGAATTACTGTGTTTCCTAGAGGCATATTCTGGGTATCATCAAATCAGAATGTCTAGGGAAGATGAAGAGGATACTTCCTTCATCACAGTAGATGGATTATACTGTTACACTACCATGCCATTCGGTCTCAAAAACGTTGCTTCAACATTTGTACGAGCTATGTACAAAACTTTTGGAGAGCTCATCAGAGATGTAGTGGAAGTGTACGTCGATGACATGGTCGTCAAGATCAAGAATAAGGAGTCATTCTTTGACACCTTGCAAGCTGTCTTCGACAAATTGCGAATCACACGCACGAAGCAGAACCCGAACAAGTGTGTCTTCGGGGTTAGCTGCGGAAAGCTTCTTGGATTCTTGGTGAATCGCCGAGGAACAGAGGCAAATCCGGCAAAGATTAAAGATATTGAAGATATGCGGCCACCAGAGTGCATCAAGGACGTCCAAAAGCTGACTGGATGTCTAGCTGCCCTCAGCCAGTTCATCTCAAGACTGGCAAAACGGGCGCTACCTTTAGTTAAATCATTGAGGAAGTCCAGAGCATTCATGTGGTCTAAAGAAGCAGAAAAGGCTTTCCAAGAGCTAAAGCACCTCGTCACCACTCTACCAACTTTGTTAGCTCCAAATCTTGGTGAGCCACTTCTGCTTTACATTTCAGCAATAGACGAAGTTGTCAGCATGGCCCTGGTTGCGGAAATACCAGAACTATCCCCAGTTCAGGAATCCAGACCCCTTCAGGAGGGTCCGGAACTACCTGAAGGCAAGTCTGGGTCCCAACCCTAGACCTGGATCCTCGAGGCAAGACACCAGAGGATCAACCTCCTTCAAATGAAGGAGTTACTGTTGCAGAACAAGAAGATCTGGACCCCTCCGGGAAGGTTCAGGTCACTTCAAAAGAAGCTCCAGACGTCCCCGAACAAGGTTCGGACCCCTCCGGGAGGGTCCGGGTTGATGATGAGGAAGCTCCGGGCCCCTCCGGGAGGGTCCGGTCAGTCCAACGCCCATTGTACTTTATTAGTGAAGTACTCCATGACACCAAGACTCGGTACCTGGAGGTGCATAAGCTGCTCTACGCAGTCCTGATTGCCTCTAGGAAGCTCCGTCACTACTTCCAAGCTCACAAGATTTCAGTGGTAACCTCTTATCCACTGCGCGCAATCTTGCATAACCCCAACTCAACTAGGAACATTGCAAAGTGGGCAGCGGAATTGGCTGAGTTTGATCTTGAATTCATCCCAAGACAAGTGATCAATAGTCAACCATTGGCAGACTTCGTGGCGGAATGGACCCCCTCTCCATCAAATCTTGGGGGCCCCAGTGAGAAGAAGCCGGAACCTAAGGTTCCGGTCTTCATCGAGCCTCACTGGACTCTCTACTTCGATGGCTCCGTGCAGAAGCAGGGGTCTGGAGCTGGAATCCTTCTCCTTGCTCCGACCGGGGAGATGGTCAAATACATGGTACACCTTGACTTCAAGGTGACCAACAACATGGCGGAGTATGAAGCACTAATCTATGGGCTCAAGGTGACATCATCATACGGTGTCAAGCAGCTGTTGGTAAAGGGTGATTCGCAGCTCATTATTAAACAAGTCAAAGGTGAATGTTGCTCCAACAACCCTCAATTAGCTGCATATCTACTTGAAGTACAGAAGCCTCAGAAGGACTTCGAAGTCCTGGATCTTTGCCATGTCCAGCGTCTCAACTACGCTTAAGCTGACGAACTCTCGATGAAAGCTTCAACCAGAGCTCCGGTTCCCGACGAAACCTTTGTCCGGAGATTGTCAAGACCAATAGCTTAGCCTGCCGAACTGAGCGAAGGGGGCAAAACCAGCACCTCGAAGCTGGCAGTCCCGATGGCCCTGTTACCATGGTGTCCATCAAGGGTCGTAGGTGCTGCAGGAAGCTCCGAGCAACCCAGCATGCAAGACTCAAAAGCTCAAGTTAGCTCCAATGCATGGATCTCAGAGATCCGGAGCTACTTGAAAGACAATATCCTTCCTGAAGACAATGTGTCCAAGACCGGATAGTCAGATTGGCTAAAAGATACACACTGGTAGAAGGGGATTTCTATCGGTGTGGTGCCAACGGCATCCTAATGCGGTGCATTACAAGGGAAGAAGGCCGCGAGCTCCTCGCAGAAATCCATGGAGGCAATTGTGGGAACCACGCGTCCTCCCGCACGTTGGTCGGTAAAGCCTTCCGGCATGGTTTTTACTGGCGTATGGCACTCTAGGATGCAACCGAGCTAGTGATGAAATGTGAGGCATGCCAATTCCATGCGAAGCAAATTCACACACCCTCTCAACCCCTACAAATGATACCTCCTATATGGCCATTCGCTGTGTGGGGGATGGATATCTTGGGACCTTTCCCAAGAGCCGTTGGAGGTTACAAGTTCCTGTATGTCGCCATTGACAAGTTCACCAAGTTGCCAGAAACAACTCTAGTTGTGACAATAAACAAGCAATCAACTATCAATTTCTTGCAGTCCATAGTATGCAGATTTGGAGTCCCAAACAAGATCATGACTGACAACGGGACCCAATTCACACGCTCTACATTCCAAGGATATTGCGAAGACCTCGACATCCAAGTCAGCTATGCTTCCGTAGCTCGCCCGGCAAGCAATGGCCAAGCTGAGAGAGCAAATGTAGAAATCCTAAAAGGACTCAAGACGCGCACATATGAGCGCCCAAAAAAACATGGAGCCAACTAGATTGAAGAGCTTCTGCCCACCTTGTGGGCATACAGGACAACTCCAAACCAGTCAACTGGAGAGACACCCTTCTTTCTGGTGTACGGAGCTGAAGCAATCCTTCCTCCGGAAATCACCTTGGGGTCACTCTGGGTCTGGACCTTCAACGAAGCCACACAGTACCAGCTCTGGCGTGAAGACCTTGACCTCATTTTAGAGGGAAGGTGCCGAGCAGCTGTTCAAAATGCACGATATCGCCAAGCGCTCTGGCGCTATCACCGAAGGCACGTGCATAACCGACATCTCGAGGAAGGCGATCTGGTGCTACGGAGAATACAAACTCGAGAAGGGTTAAACAAACTTTCCCCCGGCTGGGAAGGACCCTTTCGAGTGATCAAAGTATCCCGTCTCAGATGCGTTCACTTGGCAACCGAGGATGGGAGACCGCTCTCTAATATTTGGAACATTGAGAACCTCCGTAAGTTCTACGCTTAATATCACGGAGGTGAGTCTGTAATTACATATGATGTATGTTATAGCATCATTGTAAGGATTCAGGTAGCTCCTCCGGGAGAACAGCCGGACCTTTCCCGGAAGGTCCGCAAGGTTCAGGCATCACTTGACACAGTCTTAGAACTAAAAGTGTAGCTAGTTACCCTGGGTCAGACAAGAAATGTAACACACTTAGCCTGGTTCCGTACCCTAAGAGTGTACTTGTTTCCCCTGTACCCCGTACCTATAATGAAAGACATCATTATGTGAAAACAGACTCCACGTGCATTTATTTTGTACAGGCTCAATATTTTTTATTTTTCTCTTTCTTGTCTATAAAAAAATTACGCAATTTGCATGAAACTTTACCTCAAACAATTCATGTAAAATTCAAGTTGCATTATTAAAATCTTTTGGGTCTTAACATCGTTGAATGGCCTACTCGCCTGAACATCGCCAAGCCAATCTAGGTCCAGAGTGTGCTATCGACTTAGTCTGGTCCTGCACCCTAAGTAGACCACTCTACCTACACCCCCACAGGCCTGAGTAAGGTGAGTTCAGAAAACAATTTGACCTGGAGAAAACAAACAAATGCACTTGATTGTATACAGAATTGTTGTCGATCTAAAATTTCATTCGGGAATAGTAAGCCGCAATTGAGTTATAGATAGGAAATGGATTTTACTATTATTCTTGACTTCAATGTGCAGGAAAAATAAAAATCTCGTGATGACGGTGGACAATGCCAGAGCTATCAAAGCTCTGACAACCCCAGAGGACCTGCTATCAACGCTCCACGTGTTGATGGTGGCTGTTGCGGGAGCTACTAAGCTCCGATGGTGGTCGCTACCGGAGCTACTAAGCTCCGACAACCTCAAGGGCCTCTACTGTCGACGCAACAAGACTTTGGACCTATACTTTACAAGTTCAAAGCATTCAAGTCTTCAACAAAATTTCACATCCTTTTGGGCAAAGTGAGACAAAAAATGAAATTCATAAACTTTTTGGATTTCATTCATCTGAGGACAAGAGATTACAAAATTGGAGAAAAGAAGAGAAGATACAAGTGGGAGCTACAAGGAGAAAGTCCTAGATCCTACGGAAGAACGAGGCAACCTTCTGGGCAACCTCTGACATGCTGGCCTTGGCGGCATCTCCCTCTCCGTCGATGGGACCTTCAAGTACCGGATCTAGTGGGAAGTGAGGATCCTGGCTTGTGTAGCACGTCAGCATGTACTCTGTGACGTTCTGTGCAAGGGATTTTCCTTTAGTCTCCAACTGATCTGCGATGACATCGCCCATCTTGTTGAGTTTATTGCCAGCCGAGTGCAACGCCTTCAGTGCCTGGTCCAGCTCCGGCTCCGGATCATCTGAACGCACGAGACTAAAGCCCAGCGGCGTCAGTGCGTCATTGGCTTTGCCCAAGAAGTCCCATACTTGTTGGGACCCCGCAACCCTTGAGCCTCGCACCTCTTCTAAGGACCTCTTGGTCGCCCCAAGTTCCGAACACTCCCGGGCAAGGCGCTCGACCTCTTTGGCGTGTTGTTGAATCCTTTCAGCAACTTGCCTTTTGAGTTTAGCAAGCTCCTCTTCCTGGACGTGGATCTTGTTCTGGCGGTCGATTAGATCTCTCTCCTGGCCCCGCACTTTCTTCTCCCTGGTAGCAACTTCATTCTCCCTCGTGGTGAGGTCCTGTCTCCGCTGCCAGGCCTTCTTCTCCTCGCTCTCGCAGCGCTCCTCCAGCTTCTTGGTGTGCTCCGCGAGGCTCTTGTCACCCAGAGCTAGCCTCTGAGTAAGCTCCTCCTCCCTCTTCACAAGGTCATCCCGCAGCTCCAAGAGTTTTTGCTTTTCATCCTCGAGCTTTTTCTCCCGCTCCTCAAGAGCCTCCCAGTGCTTGACGAGGCTATCATGGATCGCGTTGAGCTTCTCCTGGCGATCATTCACTGCTTTATTAGCAGCCATGACCTTTTTGTGGATGGCCCGGGACTGGTTGTTGAGGGATCGCACCATGCTTTCCCTCTCATCTAGCAGCTAACTCCAGTACTCCAGCCACACCTTCTCCCTTTTGACCCACTCCTTGTCGTCAGCCAGTCTTGTCTGCGCCAGCTTGGTCTCGAATTGGAGCCAGTTGCGCCACCTCCTAAGGGTCTGGCGCTCCTCGTCGAGGGCCTTGCTATCGTGGTAAAAAGCAAGCTGTACCTGATGAAGGCTGGAGCAAGCATTTTCGATTTACAACGACACGGGGATCGGCTCTGGTCCTGCCGGGGTCCTCTCCGGTGACTCTAGTGGGTTCTCCATAACAAAAATCGGGTCCCACTCTATAGGAGCGGTCCCATGAGATTCCGTGGCACTAAGGACGCCCTCCAGGATAGCCTCTGTCGCCGCCGAGGAAGGTCCTGCAAAAGAAGTTCCTCCCTCCGGAGTCGGTTCCGAAGGTCCCGCTGCCAGGTCATCAGCAACTGGTCCCTCAGGCGGAGGACTGACAGCTTCTTCTGGGCACCCTGCCTCGGGCACGGGTACCTCCGGAACCACCGCCTCCGGGGCAGGCATTGAAGATTCAGCCAGAGCTGAGGCCACTTCTGGCTTTGGTGTTGGCGCCTCCCCCACCATTGGTCCAGGCAACTCCGCCTCCTCCACTGGTTCGGGCGCTGGCAACTTCGTGACAACCGGCTCAAGCGTCAGAACTTCATCAACCATCAGCTCCACTGTCGGGGCTTCAACAACATCAGACTCTAGAGCCGAAAATGCAGCTATCTCCAGCTCTGAGGCCGGAGCGTCCATCATCACAGCATCCAAAGCCAGAGCTTCAAACTCCAGAGCTGGTGCCGCTGGTACATCTTCATTCTATGGTCCGGCGCTACCACAGGAGCTTCAGGGGATGACTCGAGGTCAAGGACCACGACAGCTGGCGCCAGAGCTGCTGCGACCTCAGCCAACACCTGGGGCAGCGCTGGAACTGGAGCAAGAGCCTCCGCCTACGCAGCATTAGCTGCTGTCGCAGGAGCCGGAGCTTTAGCCCCTTTCTTGGATACCCTGTGAATGAAGGATGAAGAAACTCAAAATACGATTACAACAAAAACAATCAACTGAGGTAAAAAATCAAATTTACCTTGGAAGACTCCCGCTCCAGCTAGCGCGAAACCTCTTCATCGTATGCTCAGAACCCAACCCCGTTGCAACTGGCGTAGTAGCTCTGGAAGGTTCTCCGGAGATTACTGCCACCGTCACCGACGTCTTGGTTGAGGCCCCCCTCGACTGAGAAGAACCCTCGGACCTAGAGCCCTTCGCAGGCTCAGGCGCCAGAGTCACCTGTGCAAAGCTGGTGTTCAAGGGAACGCCGATGTTGGAGTGGTTTTCGCCATCGAAAACCTCCCCCGCCGGGGAGAAGGAGCTGTTGAGGAAGGAGCAGGTCTGACGGACCTTCCGTCAGAGTGCTTCAACTTCCTCTTTTGACTGGAGGGCTCCGCCAACTCTTTGCCCTTGCCTACGACTTCAGCTCTTGTCTTCGGGGCGGGAGCAGAGCCACCTTCTGAAGCTCCGGGGATCGCCACCTCAGAGGTTGATTGCCTCTCCATCAGGCCCAAGTCGTCCAACAGCGGCATCTTCCTCCGGAGCTCTCTGCACTCCTCTGGTATCATATTCATAGGAAGGAAGGCCGCTGGTGGAGACACGTCGCCAGGGCCGATGTTCCCATGTTGGAACTTCTTGAGATGGGTCTTCAAGGCTTCATCGTTCAAGTTGGTGCCCAAACCAACCTCAATGCGGTTGGTATCCGACTCACTATTGAAGGCCCAGGCAGGCCGCCCCCTAGCCCTCAGCAGGGCCCACCCGTTCGTCAAGAAGTTGCCGAAGACCATCCGGGGGGTCACCCCACCTTCGACACACTCCTAGATTCTGTCCAGAATGGGTCTGTACTCCCTCGACAGCTCTGGCATGTCACTCCAAGTGTCAGTGTCGATGCGGGGGAGGCCTTCAGGCAGTTCCAGCCTCCCGTGTCCCTCCACGGCGATGACCACTCAGTCTTTCTTCCAGTCGTCCAACTTGATGGAAGGAAAGGACCTCAAGTACTTGAGGGAGAGTTTTTCCGCTTCACGAAGTAGTAGAAGTCGATAAACTCATCACTCTTCCCAGAAGAAAGTCCGGAACAACTCCACGCAAGGGGGCACACCGACCCACATCTCGCAAAAATGGACGAAAGTCACCACCAGCATGATTGAGTGGGGGCCAAGATGGTGGAGCTGCAGACCATAGAAATCTAGCAACATCAGAAAGAAAGTGGAGAAAGGCGGGATCAAACCCGCCATGGCGTACCCAAGGAAGTACACCATATCTACGGCTCGCTCCTTCTCGAAGGGAAGCTTGCCGCAGCGAATGTCGTTGTCGAAGGAGTCACTGGACCAACCCATGTAGGTTTGAACCCTAGACAACTCCTTCTTGGTCCCAATGCGGCTCTTGGGAAGTCCCAACTTCATCGCTGCACGGTGGGGCGAGAAAGGAAAAGCAAGCAAAAGTTTGAAGGATTCAAGCGCAAGTTCAAATGAAAGTGTAAGAAACCCTCAAACTGTGCACATTTTCCCTCCTAAGTAAGCCCCCGCAACGCTTGGATGGGAACCGCAGAGGGGCCAACGATACAATTCGAAAACTTCACCCTGCTAAT
This sequence comes from Tuctoria greenei, assembly GCA_036927565.1. Taxonomy (NCBI): domain Eukaryota; kingdom Viridiplantae; phylum Streptophyta; class Magnoliopsida; order Poales; family Poaceae; genus Tuctoria; species Tuctoria greenei. The sequence goes on from JAYESD010000009.1 coordinate 116,310,817, forward strand.
GACAAGGGGGCCTGGGGCCACCTTGACGATCAATTCGAGGTCCTTACCCCAGGCGAACAGTTATCATCATGAGAGGCGGGAAGCCCGAGGGCGGCGGCCTGACAGGGCGCGCGGATCCGATACAGTTTTCATATCGGGAACTGGCGACCTTCAATTGCGTGAGATCCAAACACTCAGATCTCACCTGCCGCATCCTGGATATGCCACCTGGCAATGGTTTAACTGCGAACCACCACGCCAACGACACATCAAAAAACCCTTGAAGACACGGCACAAAAATCGAAAGATGAACCCACCTCCAGCAGAATGACTTCGTCCAAAAGGTCTATGTGTCATACGGAACCGGACCTGCCTCCCTTCTATGGTTAGTCCTAGTGCCACCACGTGTATCGTTAAACCGGAGTACATTCCATACATGGGAAAGCTCCGGACTAGATACCTGTGTGGCACCCCTAGACCTAACCCCCGACAGAAGGGAAGCTCCGGTACCGACACATGTACAACAGAACCGGACCTACTCATCCAAGACAGTCAGCTCTGGAACTGCCACACGTCCAACTGCTGGACCTTCAACCTCAACAACAGATTGGTGGACCTCCAACGGCCTGGACCTTCAAGGAACATTAAAGACCTCAAGACCCGATTAAGTGTAATTAATGCTATCTTAATGACACACAATCGGAGGGCCCTTAATACCAGTAACGCCACTGTCAAGGCGCGTTACCACACTATTTTGGGTAATTAAGCACATTAATTGTGTATTAAGCATTATTAACCGCTAGGGCTACATGTCGGGCCAGGCTAACGATGTAACGGTCAGTCCTTGTACTATAAAAGGACTGGTCGAGCGATACACAAGGAGACTTCCATATACGTCCACACAGGCGGAGGCTGCCATACGTGCTCAAGGCACTCTAGTCTCTGACACTCAAGCGCTCATATGCTCAATACAACAGCAACACACCCGTGGAGTAGGGTATTACGCTCAGGCGCCCCGAAGCACGTAAATACTTGTGTCAAATCGCCACCTTCTTCTTAATCTCCGCGCGCCCACAGCCGAACTAAGAACTCTGCGGGCTATAAACAGTAGTGCTGGGAGAATTGTCAGAATCACCCTCCGACAGGCCTCCCTGCTCAGCTTCCATGTCATCCACTCTGGCACGTGCCTGGATCTATATACAAAAAGAAAATTCATAGGTAAATTGCAAATATTTATTTAATTGTAGATTGTTTGATGTGTTACTCACATGTATAACTTCTGCCTGCTTGTTTGCCCAGTCACCGTTCTTCAACAAATGGCTTGCCTCCCACAGTTGTACGTCATCAGGTTCTTCTCCGGTCTCTGGGTCTCGCTACATAAAATACAAGTAAAATTCAACATGTCGGTATACATATTGTTTGCAGCGCAAAGTAAAAGCATGGTTTATTTTTCATATCTTCTTGTAACTAAGTTGGGCGTAGGATTTGGAGCCAAGCAAGTGACTTGCCTTTTGTCTTCTTCGATTTTGAGAATTGGTCCTGCTTATTGACTGCAATAATTTTAAGAATTAATTCCACGAATGAATATAAATTAAATAGTTATTGTATGATGCAAAGCTATTAAAAGGTTAACTGACTTTGAAACGCTCAGACTCAAAATATTCTATTAGGTGCAACAACTCAGGCATCATTACGTCAGCAGGCTTGTTTCATATATGTTCTTCATCGGTAGAATAACTCTTATAGGTGGCATGCAAAGTCGAGTGCCACCCCTTTTAGCGCTCACGAGCAATTTTCAAAAATTTTCTTGCACTCTCCGGTGTGTCCTCCATGTCCTAGGAATCCTGTACATTGTATAACAAGTTGTTTTAAACGTACAAGATGGAGATTTCAAGAAAAAATACTTGTGTGGGGTGTGACAACACTAACCATAATGTCTCGTACTATATCTCTCTTGTTACTATGGCCAACCTCTGCCCACTTCCTTGCACTGCTGAGGGATGCATGTCTTTTTGTAAACATAACCACATCATCAACAAAGTGCCACTGGTTAATACTAACCACAACACCCAACCTAGTGGAGAACTAAATTGGTAGCTTCACATGCTCCGTTCTACTAACTTGGGATGCATAGCATATTCTAGCAACCTTAAGTCCTTTGGCCACACTTCTTCCAAACTTCTTTCCTTCTATTACATTAATTCAAAGGGTAAACGATTAAAGCAAATTACCGCCTGACCAAGTTTAGTATCATGTACAAATAGTGTGAAAAGAAGAAAAGTCTGATGTTCGTACCATCTTCAGGACGAGTGCGGCAAATATGAGTGTGGGAGGACTGCGTCCCAGCAGCATTTTGTTCTGTATTACTCCCTCCTGGTTTATATTAATTGTCGTATCAGATCAAAAAATGAATTAAAAATGAACTTGTTAGGACTGTTTGAACGACAACTATTTTGATTGGGGGGAGTACATTGTTGATTTCTTTGTGGCTGTTCATACCCTAAAATGAGCTATCAAGTATACATGTCAGTAGCGGTACTGCACTTGTAGTACTGCAGAGGATTTTCAGTCCAACAGCGAAGCAGACAAGCCTGAGGGGGCGGGCATGCAGCTGGCAACGCTATACTAGACAATGATAGGATTCGCCGGTTCGGTCTGACTGATATCAGCCGGAGCGCGTCTCAAAGCGAATTATTAGTTGCAGGGCAAGTAATGAATGCCAGTGGTTGCAGGTGGCGAATGCAAGACAGATAAGGCAGGCAGCTTGTGGGATTGAAATCCTCCGCACTACTGCACCTGCAGTGGCTCCCACTAACATGTGGGCCCATGAGACATCGGGTCCACTTGTCAGTGGCGGCTACTGCAGGTGCAGTACTGCATAGTCTCATCTTGCAACGCTTAACAAAGCGAGGGTTCTGTCTGGCCGAGATCACCAGGAGCAACTCTCGAGTAGGATTAGTGGCAGGGCGAGTAATGACCAAGGATTTGCCGGCGACGGGGTCATCATGGCACGCGAAGGATGTGACATGACGATGGGCGAGGGAGACACGTTGGGGAGGACACTGAAGCGACCAATAGCAGGGCGTGGGCGCTGGTGCCAGCAGTAGTGGCCGTCGGCAAGAGAGCACAACATGGAGGCATCAAAAAATCATGCCATCACACAAGCTGATGAACTGTTAACTATAAAGACGAAAGTAGAATCGCAAGGCATGCTAAAACAATTAGTAGAGCCTAGGAAAGAATACAAATGACCATGATACACCCATCATCAATACATCAAAAAGACATAACGTAGTCTCTCAAAATGCTCCAAATTCAATATCAAAGGAGTAAAAAACTAACACGCTCTGCCAAAACAAATGGCACGGTAGAGAGGCAGGTAGTAATGTGATCTGATATGGGTAGTTGGAAGCTACCAATAGAGTTGTAGTGGCACATTTTTTAAGCTCCAAAAGTAAAGTTACGCTAGGGTAGAAGGAGTATTTCTGATTTGTATATCTATACCTGCTGTCGGTTCATTCATCGTAGTACCAGGGAGTGAAGAATCTCAGGGTTCCTGAACATCATGTGCTGCAATATTCTCTGCATACCATGCAAAGGATTTAATGTCTTCTAAATTTATATAATTTTGATAGTAAACACATTTATTAGTTATACCAGGTGCTTGTTGGCCACTATGAATGCTTGTAGACGACATCACGGTTTGATGCCTTGTTCCTAATGTAAAGAGCATTGTAAGTAGCCATTCCAAATAACAGTGATAATGTCAGATTACATGACCGACGTAGATTTTGAATCGGACGGTGTGGTTTCTATAAACTGCAGTGTTTTTTGGAATGGAGTAATTAGAAATTAAGGAATAGAAAAAAAGTACAATCCGAGAAAGCCACAAGAAAGAAAAAAATGTCAAAATCGTGGGAACTGAAAATCTTAGGTATACAAATTTGTAAAATAGGAATGAGAGTACAACATTTGGAGTGGTTGATTAGGTAACCCGTGCGTCATTTACTTCTAAATCCAGAAATTACATACTACCTCCAGTTTTTAATATTTGTCATTCCTGGTCAGGAATTGAACTAGAAATGCACTACCGTAATAAGCTATCGGAGCGACATTTATTTCGGGCCAAATGTAGTGTGTGTATATATATATATATATATATATATATATATATATATATATATATATATATATATATATATATTGGTGAAACAGAAGACCACATTTCTTCTTTGTTAATTTATTTAATCTTCGTATATCAGGATGCATCGTGTAAAACTTAACTACCCCAAAACTGCATGGATCGTGTAGAACCAAGCCAATATATCTCTATAAAAAGACGGCATGGATTGTGTAGAACTTACCTAGCATTAAACTGGAGTCCGGGATGCGATGTCGCAGGGAGGTGTCGGTGACGAAGAGGTTCAGTAGAGCCCGTCAAACTTGTTCGCCCGGCGTTGTACCCAACAGTCAACACCACCAAGAGCTTCGATGCGTCGCTGCAGGATCCATGGGGAAAAATGTACAAACTGTGGGAAGTGAAAACACGGGAATTTCTTAGGAATACAAGTATGGAACATAGGACAGAGAGGCAACACATTTGGAGTACTGCGAGATCACCGGAAGGGCGAGGTAGTGGTGTGTCAGGAACAGAGGCCAGTGTTTCCATTTATACTCATCATGGCTGGAATAAGGTTACCATAGGCAGGACTGAAATTGGAGGCGCAGGGAGTGAAAACTGAATTGTCAAAATCTCAATTGTGGCGCGCCAAGAAGAACGAAAAATTTTTCGTGAGCGTGGATAATTTGACGCTAGTCGTGCACTGGTGCATGCATGCAATCGTGATTAATTACATGTCATGTTGTGTCGATTCCTGCACATGGTGGGTGTAGCTAGAGGGGTAGACATCTTCGAACAACTTGCTTGTTTCTTAATTCATCTTTGTTGCCATGCATTGAGATCAAAATCTAAAAGCAGTCATCTGCTAGCTAGTGGGACATTCCAAAAAAAATACGAACAAAAATATGAATTACCAAATGTATATGTGCTAATGCAAATGATATGCAAATATAGAACACCCAAGTCCATGAGAGGACGATGGCAAACAATCAGCATTTTGTAACATTAATCACAATGAAATGATAACATGTAGTATATACTACTACAAAAATATATTTTCACATGCGCCGACTACAAATGAAAAAATTGAGTGAAAGAACAAAAAAGAGGAGAAACACAACCTCAACCACGATCTCAATGGAGATTCAACCAAGAGTCGTCGATTGTCGCAACACAACGAATTCTTGGCTAGACATTCAACATTAGTTATCTCGCCCCTTTTTCTGAATGGAGTAGTTTTTCGATACTGCATAGGATGCATTGTTCATGAACAGAAAAGATACTTTTCATTAACATAAAAACAACACATATATTACAAACAAGAACTATAAAAGCACATAGGAAACAAGAAATAGAAAAACTACAAATACTACTCTACTCGGAGTCGGCGGAGATCTCCTCCACCTCCTTCTTCACCACCGCCATCGCCGCCACCGCCTCCTCCTCCTCTGCCGCTGCCGTCGGCACCTCCTCCGTTGCCGCCCCTGCTGCCTCCTCCTCCAACAATTGAGTCCGAAGCTTATGGGCAACAGTCTGCAGAAGATGCTGGCAGCCCTCCACCCCAGCCACCTCACTGATCGTCTCGCAGAGGACGTTGAGACGACCGGCCACAAACCCTAACCCGAAGCAGTAGTGGCCGGAGGTGTCCATGCTGGTGCAGACAGGAAGTTTCCCAAGACCTAGACGATCACACGAGGGAGATGTATAAGAAAATACATCCTGCACCAATTTGTCAAGCTTTTTTGCGCGCCCAGCGGTGGCGGAAAGGTGCTCGGTGGCCTCCTTCAGGCGCCGATCGAGTTCATCAAAGCGGTGTTCAACGAGGCGGGCAGTCTCCTGAACCCAGATGGGATGAGAAGGTGCGAGCGCCGCGGGCGGAGAAGGGGACAGAGGAGGTGCAGGCTCTGCCTCCAGTTCCATCGGCATTGGCTGCGACAAAAATGGAGAAGAAGGAGGTTTGGAGGACGTCAATGGCCTGAAGCGCTTCATTGTGGGGCTACCCATTTGTGCAGCGATGGAGGTGAGGATAAAGAGCGAGAGGTGGTCAGCGATTGTGCGACAGAGAAGCAAGAGATGTTTGGAGGCTACGATCGATGGAGTGGTGCGGCAGAGACGCAGGAGAACAGGTGTGCCTTTATAGCGGGTCGTCATCTAAGTGTGCGAGTGGATATGATCGAACGCTTCGAAAACTGCGCTTTGGAACCGATGGGTGGGTCGGAGTTAATCCAAACCGCGGTTTGCCTCTCTAGGTTATCACAACGGCTCGATGCGTCCCATCTCAGCGTCACCGGCAATTTTTTAATTTGACATGCAAAGGGTCTAGGGTATGCAATGGCCCACCTGGCATACTTTGGAGGTCCGTCCGGTGGTGTTTCAGTTTTTCAGTTCCATTTTTTAAGTTTGACACTCAAAGGGCCCACTGGCCCAAGGTATATGCGATGTTCCAGTTTATTTCAGTTTGTCACGCAAAAGACCTCAATCATGTTTCATGATGTTACTTGTTTTCTCTTTTTGTTGAAAGATCGTCATGTATAGTTGAAAGATTGTCACAAAACACAAGAAAAAAGTACAAGACACTAGAAAAGAAAAACATCAAAAGAAAACCTAAATCCTCCTCCCCCTCCTTATGAATTGTCCAACAAATAATCAAATCATTTCTTATGAATTATCATTCCTAAGGAAGAACACACAACACATTCCTTCATTAACACACACACACACACACATACACACACACACACACACACACACACACACACACACACACACACACATATATATATATATATATATATATATATATATATATATATATATATATATATATATATATATATATATATATTATATCACAAACCCACGTTCATGTTTTTCTCAGTTTGACACGCAAAAGACCTCGATCATGCGTGTTTGATGACGTTAGGTGTTTTCGAATTTTGTCGAAAGATCGTCATATTTGAGGCTCGTTGATCATGTTTGGGATGTAGCAAGCATGGACATGTGACACGCACTTGAAAACCTCGTGATCATTTTTTATGACAACATTATTACATGTTTTCTCTGCTTTTTGTTGAAATATCGTCATATATAGTTTGAGGCTCGTTGATCATGTTTGGGGCATGACAACTAACATGTTATAACATGTTATATATATAAGTTTTCTCCTTTTTTGTTGAAAGATTGTCATATATATATATATATATATATATATATAGTTTGAGGCTCATTGAACATATGTTTGGGGCGTAGCGTAGCATGAATGGACAACTATAACGTGCATGTGAGAGAAACGACAATGATCATATATGATGACGTTACACGTGTTTTTTCTCTTTTTGTTGAAAGATCGTCATATATATATATATATATATATATATATATATATATATATATATATATATATATATATATATATATATATATATACTCCCCCCGTCTCCATGAACTTGTCGCTTTATAGTTCATTTTTTAACTACAAAGCGACAAGTTTGAGGCTCGTTGATCATATGTACGGGGCATAGCATATACATATGCATGGACAACTATAACATTAATGTGAGAGAGACGTCTACGATTATGTAAGATATGACGTTACGCGTATTTTCTCTCTTTTTGTTGAAATATCATCATGTTTGAGGCTCGTTGATCATGTTTGGGGCGTTTCAAGCATGGACAAGTAACTGAATGCACTTGAAAACCTCGCGATCATGTTTGATGACAACATTACATGTTTTTTCTTTTTATTAAAAGATTATATATATATATATATATAGTTTGAGGCTCGTTGATCACCTGCTAATTATTAGTTGCCACATCAAAAGAGCTTGTTTATTGGCTCATGGACAAGGAAAATTCATTGTACGTAGTACAAAAAGTATAAGTCGGTCGGTGTTGCCGTTTTTACGCGAAGGATGCGGCCAGGTAGTTGCTCTTGCAGGTGCATGCTAATTATGTGAGTGTTTGGCTGGGTCATGTGGTTAGTCCACGATGCACCTAAACCCGTTGTTGAGGCCGTGTATTTGTGCGTACACTCTAGTGACATGTGACAAAGTGCTCATTCATCAATTGTGTTTGGTTTGACATAGAAATTGGATTGGAGATATAGCATCATCCATTTCTTTATGTATTGGATCATCTCAATTAACGTTTGGTTGGATGGACTAGACGATCCAATTTTTTGTTTGGTAGGTTGGATGAAACTTGAGTGGATTATTGAATCATCTAAGTTGATAATTTCATAATATTAATTATTTATATACTAATTTTCATATTACTAGCAAATATTAATGTTAATATCATAATTGTAATTATTAATCAACAATAAACAAGTTGATTATCACTAATTACATTACTGAGAAGCATAATTAGATAAGGTGGATTGAGTCACATCCAACCAAATATCCTGGACCATCTCATCCAGCATCTGCGAGGAATATTTTATATTCCTCAAACCTGGATCACCCTGTCCATCTGACCGCGAAACAAATAACACATGACTGGATCATCCAATTAATCCAAGTCAATTCAATCTAAGACAATCAACCAAACACAAATATTTTTGGCCGTGTTGGGCTCGTGCGCATGATGATGGATCGTGTGTAGGATTGAAGAGCACATGAAAAGCTACTACAGGGGGTGAATGGTAGATTTAAAAATCTTACGGAGCAGAAACAATTAAATCCCAACCCCTTCGGCAGAAGAACGATCTGTTAAAGGAATCATGTGTGAGACTAATCTAAACGTGTTTCACCGTAACAAAAATGATAAATATAAGAGAGAATCAAGCCACGAAGACAACACAACAAGAATCACTCAAATACGTTGAGAGAAACTCAAGTTATGATTGAAAGATCAAACAAAGGTCAATCTGTCCTACCCGAGAAAAATACGATGCAAAGAAATTCGTGTAGATCAGAAACCACAAATCCAATGACCATGAAAATTTGATAGATGATAGATAACCAAGTTGTGAAGACAACCCAAAAAGAATCACATCAATTGGATCTGTAAAACTCGAGTTCTGATAAAACCACCGACGAAAGGAAGTACTGTCCAGAAACTCGACGAGTAAAACTTGTCTGGAACAAGTCGGACGAACAAGGCATAAAAGTTCCTTTCAACTACAAATTTTATTCAATAGAACACAAGAGGAACAGACCCAAAGTCATACACCACGAGCTCTGGCCTCCCTTCCTTATATAACCAGCCCTTAGGCCAACCCAATCTCAACTAGGACTCTAATCACGAACAGAAACCCATAACTGCTTAGGACTCTTCTATACGCAGATAAAAGCAATCTTAAGATTTCCAACCACCTTAGGAATGTATATCACATTCCTAAAACAACTCAAATTTGTGACCCACACGAAATCCTATCATAACCAACTCAATTCTTTCCATATTTGAGTCAAACTCGACTCAGCCGCAGCCTGAGTCAATAACCTAGTCGGTTGGACCTTTCCGACCAATTGTTTACGTCCACATCTCTTCGTCATACCTCGGAACCATGTAGCCACGTCCATGCACTCCTTGCACACGTGAAAATATCTTCCAATGACGTCCACAATACATCATATGCATTGTTCTTAATTCAAACATGCTACGCAACCTCCCGATCTACTCAACCACAATTCCTCCCGAACTTGGTTGTTGAACCTCATCTTCTCCCTAAGACTAGTTCAATGGATCCCGTCACCAGCCATGTATTGAACTCAAGCAACACCTGCACATGAATAAACTACCAATCCGTACGATCCCAAGTTCGCGACTTGACTCAAGTTAGTTCCGAGTACAACACCTTACATGAGCACCTCACATAAGCATGTTGCAAAGCATATCAAAACGATATCAGTCATAACCACCAAAACACACCAAAAACTTAGTAAAAGAATACTAAGCAACCTTTACATAAGTATAAAGAAAGTTCGAAACATCTCACCTAAAAATTTGGAACATTACGATCAAGCTCCGAACCTTGCCAAAGCTAACTAGAGCTTGAGCTGGGGCTTACCAAAGCTAGTACAACCCAGCGCCGGAGCTAGTCAGAACTAGTCATCCCAAAAGTCAAAGCTAGAAAAACATGTCGGAGCTAACCAACATAAGTCGGACCTAGCAAAACATATCTGAGCTTAACAAAGACATGCCGGAGCTATCAAAGACATGCCGGAGCTAAAGACAAAGCTCACCGGAGCTACCAAAAAACATGTCGGATCTAGACAAAGAAAGTCGGACCTATTGTCGGACCTTGCAGAAACTCGGAGCTAGAGTCGGACCTTGCTAAAAAGATATTATGGCAGCATTCGAAACTTTTATTGTCAAAGCCAATGTATTCAGCACACATAGGTCTCACAATCTTTCCCTTGATGAATGCATTGGCAACACCATTTAAATCTGAACATTTGCATGAAAAGTTTTGAGAATAATTTTCCCCCTTTTTGAAAATCAAATGAGATAGAAATAAAATTGTCCCCCTATACATATTTCTCCCCCTTGCATAATTCACCGTATTATCTCTCCCCCTTTGACAATGTATTCTGCACGGTTCAAAAGAGAAATTTTAATTGTTATGAGCATATACATATAAAACAAAGCTCATCCAAGTCATACTATCAAGTAACTTACACTATCACAACAATGAGATACATAAAGTAGTGTAAGCCATGCTAGACATCAAATGTAATTTTCAATTTAAGCAAGTCATGATCTTGCAAACCTAACTATTTCAATACATGAAAGCATGACACTTGTTGCTGCATTTTATTATTTTTCAAAGCACAAATTTAGATCATATGATATTTGTGAGAGATTATATGTGTATCTGCCTTATTCTAACCAACCAAGCCAAGCCTATGTCATTTGACAATCAGAAGATTAAGGACATGGTTTTTGTCATACACAACTTCTTCCAAGTTCATATCTAAGTGCAATGATAAGCCATCTCAAAAGAAGAAGTGTGATGCATGCATATTCTCTTGATCTTTTCTCAACTTATATTTCTTCATAAAAATAACTCAACATGTAAGTTGATTACTTGATTAATTCTTTATGATTAAAAGAACTTGTGAGCATGCAACTAGTTCAAAATAGCAAGAAAGTTCGACCATGACCAGATTTCGCGTAAGTAATTGTTCCAATTACTAGACATGGCAGAAACTACAAAATGTATAACACGAGTAATGTAGTAAGAACTTTAAGCATGTAAAAGGAATCACAAAGTCATATATGTATGAAATACTATGCTCATATTATTTTAATTTCAGATTCACACATAGACTTCTAGGGTTTGAAAACTCCCCCTCAATGTAAGCCATGAGGATGCATAACCCCTATTTCACTACGAATGTAACAAAAACGATGTGAAATCCAAAGTTTTTGTAAAAATGTCTTCCAATTGTCGTTCGGTATTTACATGGTTAAGCACAATGTTTCCTTTTTCAACATTATCACGGAGAAAGTGATACCTAATATCAATGTGCTTAGTTCTAGAATGTTGCACAAGGTTTTTAGCAATGCAAATGGCACTAGTGTTATCACAAAACAGTGGAACACTATCTAGATCAACCCCATAGTCCTTAAGTGTTTGAACAATCCAAAGAATTTGTGAGCAAGCACTAAGCAGCCAGCTGAATTTTGTTTTCTAGAGGACCAAGCAACAAGTGAATTACCAAGAAAATGACAAGCACCAGAAGTACTTTTCCTATCAATCCTACAACCTCCAAAATCAGCACCGGAAAAAGCTTTCAAAGTAACGATTGAGTCAGAAGGAAGAAAAATGCAAAATTCTTGAGTTCCATGTAAGTACCCCGAGGATCCTTTTGACGGCTTGACGATGTGAAGCATGTGGGGAGGCTTGAAACCATGCACAAAGACATATGCTGAATTGTATGTCCGGTCTTGATGCCGTGAGGTACAAAAGTGATCTGATCATGCTTCTATATTCTTTTTGATCCACGGGTTCACCATGTTCATCAATTTCAAGTGTTGTTGCTGTTCCCCATTGGTGTCCGAAGAGGCTTGCTTTTGTCCATGTTGAAGCGCCTTAGGAGGTCTTTTGTATACTTCGTTTGATGCACAAAAGTACCCTCCTTGGTTTGCTTGATTTGCACCCCCAAAAAGTATGTGAGTTCTCCCATCATACTCATCTCAAATTCTGAACTCATCATAGCTGAAAACTTGGACACAAGATCACGAGAAGCACAACCAAAGATAATATCATCCACATACACTTGAACGAATAATGAGTCATTGCCATGCTTAAGCACAAAAAGAGTTTTATTAACCTTGCCCATGGTAAACCCCTTTTCAAGTAAGAATGTTTTTAACCTATCATACCATGCTCTAAGGGCCAGTTTGAGACCGTACAAGGCTTTGGACAGTTTGTAAACATGATTAGGGAAAATCTGAATTTTAAAAACCCTAAGGTTGTTTGACATAAACCTCCTCATCTATGTAGCCATTGAGAAAAGAACTTTTAACATCCATTTGATATAGCTTAATACCTTTAGATGCAGCAAAAGCTAACAAAATTCTTATGGCTTCTAATCTAGCAATAGGAGCAAAAGTTTCATGAAAATCTAGACCTTCAGCTTGAGTGAAACCTTGAGCAACTAACCTAGCCTTATTCCTAACCACAACCCCATCCTCACTTTACTTATTTTTAAACACCCATTTAGTTCCAATTATAGTGTGACCTTGAGGAGGAGGTACAAGTTTCCAAACATTATTTCTTTCAAAATTTTCTAACTCTTCTTACATGGCAATAATCCAAAAATTCATTAGTGAGTGCGTGTGATATATCTTTGGGTTCAAAAGAAGCAACAAAAGTAGAATGAGCATTAGAGTTTGGATCACAAAACCTGGACCGTATAATTCGTTCGTGCAAGCTTCCAATAATCTGTTGTGGGGGGGTGATTCTTTGTAAAACCATTAGGGGATCAGATGTCTCACAAGCTTCTTCTTCTTCATGTTCATCACAAATCGATGAGCTTGTGACTTGAGGACGATTTGAATCAGCATTGATGGTTGTCGGTGCTGGTTGAGAATTAACATCCGGAGCTGAACTAAAGTCTTTAGCTGCTGAATTTTCGGGCAGCAGCTCCAATTCTTTCCTCATCTTCAACGAAAATGCTCTCCCCTTGCAGATATGGATCTGGACCTGCCAATGTTTGAGCTAGTACATGGGCTAGCTTCATCAAAAGACACTTCACAAGTCTCGACAATTTTGTTAGTGTCAAGTAAAAAACACACGGTAGCCTCTAGTATGAGATGGATAACCAAGAAACATGCCATCAATGGATCTAGGTTCAAATTTATCAAGATTACCATGTTTCTTAACAAAGCATTTGCAACCAAAGACCCGAAAGTGCGTAACACTGGGACTATGTCCAAACCGGAGCTCATATGGTGTTTTTACCAAGCTTAGCACGCAAGAAAACACGATTTGAGACATAACAAGTGGTTGCAATCGCATCAGCCCCAAAATTTCCTAGGAGTTTGATATTCATCAAGCATTGTCCTAGCCATCTCAACTAAGGTTCTGTTCTTTCTTTCTACAACACCGTTTTGTTGAGGGTACATATGGTAAAGAAAATTGATGATCTATTCCATTTTCAGCACAAAAGTGATCAAAAGATTGATTTTTAAATTCAGTTCCAGTTATCACTTCTAATTGCTTTTAAAGATCCTGGGTGATCAATTAATAATCTAAGAAATAAAGTTCTAAAGTGACTAAAAGCTTCATTCTTAGACACCATAAAATAAACCCAAGAGTATCTAGAATAATCATCAACAATAACAAGAACATACCATTTACCTCCGAAGGATTGAACACGTGAAGGTCCTACGGTGTCAAGCGTGCAAAAGTTGACCCGGTTCAGTTGTCATGATCATTGTGAGATGAGTATGTGAACCTGCAACCATCTTAGCATGTCTACAAGAAGAGCACACAATTTCTTTGTCCCCTTTATGCTTAGGCAGCCCACGTATGCGATCAAGAGCACTAACACGCGTTAGGTGATCAAAGCCTACGTGATCAAGTCTACGATGCCAAAAATATAAGTCCTTTGAGTCATTAGCAACTAGACACCTATGCTTAGAGGAAGACATTGCAAAATCAGATTTAAAAACTATTCCAAACCGAGACATTTTAAAAATAAGCTCACTATTTGAACCTACAACTTTGCAGCAGTTTTTATTGAAAATAATTTCCAGATTTTCATCTAGCAATTGTGAAACAGAAAGCAAGTTGTATTTCAAATTTTTGACAAGTGCCACATCCTTCAAAGTGTAGTGATCGTTTACTCTAACCGAACCCTTAGCAATTATAGAAGTTGAAGAATTATCGGCAAACGTAACATTCTCTACACGTGACACAAAAGAGAGGGAGGAGAATCATTCTTTGTTACCGGTCATGTGGCGTGAGCAACCTGAATCCACAATCCAAATGTTCTTCTTCCTCAAGCATGTAGCCTACATAGAAGCACACTATGTCGATGACTCAATACGGGGGTTAGTCAAAAGGCATTTTGGTATCCAGTAACTGAGTCACACGATGTGCAGTAGGAAAAACAGGCAAAAGCTGAGATAAAACAGGCAGGTTTATGAGTCAAAGTTTTAGGTTTTTTATTCTTAACTACTGACTTATAAGGTGTTACTTGTGTAGAACAAAAATCAGAAGCTCTAGAGGCAAAAATAGAAGGTCCGGAGGTAAACTCTGAATGTTTTTGACTCATAACAGCAGGTTGCATGTTCCTAGCATTCGGATTAATATGTGGCAGCAAATTTTGCATGAAAGTTATGAGATCTAGCAATCATTGCTTTCCCTTTTCTGTTGTTTAGCTAGTCTATAACAAAAATCTATGAACATGACCATCTCTACCACAGTAGGTACAATGAAATTTAACTTTTTGTTCATGTCTAGATGAGCAAGCAATATTTTTATTTGAAACTGAATGAGACAACACTCCTTTAGATTTGAAAACCACTTCTTTTTGTTTAGGAACTGTTTGAATCAAACCACATCCTAATGACTTTACAACTTTAGGTGGATGTGCCTTAGCATGAGCATGAGAATCAAAACCTAAACCATTTTTATCATTGCAAGACTTGGAAGAATTCAGCAGCAAGTTTAGGTTCTTATTCCCATTACAAAACCAATCTAATGTCCCTATACATGTTATCAAGTTTATTGGACAGATCAAGGCAATTTTCACATGAAGTTTTTTCCTTTTAATTTGCAATTGGAACAATATTTAACTTCACGAGAACGTAAAGCATTATTCAATATTGAAATTTCATTCATAGCATCTTTTAGCTTCTTTTGAAGATCATCACAACTAGAACAATGCAAATCAATTGTAGAACAAGAAGCATCTTTTAAGTTTCCAATGTCAAGTGCAGCAAGCTTTTTGTTCTTTTTCAATTTCAAGTTCAAGTCTATCTAGAGTAGAGGAATGTGTAGTTCTTAATGTGGACAATTGTTCATAGATTAAATCACACGAGGGACAAGAATCATCACTAGGAATCAAGGTTTTCAAATGGTTGATTTCAGATTCTAGTGATTCAATTTTAGCAGCATTATCCCTAAGCTTTTTGTCATTTTTCTTAACAATAATAGTTGCACGAGAAATTGCATCACACATTTCATTACAGGTAGAACATACCTCATGGTCGTCACTGTTGTGTTCTGCATCCTCCTGACTTGATCTTGATCTTGTTTTTCCCACCATGAAGCATAAGTTGGCCCAAATCATCTTCATCTTTGTCACTTCCAATGTCCACATCGCTTGAGCCAAGTTCCTGGAGTGCGGAGATAAAACTGTTAACTCGTTGGCGACCTGCAAAGCCCTTCTTCTTCTTCTTATCATTTGTTGAGGAGTGCTTCATCCTTGATTGTTTTTCTTCTCGAGAAGTAGAACCTGAAAGATTAGGACCATCTGTACAAAAGTGTCCTGTCTTACCACATTCAAAGCATCGTTGAGGTCCGGCGCTTCCTCTCCTTCTAGTTCTCACATTTTGCAATGCTTTTGAGAACCTAGTAGAGAGAAGTGCTAGATCCTCCTCTAGAAGCTCCTCAATATGTTCAATGGTTATAGAGGACAACAAAGCAAGTGTACCCCAAGATGAAGATTGACCGGAGCTAGGCATGTCACATTGTGAAACAAAAGCAATAGACTTGTTGGGGTTTTTACGTGATATTATGTCAATTTCATGAGTTTTTAACTTGGAATATAGCACATATAAAGTAAGTGTACTCATGACAGTAGATTCACGAATGGATGTAACTTTCAAATCCCAAATTGACATGTCTAATGCACTTAACAATTGCCTAGCATTTTCAGCATCTGAAAAATTAACATTGACGCTACGCAAGTTGCTGAGAATTTTATTAAAGCGAGCAAAGAGATCATCAATTGACTCACCGGGTTGCATCTCGAAGCACATGTATTCTTTCTTGAACATGTCTTTGCCTTACCTCCTTGATCGTGTTGGATCCTTCGTGGTAGTCACAAAGTGCTTT